>CAUJNA010003243.1:355278-750278 GCA_963377175.1 Effrenium voratum
TGTTGTTGTTTTTGTTTTTGTTTTTGTTTTTGTTCTTGTTCTTGTTCTTGTTCTTGTTCTTGTTCTTGTTCTTGTTCTTGTTCTTGTTCTTGTTCTTGTTCTTGTTCTTGTTCTTGTTCTTGTTCTTGTTCTTGTTCTTGTTCTTGGTCTTGTTCTTGTTCTTGTTCTTGTTCTTGTTCTTGTTCTTGTTCTTGTTCTTGTTCTTGTTCTTGGTTCTTGTTCTTGTTCTTGTTCTTGTTCTTGTTCTTGTTCTTGTTCTTGTTCTTGTTCTTGTTCTTGTTCTTGTTCTTGTTCTTGTTCTTGTTCTTGTTCTTGTTCTGTTCTTGTTCTTGTTCTTGTTCTTGTTCTTGTTCTTGTTCTTGTTCTTGTTCTTGTTCTTGTTCTTGTTCTTGTTCTTGTTCTTGTTCGTGTTCTTGTTCTTGTTCTTGTTCTTGTTCTTGTTCTTGTTCTTGTTCTTGTTCTTGTTCTTGTTCTTGTTCTTGTTCTTGTTCTTGTTCTTGTTCTTGTTCTTGTTCTTGTTCTTGTTCTTGTTCTTGTTCTTGTTCTTGTTCTTGTTCTTGTTCTTGTTGTGTGTTGTTGTTGTGTGTGTGTGTGTGTGTGTGTGTGTGTGTGTGTGTGTGTGTGTGTGTGTGTGTGTGTGTGTGTGTGTGTGTGTGTGTGTGTGTGTGTGTGTGTGTGTGTGTGTGTGTGTGTGTGTGTGTGTGTGTGTGTGTGTGTGTGTGTGTGTGTGTGTGCGCGTGCGCGGGCATGCGGGCATGCGGTCGGGCGGGCGGGCGTGTGGGCGTGTGTGGTCACCATGTCAGTAAACCGGACATTGGACTGTGACTTGAGGCTTTTCAGCTCAGGCCGCCGCATGTTTGTCGTGTTATTCATGCGATCAAGGCATCCAAAACTGCAAGGCTCCTTCTCCTCCATACATACGATGCATTGTTGGGCTCTTGCCTAACCAGGGCAGCAAGTGCCGGCCATTCGCAAGTCACGACTACAATTTCAAGCGGCGCTTGTCAAGGCTGAGCAAGGCTTTGCCAAATGCGGGCTCGATTAGCTTGGCTCGGCGACTGCCCACGCCTGCATGAGTCTGCGCGCTGTGCTCCGGCCACTCGAGCTGCTGGGGGGGCAGGGCACCTCACGCAGAAAACAAAACAAGGGAAAGCCCCGACAGCCCCAAAGGCCCTGATGGATCCGGTGGCTCCAACGTCTGCCTCCACTCCCAGCCTCATCATCTGAGTCACAGTCGCCCACCACCAAGTCGTCATCCAAAAGAGCGGGAGCTGTCCACTTCTCCTCACACGCTCGCAGGCTTGAAGGCACTGGGCAGCGTGTTCAATGGTCCGGGGATAGTTCCTATCGCCCGCACTTGAGCGGCACGTGCACGTCCTTGCGCGCGCGCAATGCGGAAACTAGTTTTTGCGCAGTCTCTTTATGCGAAATGTTCGTGCGGTTTGCGAGTCATCTAAGAAGCAATGGCAAACTTGCGCTCTTGTAAGTGGAGCCGCAAGCTTGCACCAAACTTATCGTGTGGATGGGCCATACCTTTCGCACTTGCGCGATTCTTGCGCGCGATTCTTGCGCGCAAACCGGTATACACCGGCAGCAAGGGTTTGCGGGCAGCGTCCATATCTTCTCGGGAGCTTGGCCAGAAGAACGAGAGATGCACATATTAGAGCAAAAAAACATCCAGCACACAGATTTCATGGACTGCCAGGCTCATGACCCCAGCCACTGGCTGATTTGTTTTAAAGGAGCCAGCAACAAAGCAACACGAAAACTGCCACCGCTAGACGAAGGCAGCGGACCTCCTCCTCTGTCTCCACGGCTTCCTTGCAAAGATTTAGCCAACTGAATGGAAGATGATACTGTTTCCACTGGCTGGTCGCTACTCCCCTTGCAAATGTCAGGGGGAAACTTGTGCAGAAGAGTTCTTGTGTTCGGTTGGCCTACCGCTTACTCCATCATGGTCCAGCCTCCAGCAAGCTCTCCTCGGTGTACTTTCGCACCTCCTGGTCATGGATCTCCTGTTGGCGCTCTGGGTTGCGATTGCACTAAAAGTCACAGAGTCACGTCTACCGCAGCTCCTCGATAATCATGACTTCATTGAGCTGTGCTCGCAGTTTGCCAAGGCGCATCACCTGGATAAACAGGTTTGCCTACAAGGACAGCGACAACTGCGGCCACATCTGGCAGCCAAGTGTGTGGGTCAAAAATGGTAGAGGTGGCTTCAAAAGAGAAGATTCACATGCCAACACTTGCGAACCGGCTTGTCTTCTGGTGCTCAGTAGGGAATGAGGGAATGAACCCAGAAATGCCCTTAAAGGAAACCAAATCGGGGATGGTTTAAATTGAGGACATTCCAACTCATTCCCTGCCTATCGCACCAGCAAGTTGTATGCCAACTCGAACAGGCCCACTGATCTGACACCAAGTGCGCTGACGCTGAGAGCAGCTTTGCCTCCTGTAGAGTCCTTGGCCGAATCGTTCTTTATTTCGTGGGACTGGGCCATCAGTGGCCACCCAACTCTTGGTTGAGGTGGTTGATATAGGCGAACACATCGATCTATGCATGTGTATATTGTATGCAATGTACTGTAATGCAATGCAGTGCAGTGCAATGCAGTGCAGTGTACTGCAATGTAATGCAATGCAGTGTAGCGTAGTGTACAGTGATGTAATGTAATGTAATGCAATGCAATGTAATGTAATGTATGTGTGTGTGTGCGTGGAATGCAATATAATGTAATATAACATAAGGTAAGGTCTGTATGCATGTATATGTTTATGTATGCATGCATGAATGAATATAGGTTGTGTTAGGATAGGTTAGGTTAGGTTAGGATTGGTTTGGTTTGGTTGTGCTGCGCTGTGTTGTGTTGTGTTGTGTGTTGTGTGTTGTGTACGTACGTACGTACGTACGCACGCACGTACATACGTACGTACGTAGGCAGGCAGGCAGGTAGGTAGGTAGTAGGTAGGTAGGTAGGTAGTAGGTAGGTAGTAGGTAGGTAGGTAGGTAGGTAGGTAGGTAGGTAGGTAGGTATGTATTATGTATGTGTGTGTATGTGTGTCTGTATGTATGTGTGTGTATGTATGTATGTATGTATTTATGTATGTATGTATGTGTGTATGTGTGTCTGTGTGTATGTGTGTATGTGTGTATGTGTGTATGTGTGTATGTATGTATGTATGTATGTATGTATGTATGTATGTATGTATGTATGTATGCATGTGTGTGTGTATGTATGTATGTATGTATGTATGTATGTATGTATGTGTGTATGTGTGTATGTGTATATACGTACGTACGTACGTAGGTAGGTAGGTAGGTAGGTAGGCAGGCAGGTAGGTAGGTAGGTATGTATGTACGTATGTATGTATGTTTGTATGTAGTTGTGTAGTTATGTATGTATGTATGTATGTATGTATGTATGTATGTATGTATGTATGCATGGATGTATGTACGTACGTACGTATGTATGTATGTATAGTATGTACGTATGTACGTGTGTACGTATGTACGTATGTACGTATGTACGTATAAGTACGGATACGTACGTATGTACGTATGTACGTATGTACGTATCTACTTATGTACGTATGCACGTATGTACGTATCCTATGTATGTATGAACGTATGTACGTATGTATGTATGTGCATGTATGTATGTATGTATGTATGTGCATGTATGTACGTATGATGTATGTACGTATGTACGTATGTACGTATGTACGTGTGTACGTACGTACGTATGTATGTATGTATGTGTGTATGTGTGTATGTGTATATACGTACGTACGTACGTACGTAGGTAGGTAGGTAGGTAGGCAGGTAGGTAGGTAGGTAGGTATGTATGTACGTATGTATGTATGTATGTATGTAGTTGTGTAGTTATGTATGTATGTATGTATGTATGTATGTATGTATGTATGTATGGATGTATGTACGTACGTACGTACGTATGTATGTATGTATGTATGTATGCAGTTATGTATGTATGTATGTATGTCTGTCTGTCTGTATGTCTGTCTGTATGTATGTATGTATGCATCATGCATGCATGTAGGTAGGTTGGGTTAGGCAGGTAGGTAGGTAGGTAGGTAGGTAGGTACGTATGTTTGTATTTGTGTGTGCATGTATGGACGTTCGTATATATGTAAACACTATACTAAATATACACATTTACATGTATGCTTACAAAATACACACCAACACTTATCCTCACTCCTGTTTCCTGTGCCGGACAGCCCAGAGTTGTCAAACATTAATTAGCCCGGTCATTGAATGCTGTGCCTTGTTCTCGAGCATTTGTTTCCACAGCAAACCAGAAAAGAAAAATACCCCACCCCATTCCACCCCCACCCTCTGCTCTGTGAGCCCGCCAGACCGAACACCTCAAGCGCGGTCTGTTCAAGCAGTGGTGTCGGGGAAATATCTTAAATGTCAAGAGTTGATAAAAGGCTAGCCCGGCTAAACCGCTGCATGTTGTTGTCACACTATTTCATCTTGAACAGGAAGCCGGCCTTCGGCAAGCTTGCACAAAGGAAGCCGGTAGGCTGTTTGCATGTCAAAGGTTGCTCTGCCAAAATGTCACCCATTCTTTGCTCAAAGTTACCCTGCGTAAATGTCTTGCTTTGGGCTAATTCCTGACAAAATGCTTAAAGCATGTTGAAAGTGTCTTCAAGCACGACGTTCCGACGTAGAAATTAGTAATCCGAATTGGTTTGTGCCTGCAAACTCCCGTTGCCCTGAAACATTCAAGAAGTTTTAGGAAGAGTTCATTGACCCAAATAAGCTCTAAATGTAGCTTTATATAGAGTTGCAAAATCCGCCCTGAGTAACCCTAGAGTGTGGCGAGATTCAAGATTCGTGTTTCCAGAATAGTCTTTTCCAGCATTGTTGTGCCTGCGCCTGGCACCTCTGACAATCTATTGCAAATCAATCTAGATTTGAAGGGTTCACGATTCGAGATCTCTTAGAGAGTCTGAGGAGACGTTGAATCTTGAATGCTGCAACACCTAGGTCCAAATTCTAGGATTGCATTGGTGTTTATACATATATATATATACATATATATATATATATATACATATATATATATATACATACATATATGTTCCAGGCCGTGGACCCCCCCCCTCCCCCCCCCCCAACCCCCCCCCCCCTCTGTGGGGGTGGGGGTGGGTGGTGGGGTGCTGGGGTGGTGGGGTGGTGGGGTGGTGGGGTGGTGGGGTGGTGGGGTGGTGGGGTGGTGGGGTGGTGGGTGGTGGGGTGGTTGGGTGGTTGGGTGGTTGGGTGGTTGGGGTGTGGTTCGGAGTTGGTTTAGGCTTGGTGGGTTGGTTTAGGGTTGGTTCAGGGTTGGTTCAGGGTTGGTTTGGGGTGGGTTTGGGGTTTGGGTTGATTTAGGCTTAGGGTTGGGGTTTTGGAGGGGTTGCAGGGTGGTTTGGTTTAGGGTAGGATGTCTGGGACCGAAGCTGCAGGGCTCGCACGGTACTGGACAGCATCCCCAGCATTGCCAGCATCATCCCCAAGATGCGGATGATGCGGGGGAGTGGGGGGGACCATACCATGGGGGGCGGGGGGGGTACGTGGCCCAGGGACTGGTACATATATATATATATATGGATATATATATATATATATATGTGTATACATCTTGATATACATATTATGTACAAGCGGTTTCCCCCGACTTTCAGCCCAGCGTCCATCCGCTTTGCGCTTTCAGCACAACGAAAGTGGGTGGTTTGCGGAGAGGCAGCGCCTTCTCAGGAACGGCCGGCAATCTAATTGGTCTCGAGCCAAAGAATTCGAGCAGGAAGCGCGCTTCTCAAAAGTGTCCCCTAAGACTCGTTGGTTTCTAGTTGGTTTCCCTTCAAAAGCAATCTAAAAGGGCTCCAATTCTGAGAAGCCCAGTCTGACTTACAATCAAAACCCAGTCTCAAAAACCTCTACCCAAATCCATGCTTCAGGAAGTGACAAGGCGGATATCCGCAACTATTTTCGGCGACTGCCCCTTTCTAACCTTCAGCTACCCGGGTTTTCCATGTGCCTCAAATGAGGCATAGTGAAAACTAATTTTCTGGTAGTAAAATGGTCGTCCCAGAACCATGCTTCAAGAATTGAAAAGCCGGCCGTCAAAACCCGGTAGTAAAATGGTCGTCCCAGAACCATGCTTCAAGAATTGCAAAAGCGGATATCCGCACTTACCCTACAATTACTCGAGTTTTGATTGTGACTCAACTGAGTTGCACATGAGCACAGCTGGGGGAAGTGCTGCTAGCTTGGGTCTTCACGCTGATGAAGAGATGAGCCGCGGTCAATGCTTGTTGCGCGCCCCAATGAAATTGGATTTTGGGGTAATCTTCATTTCCTTGTGAGTGTGCCTGATTTCATTCCCTTGAAATTTGAGTAAATGATGGTGAACTTTGACAGTGATTCATATCGCCACCATCTCTGGTGACGCAAATCTCAATTCAGAAAGCGAATGGGCAGTGCCAAGCTATTTGTCAGTAGGATGTTGGTTGATGCTTCGCAGCTGCCAAGCCGAAGTCTCTCAAAATACCGTGGCCTGTACTCCGGGCTGCTTCATTGCGGCCTTTTTCAACCGCTATTGTTCAGAACAGCTGCTGTCATGCAACCTGTGACCTTTTGAGAGGGTGGAAACAATGGAGGCTGTTTCAGCCTAGCCGGAATAATGTGACCTGCCAACAAAAGCACCGGCCTAAACAAGCCACTGGAACTGCAAGGAGCTTGCGAGTCTCTGCAAAGCGACTACCAGCAGGCGCAAGCTTGGCAGGGTGAAACTTTTTGAGCTCAGTCCTGAGGTGGACAATGGTGGAACAAGCCTCCTCAGCAAGCCTCTGAGCGAGCATACCTAGATTAGATCTAGTCCCCGAATCCTCAGTGAACGCCCTTGTCTGGCTTGGAGGTATCCTTACAGCAAAGTATCGCTTCTGACAACTCGGCAAGGCGTGTCATGGGCATTTATTTGCAGGGTGAAGCTAGGCGTCCTTGCATTAAAACACCAAGGGCAAAAACAAAAAACTGGTTTAAACAAATAAGAAGAAGGGGGAAAAAAAGGGGAAGAAAAAACAACGAGGACATAACTCTGCAGTTCAGTGCGCCTGCCTTCATGAGCTGTTCCCGGTGACGCTGCTCGAAGTATCTGCGGAGGCCCATGGCCCATTGAAGCAGGATGCACGTTCATCCCCCCAACCTTCTGGAGGGAGGCGGAAAGTCCCCAATTGCACTCCTCTAGTCTTCCCAATGGAAAATGGGTTGCCACAAATGGAGATCTCCAGAGGTTACCCCCCTCCCCCAATCAACCATGTTTAAGGGGGTAGGGATGCACATTCTACCACAGGGTGTGTCGGCATCAGGCAGGGGCAAGAATGGCAATTTTCATGACTCCATAGCACAGCCTGGTATGACTTGAGCTTATCAGCTTGACATCACTGGCTCAAAGTGATTTGGCACAAAGTGCCTTGTCTGCTTGTTAGCCAGCATTCCAGCAGAAATTGGGCACAGCACCCGCTTAACATCAGCACGCCCGCTTCTACTACTTGCTCGTTGCAGTTGCCTGCCTCCTCTTGGTATCCTGCAGCTCCTTCGTGATGCGCTCAATCTCATCCTGGACAAGCTATGCATGGCTCAGGATCAAGACTCTCGGCATCCAGGAAGGTACAACTTACGCATTTTTTGGAGAGGGTGGGGAGACGAAAAGTTGGTCTAGCTGTCGATCTTGACATAACCCCTACATCTCCCGTCCTCCCAAGTCAAAATACCCACATTGCCGGGCGGAGCACTTGGGCCCGTGCAAACTCGGCCCTGCCTTGTAGTCATTGAGCTGCGCATGGTACATGTTCAGCTCCGCTGCCATGGCCTCTAGGGAGTCACACGTGATGTTCGCACGCGAGTCTTCGTTCAAATGACTTTGTGCCCGCCTTCATCTGCTTTGTCTTCTCCTGTCGGGAGCTGACCAGCTTATCCAAGATCATCACAAAGCCACTGTATACGTCAGCCCGCAGTCCTTCAAGTTGTTCTGCTGCTTCCCTACTTCCTCGACCTTCAGGAATTCAAGGATCAACGGAGTCCATACCAAGAATTGCACATATCTTGGCTCCTCGCAACTTCTGGGCCCGGTTGCTTGGAGAGTAAGTTCCTGAGCAATCAATATTCGGAATCCGGCCTTTGGCTCGGTGCACTGCCGCGCTCTCTGAGTCTCTCCGCCTGGCCTCATCTCCAAATAGAGCTTCTCCTTTTCCTGGAGTGCCAGGTCCTCGAATGTACCGAGGCGCCCTTGCACACAAAGACGTTGACACCATCGTTTGTGAACATGTTGGGTTTCTGTGTCATGCAACCCAAAAAGGCCGGTCTTCAGCGATGCGGTTTTTGTCCCCGCGCCACTCACTGGAAGTTGTGGATATTGAGGGTGGCCAAAGGGTGTCAAACAAAGGGTATCGAGCATGCGACTAGTTTAAGCCATCTCCTATCCGATAGTCTCCTTCTCTACTGCTTCCTCTGTCTTGGAGATCAGGCGCTTCTGCAATGTTTTTACCTGGCAGCAAGTGACTCAACAAGATGCTCCTCGAGACCAAGCGCAATGTTCTTGCACCAAAGCAGAGTTTTGGATCCATACATAGCATCCCTGGTAAAGATAGCGACAAACCAACGAACCACTCACAACATCGGCACAAAACACGCAAAAAAAAACATGTCAAAAAGGCGTTGAGTCGTCAAGAAGGACTACCACCTGTATCGGTATCAAAAGAATTGCTGTTTTCGCGTGATTTCCTCAGGATGTGTTGGCTTCTTGTTCAACGAGCCAAAGCCAACTGTTTCTGCTGCTCAAAGCCAATTGTTGGCTGCGCTTGGAAATTGATACAAGAAAGCCCAGGTCAGAACCAGAAGGCAAAACAGCATCGGGCTTCTCCGGGCATGAACATGATGCGCGCAATCAAGCAGCAAGCATCCGAAAACAAAAAGCCGTGATGATTGTTGACGCCTCCGCTTGGCTCTTGGAGTGTTTGAAAACAACAAGGAACAGTCAAAGCTGTCAAGGAGCCAAAACATCATCTGCTATGCGAGGGAGGTCACTAATTTCAGAAACGCTGTCAGGCAGCATGCCAAAGCTTGCCTTGAATTCAAGACGACATGAACTTCCACTTTCATTGTCAGCCGATCATTGCAAATACATGAACACCTCACCGTGTCTCCTGTCGTACCGTGTCTCCTGTCGTAAGAGAATACAAAACACATGAGTTGGCGTGACGTTGCAATGTAAATAAACGTGCGCACGTGTATCTCAATCAACAAAAACAAATGTTTTGATAAATACGTAAGAATTGGAGAACAACTTCATTGATGAGAGGGAAACGGAGCCATCTCACAAGGGATTTGATACGGGCCTTCTGCATCATCTCGTATGTGCTCGGGTCAGAACCTGCGTTGCCATGCAACAGTGATCAAGGTCTTTTGGACGAGCAGGTTTGTCTAGCAGCACTGGAACTGCTCTGCAAGCGGCAAAACTTGCCACAAAATCCGCAGCCTTTTTGATGCCAGCTCTCGCAAGCCAATCGATTGAAGCATCGCTTATAAGGATTAGCCAAGGCATCAGCCAAAGGGTGACACGTGAGCACTCCTTTAAATCCAGAACCGCTTTCTCGCTCTCTGCGGACTGCATGCCCGACTCCGTTCAAATGGAAAGATTGCTTCTCCTCCGGCACCACCAGGTCGCGCACTAGGCTTGAAGTCTTCGGCACATGCAGCGCCACAACGTGGCAAGCCATGCTTGGAGTACCCTGCGCAAAGCATACCATTGAGAATGAGCATCAATCGCTCAGAATTCGCCTAAGAAGGCTTCTGGAAAAAAGCGGAGCAAAGGACGCGCCGCAAGCAGTGAGGTAGCGACAACACCTCGACAGCTGCACTCGCAAACTTCACTTTTAACAAGCTTGGCCATTTATATACATCTATCACGCAGTCACCACAAGTCGAGCTTAAAAGAAACATACATTCGTGCAGAAAACATTCATTAAAAGCCGCGAACCGCTTTGTTCCCTAACAATTGACTTGCGTGCTGGGATTGAGGCTGAGCGTATCAAGGTTTAAGCTTAGGTTTAGGATCTGGCGATTCCAGTGGTGAGGTTTGCAGTTGCTGCTTGAAGGCATAGTGCTTGGAGCCCTGCATAATTGGTAAGGCAGCTACAACGTTTCTAAGGCTTTGCGTCAATAGAAATTTGTGCTGCGTGCATGGGCCTTAGACAAAAAGTGCGGCGGCTGCAAGGTGATCGCCCCTGCTGGAAATCCAGGTTCAGAGTTTGTTTGCAGAGTCTAAAAATCGAGTGCTAAGAATCGCTGCTGCTCTCAGACGTGTCCTGGCACTTCACCAACTTCTTCCTTCGTCTTCCTCGTGGACAGGGTTCACATGAATTGCATCTCAGGTTCTCATTCTGACATGGGTCATGCGTGGCATGGCTCTTGCAAGAGCCACCCTGAGAATAATGTTGACCCCATGCTAATCAACCCCAGTTTATGAATAGGGGGGTGCTTTTCCTTGGGCGAAAGGAACCAGACCACTTTTGGAGGGGGAAACCCCCTATTAATGAACTGGTTGGTTGATTGATCTGAGGTCAACACTATGTCTGATTGGACCTGTGGACCTGGATCAATCCACCTGGCAATCCACTGAGCTAAGGGCTGACTCTGACATTCTCCACATCATCCTGCAGAGGCTCAAGAGCCACATTTGTCACAGGCATCAAGACTACAACAGAATGACTCGACTCAAAAAGCTGGGCACGGTGCATGCGTGGCGCAAAAAAATAGGGCGCCAAAAATATATCTGCAGCCTGCATCCCAACATTGTATATATATATATATATCGGTATCTCTATACATATGTGTGTATCGTATCCCGAGCATGAACCTGCGTATGGTCAGCTTGCTCCTCGATTTAGGCTCATGTTTGTCAAACACCTTGTTGACACATCTGATTGAGAGTATACCCCGAGTCAATCCTAAAGGAATGTCATTCCTTGTTCACATCCATGAAATGTATACTCACCACAAATGCAGCATGTGAAGTACACTTTAGCCAACTTCAGCTCACACAACGCAACTTGTCAGTACAAGGGGAGAACGCAAAGTAGACTTGGCAACTTCAAAATGCCTGCAAACAGCCGCTATCGTGCTTTTCAACTCTTATCGGTTTTGCGAAAAGCAGCGAAACATCAATTGGGGGGCGTGGGGACGGAAGTCATTCCCGTGGCAATTGCAATCGAACTCACATGTGCTTCTGCACATCCATTCTCGTTCATTTTACTAGCTAATTCGTGCTTGGATTCCATGGCACTCTAACTCAACTCCACTTAAAGGCATAGTTGGAAAGCGCTAGCAAATTACGTTTCGCTTATCCAAGTCGATTCAAACCTTCTCGATACCGTCGATGAAAACCAAACACGGAGAGAAGATCTTATTTGTAATGCTTCTGTGATTCTCAAACCAAAACCAGGTTAAACGGTTGCGCTTCCGTATGAATATGCTAGACCTCGCGAAAGATAGCCCGTGGCCTTGCAGGGCGCTTTCTTTAAAAAGTTGGGAAGGTGTTCTCTGGGTTCGCGCCAATCTCTCCGTGCAAGAGCTCCGGAGCCTTCGATCCGCAGGCGTCTGCCCAAGTCAGCGCGCAGCACACAGACTGTAGGTCCAAAAGCAGCCACTCTTCCCACTGCCCTCAAAGTCTTGGACATGGTAGGCGGACGTGCCACGTCTACGTGCTACGTCCGAAGCCCAGTGTTTGCAGTTCCTCGCACTGGGTCGATGAGCACAAGACGAAAGTATATGCTGAGAAGCACATGCCCCGTTGTGCGAAAAGTCGGGGCCACGCGGTGCTCAGCGCGGCTGTTGAACTTTTGCAGGGGCAAGCGCAGGAGCAACATGCGCATGTCCGGCTCCGCCGGCGCGACGTTGTCGGAAAACTGCGCTGGCGAGTCCAAGGGTTGTCATCGCGCGAAACGTCCTCCAACGCGCGGTCCTTGATGAGGCACTTGCTGAGCTTAACCATGTACGCAGACCCTAGCAGTGGTACAGTAGACATGTGCTGTGCGTCCATGTGGCTGCGAAAGCAATATTGTAAGGACGCACGTCTGCCCAGTGGGTCTCTGGCGAATAGCGCCAATTGTACGCGCTCATTCCTCCTTCCCAGCCGCGTTGCGGGGTCCAAGGTTACCATACTGGAAAACGCGCCAAGCACTTTCTATAATACGCCAGACACGTGCCAGGCACTATCTGAGAACTCTGGAAACGCCATACCTAGCGCATAAAAGGAGAATGCAGGACACATCAGAGAGAATCAGGATACAACTCTCCCTATCGACGTTCCTGATCTAGGGGGTTTGCCGGGAAATCTTGGAGTACAAGCATTTGTGCGAGGAAAGTGGGCACATGTCTATTCAACTGCTTCAGTCACCGGATGTGATGTATTGATACAAATACATTTAATGCTTCCCCACATGATGTGCTGATACAGCCTGTGATTGCATATGCCCGGATTGAAGATTCCAGGAAAACTGTTTCTGGGAGACGTCAAGCTTGCTTCTTGAATCGCAGTGTGAATGTGTATATACATATAATATATATATATATATTATACTGAGTAGATGCGCAAACATTCTACATTTGCTGCATGTTCTATTCAATATGCAAACACGCTGAAAGCACTGTGTTTCAAAAACAGTCACAAACATCATCTCCGAGCAAACACATCTGAGCGGTGACCAAAAATAAAAGGACAACTGTCATAATATGTTTGCTTCCGTGGCAACAAAACTTGCGATATGCTCTGCGGAAGCTTCCACGAGCTTCCGCGCCGTGAACCATTCCTTCCGCAGAATCCTTTCTGGCGCCCCAAAACTAGGTTTCTTCATGGGTGTTTTGATCGCTGCTCATCTGCTTCGTTTGCCGTACCTCTCAAAGCAAATCTGCAATCTGCCACTTAAAAGGCAAAAAGAGTAGACTTGCACATTACAGAGAGAGGGGGGAGAAGTGTATAATCGGCGTTTCCTTCCGTGTAAAATCACGTAAAACAGCATAATGTCATGTTGACATGCTACGCCGCAACCAAGGCTGAAAGTAAAACATTGCGCTTCAAGCTCATGAGCAAGAATACGGTAACATAAGAACCTGGCAGCAACGCAATGGACTCAAGGACCCAAAGCCATCCGAGGCAGAATGAACATCGTTAGGTCAAGCTGCAGAGCTTTATAAACTAAGCGCGCCTCACACTACCTTCCGCACATGCGGCAAATCGGACGGGCACCCTCCTCGCTGCAAACATAGCAGCAAAGGAAGGCCAAGCACGCTGCCACCTGGGCGCAGCCGGTGCGCTCCTTTCGCTGGTCAGAAATCAAAAGTCGTCCCAAGGTCAAAGCTGCAGATGGCTCTTACTTGCCAAGAGGCTGCCAGAGCAATACCCATGGGCACTAGGATTTGCATCACCTTCAGAGCGGGAGCCAGCGAGTTCTGGCTTAACACCGCACCAGTCAGCCCCCTTCCCTCAACAAAGGCCAGCGATCACTGGCTGCCCCTTGTCACTTTCTCTCCGTTGTGGGGGGGGGGGGGAATGAGATCTTCAATCAAGACCAAGAACTACACCCCATGCAAGACATTGGCATGCGCAGGCCCAATCGAGTCACGCAGCTGCTGCTGGCACGGCAACGACTTGGAAAGCCGGTCGAGCAAAGGCCGACGGTAGTTGCTCGCAGCGAAACCGCCTTTGCAAAGATCTTACGCCGCCGCTGAAAAAGCGCGAGGGTAGCAGACCCCCTTGATCGAGAACCAGCAGCAGATCGAGCCGCAAGCTCCTTCCACAAGCGCGTGGGAGTCAAAGTCTGCACCGGGTAGACCTGCGGTAGCTTCTTCTTCCAGACCCATCTTCCTCCCATCTGGATCTTGCCAGCCAGGGGATCATGCCGGCTGGACCAGCGCCCGCGTCATCCGGCGCATCTTGAAGCCACAAGTTGGGTGGCCCTGTCTGCCACCTGCCTGATCTCTGGGCCCGGACACAGATTCGGCGCAGATCCAGAAGGCGCGAGGAGGGCAAGTGAGCCAAGGCCGATCAACGGCCTCCGGACAGCGACGAAGTGGCGTCTTCCAACGTCAGCCCACAAGAGGAGGATCCCGGAGTCAGAGTGGAAGAAGATCGGCGCAGGTCACGGCCCGCAAATGCCTCTGTTGGCTTGCAGCCGTATGGTCTGCGGAGCTGGTCTCTCGTACTGGCTGAAGCCAGACGATCCCAGCGAGGCCGCTGACTTGGTCATCATGCGGCGAACGCAGATCCTGCCGTTAGGTCTCCGGCGCGGCGGGCCCAAACTTCCTGCACAGCTGGTTTGTCTGCGCGGAGCCACGTGCTTTCAGACGGGATGACAGGGAGGATCGGTTTGGGGCGCATGGCGAGCTCGCTGAGCGCGCACAGCTGACGGAACTCCCCAACATGTTCAGGGCCCAGCCTGGCCCTCGTCAGAGATGAGCCAGACATGTGGCTGACCGCAAGCCATGCGCCAGGGACGCAAGCCCGACTGCGCCTGGCGTCGACCCTGTTGCTGCGGTTGTTGAAACGAAACTCCACGCGATCCGCGCCGCTACCAGCTGCATCTTCAATCAGTCACCCTGAGCAGCGATCCCGTGCCCTGGCGTCCCACCGAGTCCCACCGAGCACCTGCCAACCTCAAAGGCGACCAGCCGACAAAGACCCAGACGACGATCGAAGACCTGAGCGCGCCTGTCTTCGCGCTCCTGAATCAGGGTCTCGTTGCAGAACTGCGGCTGCGCCGACATGTCCTAATCGTCCCGCCAAAACCGTACACAACGCGACCTCCTTCCCGTCGTAGATCTTCTGCGCCCCTCTCAAACGGCGCGAAAACGGTTGGAACTGGTGCCGTCGGTCCATCCCCAGCCTCTGCGCTGGAACTGCGTCGCTGTGTCGATCGACCCAACAACCACCACCTTGATCCAGCACGCGTAGATCCCGAACAGGGCCAGATGGAGTCCCGAATTTGGGGGCGTGACCTGGTCCCACACTGCGAGCGAGCGCTGGTCACGATCTTACGGACTAACCAGCTCTGAAAGGGCTCACCAGACAAAGGCCAACCCGCATGGCCCGCGCCATCCCCGATCATCTCCAGGACTGCACTCCCAGGCCCAGAACTAAAGACCAAACGCCTGGGCACTATCCTGCCGCTATTCTGCCAAAATGGCATCCGAAAATGATCTTGCTTGATCAAGCGAAGGCACATGCTCAGTGCAAACCATGCAATGTGATCGATGTAAAAATATTTGGGAACATCAGAATGTCCAAAGGGATCAGATCCAAGAGGGGTCCTGGACAACCCAAAAAGATCAAACAACCAAGGAGGGGGACCACGGGAGACCAACAGGAAAGGGGAACAGACTGATCCACATGTCCCTGACCAAATCAGCTGCCAAGGTGTGAACATGTCACACACACACACATCATACGGGCCCGAAACAATTGAAACATTATAGCAAGCACAGTATTCTTGGCTCAAGGTTTGGCTTCGGGGGTCATAACCACAAGTCCTGAGCAAGTGCCTCCAGTTAAAGAAGTGAGATTGATAAATTCAGTCGGCTGAGCTCGCACCTGCTCGCATAGTAGCATCTCAAATAAGAAGACAAGGAACTATGCTTGAAACATAGAACTTGCTGCAAATCGCAAGCATCGGAGATACTCCGCTGGAGTATGTGGCAGTGTCTTTAGAGACTTCTGAAAGACTTCCCGGGTGAAACTCCAAGTGGCTAAATGACTTCCATCTCCACCGCCTCCACCTGGAGATGGACTCCTTGGGACAGCCACGCATACAGCCTGTCCATGCGGATGGACAAAATCTTGGAACCGATCTGTTTCGGCACTCCCATTTTTGACGCATGTTTCGTCCGCTCTTAGACCCGAACGGCTTCGTGGGTTTCTGCTTTCGTGGTGGTTGGTGCGTCACCTGCAGCACAAAAAACGGTTTCTCGGCTCACCGCGACTCACACCTCCAAACAAAAATGTAAGCTACTGGAGCGAAAAACAGACAGTCCTGATCCACCAGCTAGACTGAGCCGCGGCATGAAACAGCGTGCGGCATCACTCTTCGTCAAATTGGCAATGTCTATCTGCGCAAGAAGCGCATGGAAAGCTATGCCTCGATGTTGCTGACGGTGAAGGCATATGGGACACCTAAGCGTGCCAAACCATTGCTTTGCTTCAATTTGCAGTGTGTCGTAGGCTGGGAACAGGTGACAGGACCTCTGGTAGACAAGGCCCCAGCTGGCACAGTCACAGGGCGCGTCTTTGGTCTCACAGCCTCGGCAGCTAAACGCCACCTGGCAGCCGAATGCAGACACCATCCATCACTTGGTCCTTGCCGATTTCTTGCATGCTCATAGGCGGCCTTTTGGACAAATAGACAGCCCTGATAAATGGAATAAACCAGTGCCATCTATGTTTAACCAAACTAACCCAAAATGGACACCTATGTGCATGCCTCATTGAGACTGGCAAAACCAAACTCAAACCATGAAAGCAACACTGCATATCCTCGTGTTGCTTGCCAGTGAAAAACAAACGCGATGTGTAAGCCTGACGTTTGATCTGGAGAGGGATCCCGGCATAGTTGAAGGCAACCTGAGCGGCCCGTGTTGATGCAGTCGTGCCACACACCAAGTCAGACTCAGTCCCAATCACCTGGCATTTGGCATGAAATCTCAGTCCTACTGCATTGAGCCGCGCCACATCTTTCGTTTCGAAAGATTCTGCCTCAAGCGCGAGTTGGAGAGGCCAAGTACAACCGGTCAACATCGGGGTAGGTTGTCAGAGCCGAGAAGCCCCATGTGCCACTTTTGTCAAGAAGGTGTCAGCATCAAAGACTCAAGGCACTGAAGATGGGGCGCCTTACGTGAAAGCCAAGACACAAAGTCCGGGTAGTAGTCGACGGGACCACGCCAAATGCCAGGTTTGACAGATTGTGCCTTGCCAGGAGACTGAAACCTTCACGAACCCCTCCCTCTCCAGGCAAAGACAAGCTGGGCACGCAAGCAGCACGCCTGCTCCCAAACAATATCGTCGAACTTGGCATGCTTTTCGCCTTGTTGGGAAATAATCTGCTGAAAAGTCTCTGCACATTGAGAAATGGGATCATGCGGGTGGTGCGCTTCATGTGCAAATGCTGGATATTGCGGACCAGGGGACACTCGTATTCTGTCTTGTTTGCGTCGCAGGAATCGAGCCTGAAAATGCGCATGCCACACTGAACGCAATTGGCTTGCCTTTTGCAGTCAACTACATGATCATAGTGCTATGCCGACGTTCTAGCAAGACCTAGCAGGTCTTCTCGTTCGAATTCGACAAATGCAAACAGCCATGCAGCCAGTGGAGCAAGTGGTTGATGCCAAGAAGCCAATTCATATTTGCACCTTCGCAAGCAAGACCAGGGGAGGTAGAAAAAAGGAGAGGAAAAGGGAGGGAGAGGGAGAGAGAAGAGGGAGAGGGGCAAAAAGAAGAGAAGAAGAAGAAGAAGAAGAAGAAGAAGTGAATCACAAGCACAAGCACACAAAGTCCAATTTCAGTCAAAGCTGCAAACACTTATCTGGGCACCAAGTGGCTTCTCGATCAGTCCCAGCAGCAATCATACGAATGTTGCAAGACAAAACGTTTTGCCCTACCCACTGCCTCAGGGGGGCAAATCTCCCCCCCGCCTGCATCGGACCAGAGTGCAATCACCAGCACCATGCCAGCGCGCAAAGACTGGCATCGCTGCTTCAAATCAACTTGCCAAGTTTATCCAAATATCAAGGCTCAACCCCACACTGCACATGCCCCTCTATTTTTTGAGCTGGTTTTGTCGTAGCCGACTGCGCGTACTCTGTTGGTTGGCACCGTGTACATAGAAATGTACATACATCCATATTATGGATGCACATGACATATGTACGGCACGCATAGTAGCTGCATGTTTTGCCCAGACAAGAACATCATATGATCACGCCCTTCAAGAGAAAGTCACAGTTTGCAAGGCAGGGATATTGCGGCACTCGATGACAAGCAAGAGATGAAATGATTGGCCAGACGCACCACGCTCTACCGCGGCAATCCCGTGCTTGTTGGAGGTGTTGTGCTGACTGCCTTTGTTTGATGCCGAGGTCATGTCTGCCTTCGTGCCAAGTGCGTGCTTTGACTTGGGATTGTTGTCCGTGATGCACGCCATCCATGACGCCGACATGACCTATAATTCTATAGCGTGATGTGTTTGTACACCCAACCTTTCGTGTTCGGGCCAGTCCCTTTTGTCTTTGGCCTTGCTTTCGCACTCTTACGGCGTTGCTTGGGCACAACCTCTTGCGTGGTTGGGCCATGGCTCTCGCCCTTGGTGGGAAGAGCGGGGAGCAAAGCGCAGTGTGGAGGGGAGAAGTGCGGAAACAAGAGCGAAGCAAAGAGTGGGCAGAAGCCAGGGAGCCTCGCAGGCGAGGGTCGAGTCTTCCGAAGCCAAATTTATTGGACAGCAGTGACACAGTGAGCGCGCAAAAAAAACAATAGTGTATCAGAGAGTTGTGGGGTTATCACTTGCTAAGGCAAAAGAGACTCCAGCTAGCAAGCCAGCTTTCGTGACCACAAGCAACAGCCCGGCAAACACAGCCCATGATGCCTTGCCCATCTGCGCCAGTCCGCCTGGGCCGCCAATGCAAGTTGACGAGTCTGTCGGGCGTCACTCACATGTCACTCACATTGACCCGAAAGGCATACGATTCGGGGATGGAATGGCGCCCCAAGTGCAACCGTGCAGCCATAAACCTGTCCGAAGGGATTTGTACTCCTGCCAAACAATTCAAGCGATTCAAGCCTGAAACCCTGCTCCTCCTCTCCCACGGTGTTTTTATAGGTGTCATGTTCCATGCCCCTCACTGAGCTTTCTTTCAGCTCTCCTGAACTTCTCCGCCGTGTCGGCAGCTCCCTGGTCGGTGAGGCTGGTCTTGAAGGCGCGGCCATTCTGGCGGCGACATCTGAGACTTATGTTTCGGTCCCTGAATTATAGCAGCCAACGCCTGAATCAGCTCTTGCTCGATTTCCTGAACTCATTATTGTTGCGCTTGGACGCGGAAAAAGTGCAAGTTGGCAAAGGGAAGTAGTGTGCCAAGTCTCCACCAGGGTGCCGTTTGCATAACCATTGTCGGTGATGAAGCGAGTTGTAACCTGCGGAGGCCCGCATGTTGACCACAAGCGTGGGGCTCAACAGTGCCTGGCTGATACTTTGGGCGTTGCAAGTACTTTCAATGCAAAATCAAAGAGGCCAACACTGGAACGGCAATGCTGACAATGCTGACAATGCTGACATGCTGGCGCTCGCACCGTGAAGGGCAGCATCACATCCACGTTGTTGAAGAGAGCATGCCCGGGGCCTCCCATAACTTCATTCACCAGAGGGCTTCAAGGGATGTTGAGTCTTTGCCAAACGCGAGCAAGTCAACCTCGAAGCTCCCTCGTGGACTTGACACCATGCCAATCTTGAATCCCCTCCAGATTTCCCGCTCTCCCATCCGCGCCATACTCGCGAAAAGTGTTCACGTCAGCTCCATTGCTGTCGCATTCCGCTTTGCACTTCTTGTTCTTGGACGCGTCGCACACACTCTCCTTACTTGAACAAGTGTGACAAACTATCTGCACATTATCTATGGCTTTCCTCGCGCTGCTTGTGCGAAATGGAGTCATTGTGGTATTGTCAGAAGCGAAAACAAATAAGAGGTGGTGCGAGCAAAATAAGCTGGATGGCATCCATGTGTTTGCAGGCAAGATGCCGACGTCAACTTGCATGGGTGCGCAGTCATGGCAGAAACGAAGCGGTTTGCCTCGAACAGGTCCTTAGCAGCCAAGCGCAATGCACTATTGCGGCTTTATTGGTTCAAAGTTGCTTGCCAGAAGTGAATAAATGAATTTAATCAGAGGCACAACAACATGAAAATCTGGACTTGCTGTGTTCAAACACCCTGGACCTTTCGAGTCGCATCCCTATCCTCATGCTCGCTGAATGCTCAATGCCACACCAGGGCCAAGTGTCCATCTCCGGACAGCAGGAGGCATAGTGATTGTTCTGGTTGAAGCCTCACAGCGAAGATTGCGGCTGACCATCAAGCTTGCCCTCAAACAAGTCAAGCATTCAGCTAGGGCCACAGTAACACAAGAATGGACACATGACACAATGCTAGTGGCATGGTACGTTACAAATCGTATGCTTATTCTGCCTATATCGGGGCACTGCTTCAACTCGTTCACAACAATTCTTACTTGGATCATCTTGAATCACTGCGTGGGTGAGGGATCATGAGCGCCGATCACATACTCCAAGGGTCTTCTTGTTGCATGCTGAGAATATGCCAAAGCAACATGTTGAGCCAAATCTCTCAAAATCTTGCCATGTTGAACTATGCTTGGTCCATTCCTCGGGCATACTGCCTGGAGCGAAGCGTCTAGATAAAACAAATGTGCTCTACTGATCGTTTGGCCGGAGCACCTTTGTCCTGCACAAAGCGGAGGTCCGTAGGGCATTGGGCGTCACAATAACCCAGACCACGCCGCCAGCCCGCAACATTCATGACGCCGCTGTTGCTGATGCTATTCATGTTCCTCGACCAAATCTGGCAAGCGGTCAGTAGGCAGTTGTGCAGACACAGGCAGGTCGGTGTGCAGGCAAAGAAGCGTCCAAATGCGTTGACAGGTGATTAGAAGCTAAAGAGCGCAAAGGACGTTGCCCAAGGCCAAGAGTCCCATAAGTATCCATCGAAACCAGGTATACCGCAGCATTCCTCAGCACACGACAAGGACAGTAAGTTCTCAGTGCATGTGAAGCGTAGCATGCGTTTGTGGCCCTGGCATTCCAGCTGGAACTTTGCTGATGTCGATGTCAAAAGAGATCTCCCCCGAGAGGGGCGCAAATTGAGTGTAGCCCTCACCTGCCATTGCCATTCATTCTTCTCCAGTACAGCCTTGCATGTCATGTGAGTCATGTACCTTTGGGTCTAGATGTGACTAAGCAATGAGGCACTGGCCATCTGTCAAGTAAACGCGAGAGCCATAGTTGGGTGTTGGAGCATCTGGGTCCTGGCCAGTCGAGGTCTGCCATGCTCCAACAGCCAAGCAAAGGCGCGCGAAGTGCCGCCCTGGCTTCTGCCGTTGCAACAAATAGTCGGGGTGCGGAGTGCTGCCTTCCCCGAAACTGAGCTGTCCATGCCTTCACCAATCTATCTTGTCACAATTTCATACCTTCATGGAACAACTGCATGCGCTCTTGTCAGAAACCGTGCGAATCAAATATGTGTGATGCCATAGCAGCAAGCCGGTCAAAAGATCTCAAGCAGCTCACACATGACAAACATGTTGGAGTTGTTGCTGTCAGGGTTGCGGATTGACACACACGGGCAACCTATATAGCAGTCCCGCATTTCAACCAGTGCCTTCAAAGTGGAACACTGGGCTGGACCAAACTGGATCAACGGGCTGCACCTGTGTGAGCGTCCTTCGTGGCATAGCGCAGCGTAACAGCTCTATTGTTCGGAGAACCCACAAAGACACCGTAGCTGTCCTAGTGTCGGCGTCAAGGCAAACTTATCAAGAAACGTCCTTGCAGACTTCTCAGAAGGGGCAGTTGGGAACAACGGCAAACAGGCACAAGCCTGTGCGCCCTTGCCACGAACATGGAAGTGATGCAGTCTAAGATTCCCGGCTTCAAATGTTGAAGCGGAATCTGCTGAATCCGCTCAAAAAGTCAAACAAACTCAGCCTGGAGTTGCCAAGCCACCGAGTACCTGGAAGCTTTGAGGCCTTGCAGGTAGCACCTGCAGAGCTAGGTCTCCCCACTTCACGTCTGGTGAATCCGATTTGCGAAAAAGCGAGCCTTTCCATGTCACCGGGGTCAGTTGACACAGATGCGCAACTCTTGCCGTCCACAGTGTAGAGATATCCTCAGCATTTATAAGCCAGGCTGGTATGAACATGAGGAAGTGTTTCAATTTTCCACTAGACCACCAGCAAAAACACAGATGTGCCACATGCACCATGAGCAGTGTTTGATTTCCGTCTAATGGAAGGGAACCCGTCGATTCTTCGTCATGCGGGTACATGTTGATATTCCAGGCAAGGTCTAAGAGTTGAGGAAAAGCTTGCAAAGCATATTGGACGTAGAGCTATGCGGTAACCCAACATGAAACCCACAATCGCGAAAACTGGATTTCTTCACAGAATATTGGCGTGTGCACGGACTGTTCACACGGAGGCCACCACAAAGAAAGTTGCATGGAAAGCGTAGACCCCACGCATGACAAAATGATTATAAAGCGAGGGCAAGTAGTCGGCACCAGGTCCTGGGTTGTGCCAACAAAATGCAGTCACAACAAGGACTTTGAATACATCTCTGGCACCAGTCCAAACAAATACGAAGGCAAAAATACTCTTCTTCAAGAGACGGCCCAACTCATGCCGAGTGCGTCACTTACTTCACAGTCACAATGGCAGTCTTCCCAATTATGAACATGGGACGAAAGCGCATCCCGTGTTTGGCAAGCCGCGCCATCTCGAATCCAGCATCACGAACTGCGCGGTATCATGTCCTTGGGCTCAGGCGCAACGAGGCGCAATACTCGCGCTCAAGTGCTTCTTCGGGCGTCAACTTCGTGCCGGGCAGCCATTCACTGAGATGCGGATGCCAGCATTCTTGGTGTCCTGAAGTGCTACCCTCCCACCAATTAACATGAAACCGATTGAAACCGTTCGAGGTTCGGGGAATCGGTCGTGGTTTGGTCCCAAACCTCAGGTTCTTGCGAATGTTCTCGGGCCTCATCTCCAAGGGGGTCCACCTGCTGAGCAAGGGCCGCCGCCGCCAGCAGCAGCCAGGGCCTTCTTTTTGCTAAGGGACCGGAGACCAGCGAACTAGGCGCGAGATTGATAAGGACCGCCACACATTCTGAGATCAAGACAGCACGTCATGAAGCTTTGCCCATAGGAAATGTGCAGCAACACTCCGCAAGAAATCACATTCCACAACCGGCCCATTTGTTCCACAGCATCAAACCACATTGGAAGAGCGAACGCCACATAAAAATGAAGCATTCAGAAAAAGAGTGGTTCAAACGCAGCGACCTCCGAGCGATACCGTGCCTCAACATGGGGCGCGCCAGGAGGCAACGTACGCAGAAAGTAGCACCCACGTCTGCGGGTCCAAAAGCCATTTTGCAAGCAGGTCTCGGAAGAGCAGCTCAAAAGCTGTGGAAAAAAGCGTTGGCTTATTTGATCCTTTGCTGTGCATGGCGTAGACTGCTACAATCCGTGTTTGTTAGTAGGGTGCTGTTTGTTGCTTGGGTGTGGCTCAAATTTTTAGAGCCAGGCCGCAAGTTTTAGTCTACGTGTCCACTTGCCTGGGTTCCATTTTGGGTCAGATTTTTTGAGCAACACCCAGTATGGATGATCATTCATCTCAGCATAGTCCGGCAAGTCAAGGGAAAAGGAGTTTGAAGCGAACAGCTGCGATGCGGCGGCAAACGTGCTCCAAGGGCTTTTTCAGAGTCGTACATGAAACTTGCAAACTGAACGGTGCTCAGCAGCAGTTTGCAAGCACAGCAACTCATTGCAGGGTGATGATGCTTGAGCTCTCGCAGCGTGTCAAACATCGGACCTTCCAACTTCCGCCAGCGATGAACATTCATGGGGTTCTCCAGCTCCTCAACAAGAACAAGTTGAAACCAAAACAGCGAACTTGCAGCTTGCGTGTCCTCCGACAGGGCCTTCACCTGAGCACACAGCCCAATCCTCGTTAGATCATGGAACATGCCTCACGGCTTGCAACCCACGCATTGTGCTCACAGAAGGAAAACATGCCCTCGCGAATTGCGACCTATCACACGTTTTATTTTAGTTTAAGGCTGTAATAGCAAGCGCCTTCGTCCTCTCTTGCAGCAACTCCCTCTGCAGTTGGAAGACCTGCCAGAGGCATTTTGCCAAATCGAACGTTTATCAAAATAGGTCATGTAACCAAAACAAGCACACAAACAGAAACAAACAAGCAAACAAACAAAAACAAACACCTTGTATACAACTATGCCGCCTCGCGCTTCAGGTCATCAATGTTGAGAACCTGCCAGTCATTCTATGACTGAGAAAGGCATGCATGTTCTATTGATATTGTCCCATGCCCATCCTGCATTCCTCCGTTGGAATTGTGCAATAAAAACCCATGGCGGCATTAAGTACTTAATGCCGCCACTTTGCCGTGGTGACAGGTGGTTGTGACGCTTGCTGGTTAGAGGATACATTGGCTACAGCCCAACTTGCCTGCTGCTTGCCAATGTGCAGCTCCCTCTTCAGCTGTGCCAGCTTAATGCCCAGCGCCCGAGATTCCTAGAGGGGAGCTGCATGATCTGTCACGCGACGCCGCATGTCCAATGGTCCAAGCCCGTCCTCCAGGCGCTGCTTGTATGCCAGCTCGCCGTTCTGCAAGGTACGCTGCTGGATCCTGGCATGCAAATGCTTGCTCGCCTTATGCAAGTCAGGCTTCATGGAGCTGACCTTCCTGGAGTTAACCAACGGGTATGCTTCATATTTGCGTCGACTGCACCAACTCATCCAGCCGTCAGCATCACCTTGCTTGAATTACAAGCAAGCTCTGGGCACTTGATCTTCTCATACTGCAGGGCCAGCTCATCATTGCGGTGAATGAGCTGTGTACCAAGCCTCCGCATAGGCAGGTCACACACCACTACCAGTAGTGCAGGCAAGTACAAGCGGGAGCACAACTAGGTTCCAGGCACGTCCCGCTCGCTGATCGTCTCCTCATACTTCTTCTTCTGTTCTGAGCGTCGGCTTTGAAGCATCTTTCAAGGTCCCATGATGTTCTCAGACCTTGCTCAAGCCTTGCTCAAGCCTTGCTGCAAACACTCCGCTCCAAGAACCCTACGCTTTCTTCGATCCTCTTCTTCAAGGATCCTGCCACAGAAGTGAGAAAAAACAAGTTGAAAAGCCACCGCGACTTCTATCCTCTTATGGTTCAAAGCTGCACAGTCAAGAACGTCTCTGGCCTAGATTCTAACTTCTTGATCTCGGCCTGCCATCTGAGCATCTCCAAAAGCACTGGAACGGATGAGGGGGATGCTTCAGTATGTCCAACGAAGACATATTGCACTGCGCACTCTTGCCTGCTGGGAATCCTTGTGGGTATTCAGCGTCTGCTGCCGTCGCTTGGCCCTGGCATGCAAGATTCGACAGCTCCCCATAACCCTACTCTCCAATCTGTCAGCACACAAATGTTACTCAAGTACTGCCTCTGCCAACACTTAAGTAGCTACATATATGGGTATGCTCAGAATGAAACAGCTAGGGTTACGCAAGCTTTAGTGATTGTTTCCATTTGGCGAGGTGCAATTCTGGGGATTCCATTTGCTGAGCCACAGCCGTATGAGCTTCAGCCTACCAGGAAACTTGCCTCTCCATCTGGTCCTTGAAGAACTCGCACCTGCAGCTTGCAATGAACGGAGACAGCAAAAATATGAAACCATCCATAGGATGATCAAAGGAGAAAGAACAGGACGCAAGGAAAGAATGAGAATGGAATAAGAAATAGAGAAAGAAGAAAAAGGAATCTAGAAAACGATTTGGATGTGGCTTTTGTGGTTCCACCCCTGTAGAAGGTTAAAAGAGTACAAACAGATTGCTAAAGAAGGACCAACAGTGGGAAGAACATGTGAAATCCACAAAAGGCGCATCCAAAACGGTTCCTAGAAGGAAAGAAACAATAAATAAATAAATAAATAAATAAATAAATAAATAAATAAATAAATAAACAAGTAAATAAATATATAAATAAGTAAATAAGTAAAAAAGTAAATAAAAAAATAAAAAAATATTGAATTGCAAGCAAGAACAAAGAAACAACAAACGGAAGAGCGGAAGAGCAAAAGAAAGAAAGAACGAAAGAATGCGTGCAAGGAACAAAAGGCAAAAGGAAAGGGAGCAAGAGAAACAAGCAACCAACCGCGCAAGGGGGCCGTGTCTTTCCATTGAACCTCGTCCTTTCCTGGGTACCTGCCAATCGAAAAGTTCATCGTCAACAGCTGAACCATATGGACAAACGCGACCCCCTTGTGGGGTTGGCAGCAAGCAAGCAAGCAAGCAAGCAAGCCAGCCAGGCAGCCAGGCAGGCACGCAGGCAAGAATGGAAGGAAGAAAGAGATTAGCAAGAAGTACAGAAAGAAGGATAATAGGAAGCAACAAAATAACTAGGCAGAAACTGTAAATTTGGCCATTTGTCGATGGCAAGGATTCTTCCAGCGCAAGACCAACATGTTTGGAGCCTGGTATATATTTGGGCTTTAGAAGTTGAGGGAAAAGCAGGAGCCGGTAAATGTTCAGGGTGTTGCCCTCTTTGTGCTTCCATCCCAATTATATGTTACGTATGTTGCGATGCTTGCTTCAAGTTCACCTAGCGCGGTGACATCCAAGCAAGCCCGTTTTCGCAGCAGTACTTGCACGTGTAAGCCACTTTGAAACCAAAAGACGGGGTTACACACGCACAGAAACTAACGCGGTACCCTGAGAGTGCGGTGTTTCATGAAAATTAGATGAAAATCAGCATCTGGATGCACATCTGCATCTGCTGCTTCTGAATCTGGGACAGTCTGGTGCAAAATGCTAAACATCTCGAGAAAACCACAAAAGTTCAGACTTGGGAAGTGGTTCCAGGATCTGGGACATGGGTGGGGACTTGTTCAGGATTTGGGACATCGCTGGGAACTTATTGCTTTTTGTTGCTTTTGGTTTTCTCAAAGTGTTCCAGAGATTCAATCTGTTCAAAAACACTCGAGAAAGTAAAAACAAACAAAAACAAAGAGTTCAGACCCATTGAGACATGAATGTCCATTCAAAATGATAAAAACACAGCGCGCGGACGGTAGCTCGTCGATTCTTGTTTTCTGGGGGCACGGCTCTTTCTGCATGCGGTTGAAGGCATGATGCCCCTAACCATGCAAGACAATAAACAGCAACAAGCTTGGTGCAAGTGAGCTGGCCGCACCCGCTTTAGTCTTTCCTCCTTCTCCTTAATCTCCTGGCACATGAATGGCGTTGTGCAAACTGCCCGCAATTTACGGTCGGGGGACCGAAACCTCCCTCTAGGAATCCAAAGCACACAAACGAAGGCTGGTATGCCAATCCATTGCAGAAACGCTGTCATGAGCTATCCTCTTTTAGCTGCTCAATCTGGTGCGACATGATCTTGAACTTGCGCTTCATCTCGGCTATCTCGTCCTGGCAGTTTCCAATGTGCCTTCTGTAACTTGCAGACCCAGACAACACTATGATTGCATGTCTTGCAAATGTCCTGCGATTCCACGAGCTTCTTTGAATAGATGTTGCGATCGGTTCGCACTGCCTGCTTGCGCACTCACTCATCAAGCTGGGTGGAATGCTGAACCAGTATCAGCGCGCGACTAGCCACAGTGACTGATTGCCATTAAACAGCTGTAAGTCATTCAGTTTGCTATGCGGCTATGCGGTACTGCCCTCCTTGTGACAAGAAGAGCCAGTGTCCCAGGCATTAAAATCAATGTAGTGGCTTTGCAAAAGCGGAAGACTGCGTGTGATGGTGTGACGATGGCTGTCCTGCTGTTGCTGGTGCTCATGCAGTGCAAACGCTGCTGGTAGTAGTGGTGACGGTGGCGGCAGCGGCGGTGGCGGGTGTCTGGTGGGTGGGTGGGTGGGTGCGTGGGTGAGGAGCGGCAGCTGCAGCTGGTCCAACGGCAATCCGCAACCCTGAAGCTGCCACTTCCCCAGAACCTGCCACTTCCGCCCGCTTCGAGCCTGCCCCACAGCCACCCAACCCCGCAAAGCCCATAGCTATTGCTCTGGAAAATCAAGTTGTGAGAAAAACATGGAGGTGCACACTGGAACAACAAGGGGGTCTGCAGAGAGAATGATCATGCAAGATAGACAGAGCAAAAGCTGCGTAGAGGTGTGCTCGTGCTCGTTTGTGTGTGTGCTGCTGCACACTGCCAAGTTCATGGCATGCAATGCAATCACAACAGGCGCTCCACTGACACTCACACACACAACCAAACAAGCACAACAACAAACACCTGAGCCAAGCTTTTGCCGCCATGCTAATGGACAATCCTGTCCCCCCTACACGGAGAATGTTGCATTGCCTTTTGAAAGTGCCAAGAAGGCAGTTTTCAGTAACCCCGAACTGCGACGTCCACTGACCCCAGAAGCTTCTCTGGGCATGGCCCGGTTTCAGAGTGGTTCCCAGCCAAATACAACTCCACTATCATGAAAGCCCAAAGGGCGGGCAGATGTCCTGCTAAAATCCTTGCCCAGCCTCATACAGCTGTTTCTGCTGACCCAGCTTGGCCTTGACCTCGGTTCTCAAGGCGTGCAAATATCCGAGTCCCAAAGCTGCTGGAGCTTTGTCCAGCTCATTTTGTGACGCTTCTACATTGCGAGGGAGACCAAAAGAAGCAGCCTGTCAGATTGGTGAACGTGTCCCAAGTACACTGAAAAGGACTAAAGTGCAAAGGATCCAGGAGGCAGACATCTGCGAAGTTTTTCTTGAGCTCTGAGATCTTATTGTCGCGATTCTTGAGCTCCTGGCACGATGCATGCCTGAAAATACACCAAGCGCGTCAAGCTGCTCGCCTCTAGCGCGGCCATGTACTTGCTGTTGGCCAGGGAACACCTGGGGCGTTCCTACTGTGGATGGTTGCGAAATCCTCAATTCGGTACTGACCCACGGCATGATTCGATTCCCCCAACGTAAATGCCAAGAAACGTTATGGTTTCAACCATTTTTATTTCGTGGTGCGAAATGGATTCCGTCCATCCGCAGTACTGTCCTCCCATTTTCAGTTCTAAGGGGAAACGCAAGCTGACACCCAGCCCGTGGCATCAAGCTTGGCAAAATTGAGACATAGAGACCTCTCAAAGGAGTCACTCAATTGAGCTCTGCGCTCAAGGCCATACTTTTCCCTGGTCTTGTCCAAATCATAGGCCTGCAAAGCTGATGACTTGCATGGTTCGGAACAAACGTCTCCACTACAGGTGTACAGCGCACAAGCACCCAGCCTGCTTGATGGCATCTTGCACGTCCAGCTTCACTTGCTTTACCTCCTCCTCCAGCTGCTGGGCTTCATCCTCATTCGGGGCTCGTTGAGCCTTCGGGAGAATGAATTGAATGGACATGACGACATGACCTACCATACACCGTGGAATCTTTACATTCAGGAGCAACAACAGTGTGCCGATGACAGAGTGATGACGTCCTTTGTCCACAAAGGCTGCAGAACAGCTGCGGAAAGAACCGGCACCCCAATCCACCGGCCCCCCAAATTGGCGACGTGCCAGGCTTTCGCCCAGCTTTGCGAGGCAGTCCCACAAGAGTGGAATCAAGAACTTCAAGTTTCCTAGGACTATCCCAAAACCCCCAACTTGTCAATAGAAACAATGACACAGTTCCAAGCAGCTCCTGGACTCGAGGTTTAAGCTTTGCAAGGCTTGGACATCATGCCAAGCATCGTCGTGGGTCTTCACCTTCTTCGACTGATCTTTTGTTCTGTCATCGCAGCCTGAAGTATGCGGAATGCATGGGCAAAGCACATCCCTAGTAACATCTAGAATGTTCCAATCGAGGCTCTGCACTCGGGCTAAAGACAACAGCCTCTGCAGCCTCTGTAATTGTGTGGACTCTCACTGTTCTTGCAAACCTATCTCCGAAAACACGCACTGTCCAACCGGCGAATCAAGCGTTTGGGCCTCAGGCTGAGCTGGACAGGGGGTTGATGCTCACTAAGGCTTCCCGCGAATCAGCGCTCGGTTCAGCGACTCCCGATCGCGCAGGATATCGGCGATGGTCTGGCATGCTCAAGCCAGATCCACTTGATTGAGGAATGTCGTGTGTATTGCAGGATTTCAGTGCGAGCTTCACGAAGTTCAACAAATCTGGTACCTCCTGTTTGTGTACTCCAGCAATGATCTCCTAGATTGCGGCCGCGAGCATACTAAGGGCAGCGCCTTGCTATCTGTCTCTGCTTGCTTTTTCAGCATCTCTATCTGAGCACAGTGGATCAGGCAAGCCGCGATTGACAAGCACAATTTCACGTAAAACACTCAAGTCTGCGGGCTGAGCATGTAACAAAAGTCTCAGGCTTCTCTGTGAGGCCGCACGCTGTGTGGGCATCCAACGGTTTCATGATTGGGCGCACGCGGGTCTACATGGCTTGATGTGACGCAAGCTCGGTCCAGCCTCGCGGATCAGGTTTTCCGCCTCTGTCTTGAGTACAGCCTGATTTGCACGGCAGGATCGCAAGAATCAGTGATTGGAGTCAGAATGTCTCTAGTCATTCGATGGTACTATCACGCCGTCACTCTGTTCACGGCTTCAACATGTGCGCTGCATGCAACAAAACACTACGCCTTCGCCAGGTTCATCTCGTGGCGTTCCTCGTCATCTAACGCCTGACACAAGCGTCAAGAAAAGATGTGGAACTAAACAGTCCTCGCTTCAGCTGGCCCGATCCATCGCATCGGAAACAGCGACTTCATACGCAAACTGCCAAGCAGCACCAGGTGTCCTGAACCTCGCCTTCCGCCGCTTGAGAAGGTCCAAGGATTTCTTTGTCTTGTCCCGCTCCGCAGTACTGGTACGTATCTCCTACCGATGCCAATGGGCAACTCCCAAACCTCTATTCAAAACCCATTTAACCAGACAGGGGTCTATTTTTGACTAACAGCAAATAGACTTAAGCCCGGGTTCCCCTTTTGGGGTACATGACCCACCCCTGGTTTGCAGACTCTCCAGTGTCCGCCTCCCTTTTTCAACAATCGCACGGGTTTCTGCACGGGACGCAGAACCGGCAGTGGCCGGCCGCAAAGTCTTGCTCATATGACACATGGTGGCATCAAATGCCACGCATTTCTGCAATCTTCCGAAGGCGAGTCAACTAGCATACTCGGCCTCGCTTGCAAATCAACAGTCCCGAAAAAGCCATTCCTTGGGTAAAAGTGCAAATCGCATGTCGGAGGGCAGCACAAGTATCAAATCAGGACAATATATTGAGTGACAGCCACATTAAAGGGCAAACCAACACTGTGAATGGTCTTCGTCATGTCTGTGTTTGTATGTGCGTGCGCGTGTGCGTGTGGGTGTGTGCGGGTGTTTGCGCGGGTGTGAGTGTGTGTGTGTGTGCGCACGCCTGTGCGCATGTGTGTGTGTGTGTGTGTGTGCGTGTGCGTGCAATGCGTGTGTGTGTGTGTGTATGTGCTATGTGAGTGCGTGCTGTGTGTTTATGTGTTTATATATGTGTGTGTGTGTGTGCGCGTGTGCGTGTGCGTGTGCGTGTGCGTGCGCGTGTGCGTGTGCGTGTGCGTGTGCGCGTGCGCGTGCGCGTGCGCGTGCGCGTGCGCGTGCGCGTGCGGCGTGCGGCGTGCGGCGTGCGGCGTGCGGCGTGCGGCGTGCGGCGTGCGGCGTGCGGCGTGCGGCGTGCGGCGTGCGGCGGCGTGCGGCGCGCGCGTGCGGCGTGCGCTTGCGGCGTGACGGCGTGCGGCGTGCGCGTGCGGCGTGCCTGCGTGCGGCTGCGGCGTGCCTGCCGCGTGCCGCGGCCGCGGCCGCGTGCCGCGTGCGCTGCGCGTAGCGCGTGTGCGCGAAGCGCGTGCGCGTGCTGCGTGCGTGCGTGCGTGCGTGCGTGCCGTGGGTGGTGAGTGTGTGTGTGTGTGTGTGTGTGTGTGTGTCTGTGTGTGTCTGTGTGTGTCTGTGTGTGTCTGTGTGTGTCTGTGTGTGTCTGTGTGTGTCTGTGTGTGTCTGTGTGTGTCTGTGTGTGTCTGTGTGTGTGTGTCTGTGTGTGTCTGTGTGTGTCTGTGTGTGTCTGTGTGTGTCTGTGTGTGTCTGTGTGTGTCTGTGTGTGTCTGTGTGTGTCTGTGTGTGTCTGTGTGTGTCTGTGTGTGTCTGTGTGTGTCTGTGTGTGTCTGTGTGTGTCTGTGTGTGTCTGTGTGTGTCTGTGTGTGTCTGTGTGTGTCTGTGTGTGTCTGTGTGTGTCTGTGTGTGTCTGTGTGTGTCTGTGTGTGTCTGTGTGTGTGAGTGTGTGTCTGTGTGTGTCTGTGTGTGTCTGTGTGTGTCTGTGTGTGTCTGTGTGTGTCTGTGTGTGTCTGTGTGTCTGTGTGTGTCTGTGTGTGTCTGTGTGTGTCTGTGTGTGTCTGTGTGTGTCTGTGTGTGTCTGTGTGTGTCTGTGTGTGTCTGTGTGTGTCCGTGTGTGTCTGTGTGTGTCTGTGTGTGTGTGTGTGTCTCTGTGTGTCTGTGTGTGTCTGTGTGTGTCTGTGTGTGTCTGTGTGTGTCTGTGTGTGTCTGTGTGTCTGTGTGTGTCTGTGTGTGTGTCTGTGTGTGTCTGTGTGTGTCTGTGTGTGTCTGTGTGTGTCTGTGTGTGTCTGTGTGTGTCTGTGTGTGTCTGTGTGTGTCTGTGTGTGTCTGTGTGTGTCTGTGTGTGTCTGTGTGTGTCTGTGTGTGTCTGTGTGTGTCTGTGTGTGTCTGTGTGTCTGTGTGTGTCTGTGTGTGTCTGTGTGTGTCTGTGTGTGTCTGTGTGTGTCTGTGTGTGTCTGTGTGTGTCTGTGTGTGTCTGTGTGTGTCTGTGTGTGTCTGTGTGTGTCTGTGTGTGTCTGTGTGTGTCTGTGTGTGTCTGTGTGTGTCTGTGTGTGTCTGTGTGTGTCTGTGTGTGTCTGTGTGTGTCTGTGTGTGTGTCTGTGTGTGTCTGTGTGTGTCTGTGTGTGTCTTGTGTGTGTCTGTGTGTGTCTGTGTGTGTCTGTCTGTGTGTGTCTGTCTGTGTGTGTCTGTGTGTGTCTGTGTGTGTCTGTGTGTGTCTGTGTGTGTCTGTGTGTGTCTGTGTGTGTCTGTGTGTGTGTCTGTGTGTGTCTGTGTGTGTCTGTGCGTGTCTGTGTGTGTCTGTGTGTGTGTGTGTCTGTGTGTTTATTCTGCTGTACATCGCCAGTCCTACTTGCGTAGCCTCATCCAATCGCGTACACTAAACAGGGAAGGGTTAGGGAAAGGAGACGGATTGCGGATGGGTGCAAAGCACATGATTGTACAAATTAAAGTCCTCAGCTCAAATGGCATAGCGCTCCTTTTCGCTCGGGGGATATTCACTGCACGTGAGTGCGACCCACCTCGTGCCTCCCAAGGAGGCGGGATCCTGGCCTTCCAGTCTCACGCACAAATCCCCCCTTGGGGACTGTGCGTTTAAAAGGGTTGGGTGGGCGGGACAAAAACCCAGGATCACAAACAAAAAGGGGGGATCCCCCCCCCCACCTCTCCCAGCCAGAGCTGCGAGTTGTCAACTCATGCGTGAGTCCACCTCATGCAACACTTAGTTGCAGCATGTGGTTGACACAACCTGTTGAAAGTTGTCCTGTTTAAAGCATCGAGTCATGGCTTCACAAAGAAGCGCGTGTTTACGCGTAACTCATAAACAGAAACCAACCTTCTGCGAATGCTCAGCCCCACAGAAAACATCTCCTTGCTCTTTCCTTCCCTATCCATTCCAACCGTCAGGAAAGCCGACGCAGCAAGATAGGACAGGTGGCATCCCACCAATGGCGTGTTAGCAGAATAAAGCGCGAACACTAAAGTGAAAAGCTAACTTATTCTGCTGTACATCGCCAGTCCTACTTGCGTGGCCTCATCCAATCGCGTACACTAAACAGGGAAGGGTTAGGGAAAGGAGACGGATTGCGGATGGTTGCAAAGCACATGATTGTACAAATTAAAGTCCTCAGCTCAAATGGCATAGCGCTCCTTTTCGCTCGGGGGATATTCACTGCACGTGAGTGCGACCCACCTCGCGCCTCCCAAGGAGGCGGGATCCTGGCCTTCCAGTCTCACGCACAAATCCCCCATTCAATCTGCGTGGTCCGATAGTCTGGAGTCACTTTCTCTCCAGCCATCATACTCTTTGAATTCCAGCCTCGAAGCGGAATCAGCGGATGCACTCGGCGCTCGAGAGCACCAGTTCCACATTTGGAACCGCATGTCAAGCTTGGCTTTGCATCTCAGGAGGTAAACTGTGAAAACCGGAGAAACGAGCGCACCAAACTTGCTTTGACTCCCCAATGGACTATAAAGACCAGGACCATTCGGCTCTTCAACTTTGAGTCCATGTCCTTTGGGCCACCACCGGAAGCAATTCAGCCTGGCCAATCAATTGCTTGGCGCCCGAGGCCGTCTAAGGTCACACTGGATGCCCGGGACACGGTCACCAACATATTTTTCCTTACTCCATGGTGCGGGTCGGAGCGCATCGCACCGAGCGTCGCTAGCTTGCCATCGTCCTGCTCAAAAACTGCACTGCCAAGTGGGTTATCCTCTCAAGGGTATGACCAGCCACGTACAGCATCTTACCCTTCAAGACCGACCGCGCCACAAGGCGAGCATGGATCCCAAGAGGCTCAAGTGAAGCATGCCATAGTCATCTGGAAACTGGTAAAAGGGGAAAGGGAGAACAACTGACCAGGAGTCGTGGATCGCAGGCCGTCCTATTAAATGAAAGCAAAGCACTTGTTTCCCCAAGGAAGCGCACATCCTCGAAAAGGTGGGTAAACATCTAGCGTCAGGATTCAGCACAGACACCACCGAGGCGCATACATGCTAAGGTTTCCTGCGAGCTGTTTGTAAGGGCTCCTCAAGTCCCTGCACCTTCCCACCAAATGCTGCTGGTCCTTCTTTCCCAAAGCACGACAACGAACCTTGGCCTCCCAGTGTCGGCTCTCCCTGCCCGCGGTCGATGTTCCAGCTGCTCCTGCGTCTCCGGCTAAACCTCATGGCAGATCTCCAAGTCCTCGAGGGAGCACAGGACGCCACAACTGCTTTGTGCGACCACTTTGAGCTCTTCCTCTAAGCTTCAATACTGAGCAGCGCAGGTTTCTAATGCAAAGAGGATTGCCCATGGACGGCAAATTGCCAATCATGAAAGCTCAAACCATGCAGCCAGAGAGGTCTTCATCGCAATTCCCACAGTCGCTTATCATCTGCGTGAAGATGAGCTTTTCCTCTAAGCTTCAATACTGAGCACTCAGGTTTCCAATGCAAAGCAGGTTGCCCATGGACGACAAATTGCAAATCATGAAAAACACCAATCATAATTGCCACAGTCGCTTAACATCTGCTTGAAGAGCAGCACCCGCTTGGTGCGCATGACCTTCTCCACCTCTGGGTGCATAGTCAGATGCGGTTCATATTTCTTCGGGCGTCAGCGACCTGGAATAACCATATAGAGCCTGAGCCTGTCCAATTTCCACTTGGCGAGGGAAAGATCCATATAGAGTCTGAGTCTGTCCAATCTCCACTTGGCGACCATTTCCGGCCTTCGCTCGTGATCCACTGTATTGCATTGCGGTTTTCCCGAACTTGTCGAAGGGGAGTGCTCCAACTCCAAGGCCCGCTCCACAACTCGTCAGTAAATCTTCGTCAGGTGTGCGGGAAAACCGAGCAAGATCCGAGCAAGGTCCTCTTTGCCAGTTCTTCTCATCGCTCTTTGAATGGTTTTCCCGAACTTGTCGAAGGGGAGTGCTCCAACTCCAAGGCCCGCTCCACAACTCGTCAGTAAATCTTCGTCAGGTGTGCGGGAAAACCGAGCAAGATCCGAGCAAGGTCCTCTTTGCCAGTTCTTCTCATCGCTCTTTGAACTCCTCGCTCGTGCACCACTCTCCCCACATTCGAATTGGCACGGGCGAGAACAATATGGCACGGACAAAGCAGCGTAAATAGGCTGCTGATTGTCATGGGTGGTAGAAAATCTGCTTCCACGCGTCGAGCAAACACCTGTTGAATTTCAGGGAGCACGGCGGTTGACTTCCAACCGCACTTCCGCCTAAGGTTGGTAAAATCGTTGCGAAGGCTCCCACTCTAGCTGCGCAGAAAACATTAAGCCACGCGACTCGGCTCTTGCACAATGAATGAAGCAGTGACCTGGCCGATCTGCACCGGAACTCTGCCACTTTTGAATCCATTACCAAGGCAGGTACGAGTGGTATCAATCACAACGACGGCACAATGCACTGATCAAAATGTGCAACGAAGCTGTCGTCTTGCGCCGCTTGAAATTATGCATACAGCCATTGAAACGAAAAGCAAATCCCAACCGGAGAAGCGCACGAAACACCTCGATGATGACCAGAGCTCTGGTTTGAAGCGCTAGTGTGGTTGCCTGGCACGCTAAGCAAAACAAGCTGTTGGTCGACAACATGCTGTTGTTTCCAGCCCGGTGCTCCACGAAAAACCATGCGGCCAATCTGGAGAGTGCAGCTTCGGCCCTGGCCGAATACGCGGAACCTTGACGCACTTAGCCACGCTGGACGTCCATATGACGGCGCTGCAAATGGACATGCAACAAGACTCAGGGAAAAAGCACCCCCCTCCCCGTTTTGCTTGTGCAGACATCCACGCAGATCCACAGAAAATGAGGAGGAAGTGCGGGGCAAACGAGATATCTCACTTATGGGTCGGCATGCATTCGTGACACGAAGCAAAGAAACAAAGCGACTTCTCACGAAGTGTTGTATGCCTCCGCGCCTTTGCGCGGGCAAAAAAGGTGGCCACAATAGGTCACAATTTCTGGCATGACCCTTGCCAATGCCAGCTGAAAAATCTTGTTCGAAGTCTGCTGGGCTGGCTTTGAAAGTCAGTGCTTGTGCTGCAGGGAAGTGTGTATCTTGCAGAAACACCCCTCAGCAGAACAGACATGCACTCGCGAGCAATTGTGCCCAAGGTTGTATGAGAAGCATGTGGCTTTCCCATCTTCACCAACCTGGGCACCACCTCCGAATTTCTGAAGCATAGGAGCTTTCTGGGCTTTCCCAGCTCCTTTTGGCTTTGAAGCTTTCTTCTTGGCCTGCCGCCCTGTGGCCGGCCCCGGAGGCGGAAGAGCAGGCTCTTCGCCTGCTCTACGCCTTTTCTCAGCTGGCCTTCCAGCTGATGGATCCGAATCCGCACTCGAAGCATGTCGTGGCATCAGAAGCCATTGCACAGCCGGCATGTTCAAAACGGGTTCCACTTGACAGTCACGTGGCAGCTCTTTTGTCACTGTCGTAACCAGGGCGTCTTGCGAATCCAGATCTGAAGCAACCTTGGTCTCTATGTCCAGGTCCGCCGCTGCTTCACGCACCACGCCTTCCTTGTCGGCTTTCCATGCTTTCAGGGGGGCGTTCTCGGCAGGGCGTTGCACTTCCTGAATCCGTGTGACAAGCCGGCTTTCCCCAACACTTTGAGCAGCTGCACTGTCTAAAGCATGCGATGGTTCCAGCTGGTTCTCCACGACGAGCGGCGCAAACATTGCCCATTCCCGATCCAGTCTGCGAGCTGTCTCCATCGATGGACGTTTCTTAGGTGCATCACCTTCAGAAGAGCCAACACGGCGCTTCAAGTCTGCAGAGTTCATCGTGTAGCTCTCAAACGCAAGCTGACGAAGCTTAGGAGCATCGACATGCGCTGCCTCACCCAAAATGGGCGTGATGACATTGTCAATGAAGGACTGCCCAGAAGCATCGGATGCATTCGACAGCGTTGGCACACAAGCCGCAAAATTTGCGTAAGTGTCCCACCCTTTGTTAATCAGGTCACGTACGATTTGCTGAGGGAGCCCAATATCAGCAAACCTTGCCGAGAAGACGCGTCTGCTATCCACAACTGACATGGCTGGCGCGCGCACTCAAACACGACTATTCGGCTAAAGGCGCATTGAAACTTTTCATGCCATGCGAAAACGAAAAACTGACTGTCCCGATGCATGCATGGTTTCCGAAATGACTCTTCCGACACCGCACCTTTGCAGTGGCTGGGGCCTTTCCCAGCACTCGAGCCCTCGCTCGGTCGGATGGTACACTCGAGTGACACTGCAAGCTTGCGCAAATCAAGGTGGCTCAACCAAATGAGTGGGGAAGGATTCACACACAGTTGCCGAATGTTTTACCTCTTCGGCTTGAAACATATCTCACACTTCCTGAAGATTTCTTCTATCTTTCCATAGCTCGCTGCGGGCAGCAAACCGCATCTGGTCAATTAAATTCCCCATCCATGGGGTCATCCTTGTTTTGCCCCGTGGCAAAGGGTGACCAGTGTCTACCTTTTCCTGAAGCAAGGCTTGGGGCAAAAGGTTGGTTCTCGCACTTCTGGAGACCTTCCAGCTCCAGCTCAAGGAGCCAAGCCCACTCCGAGTCTGTCCCCACTCCACTGGTGCTTACACCATCTCCACTCCTGATTCTTCTGGGGCCGCATCCAAGTGGCATCAACATCCGATGACCGGCCGCCAAAAAGAAATTCTTCTATGGAAGAGGCATCCGAAGCAGCCCTGATCGAAACGAACCCATCAACCTGTTTGCGAGGCAAGAATCCCTTCCTGATTCCATTCAACATAACGTCATCATGTGTGTGCACTTCTCCGCCACACTCGCCCATGGTTCGGTCACCTGCCTTGATGTGGTAGCCAGCCAAGCTCCCGACCGACTTCTCAATTCCATCTTTGCAAAAACCACGGCCAGATTGCGACCCTGCAGGAGTGGGAGCCACTAATGTCTGCGCCCTTAGGCATTTGCAGCTCCTCCAACACCAGGCAATGCACAATCTGCCGGGAGCATCGCTTCAGAGCCTCTTTCTGCCTGAAGGACGTCTTGCGAAGTAAAGCTCCGCCTTCAATGTTCCTTTGCCAGAGGCATCCATTGCCAAACCCGGGCACGCTGACTACATACCGCCGTCTGACCAGCGTAGCATTGCAAGAACCAACGAGCAAATGAATCCAGCAAATCTTGAATTGGCTATGGGTTTTCAGTGACCGCTGCACGTCCTAGCGTTACCAAATGCAAACACAGTGGAAAAGTCCTTCTTTCCCACCAATATACAAGTTTCACTGGAAGTGCCCCACCATGTAGCGCCTGCCTCCTAATGTCACCTTCACGTCCGCGTCCAGGAGTCCTCTGCTGAAAAACCATGGCCTGCGAATTTCATTGAGCCTTCGTAGCAGTTGCTCTCTCGTCTCGCAAGTGGCAGACGTACTCATACACTATCCCCTCATCGGGTGGAAAAAGTACGAAGCCCTCTCCAAATCAGCATTCCCCAAACGGATGACATGCACAGAGCCAGCTCGAGAAAACAAAGCGGTAGCCGCCTTAGACCAGAAAACGTCAGTCAAGCTGCAAGCGTCTCAATGTTCGTCATGCATGTATCTGTACCCAAACCGCAGTTGAAAGGGGATTCCGAGACAATCAGCAACCACACTTCGAGCGACCGCAGCTTTCCGATCCTCTTCCTTGTTCAGGTATTTGAGGCCACCAGCGTTTCCACTGCATCCTGACCGGGACCTTGACGGCGCCCGGAGAGAGCGTGACTCTTCAAGACTCACAGTCAAGGAAGCATCAGGTCGCGGCACAAACTGGTTGCTGAATAAGGCCAAGCACATCTCCCAACAACTTTGTAAGGGCCTGATTCCAAGGAAGAAGCAAAGCTGTATGCGTTGCAGGCACTGAGCAGAGAGCATGCATGAATAGACTATTCGTGAGGTTCTCCTTCTGCAACGGGATAACCCTCCATCCAATCTGAACAGAATATTCGTGAAGTTCTCCTTCAACCTCGGGATAGAATCCTGAATAATATATTCGGGAGGTTCTCCTTCCGCTTCGGGATTCATCCAACCTGGTAGAATATTCGTGAGGTTCGCCTTATGCTTCCGGATAGATCCATCCATCCAATCTCTGGCACAAATCCCCCCTTTTAAAAAAGCCAGGGTCATCAACGCTCCACAGGAAAACTGCGAGATAGGCGGTCCAAGAACGTGCGTGTAAGTCCACGCTGCAGGCGGAGTCCAACACAATGGAAAATACGCTGCCAAAATCTGTGTTTCTTGACCACCAAATATAGACGTCTCCAGTTGTAAATTGCTGTGAAACGCCCACGTCGGGAACAGCCACTGCCCATGGAGACAAAAACCCAGGATCACAAACAAAAAGGGGGGATCCCCCCCCCCACCTCTCCCAGCCAGAGCTGCGAGTTGTCAACTCATGCGTGAGTCCACCTCATGCAACACTTAGTTGCAGCATGTGGTTGACACAACCTGTTGAAAGTTGTCCTGTTTAAAGCATCGAGTCATGGCTTCACAAAGAAGCGCGTGTTTACGCGTAACTCATAAACAGAAACCAACCTTCTGCGAATGCTCAGCCCCACAGAAAACATCTCCTTGCTCTTTCCTTCCCTATCCATTCCAACCGTCAGGAAAGCCGACGCAGCAAGATAGGACAGGTGGCATCCCACCAATGGCGTGTTAGCAGAATAAAGCGCGAACACTAAAGTGAAAAGCTAACGTCTGTGTGTGTCTGTGTGTGTGTGTCTGTGTTGTGTGTGTCTGTGTGTGTCTGTGTGTGTCTCTGTGTGTCTCTGTATGTCTCTGTGTGTCTCTGTGTGTCTCTGTGTGTCTCTGTGTGTCTCTGTGTGTCTCTGTGTGTCTCTGTGTGTCTCTGTGTGTCTCTGTGTGTCTCTGTGTGTCTCTGTGTGTCTCTGTGTGTCTCTGTGTGTCTCTGTGTGTCTCTGTGTGTCTCTGTGTGTCTCTGTGTGTCTCTGTGTGTCTCTGTGTGTCTCTGTGTGTCTCTGTGTGTCTCTGTGTGTCTCTGTGTGTCTCTGTGTGTCTCTGTGTGTCTCTGTGTGTCTCTGTGTGTCTCTGTGTGTCTCTGTGTGTCTCTGTGTGTCTGTCTGTCTGTGTGTGTCTGTCTGTGTGTGTCTGTCTGTGTGTGTCTGTCTGTGTGTGTCTGTCTGTGTCTGTGTCTGTCTGTGTGTGTCTGTGTGTGTCTGTCTCTGTGTGTGTCTGTGTGTGTCTGTGTGTGTCTGTGTGTGTGTGTGTGTCTGTCTGTGTGTGTGTGTGTGTGTGTCTGTGTGTGTGTCTGTCTGTGTGTGTGTGCGGAGTGGCAGAATACCCTGTCACCACAATTAATAGCAGGGGACACAGCACTTCACTGGGACTGTGTCCAACGAAGCTACCAGTGAAGTGGGATATCCAGCTTGGCCAGCTGGACGTACCTGCATCGGTGATTCTGAAAGTCTATTTGGCCCCCTTGGTTGCGGCGCTGTTTGTGCTTCTTGTTCTTTCGGGTAACGTTTTCGTTTCTAGAGTGAAGCCAAGTGCCCTGCGAGCCGAAACTTGCGCATGAAGAACCTCATCCAAGCCGAGACTTACCAGTTGTACTCGAAAGATTAGCACCCTCCATCTGGAGTTTAAGTGTGTACACCCCATTCGTGGGGAATCCTCGGGTGTACCCATCGTGTGACCCCGGGCCGACTCTGTCGGAAAATTTGACCTCAACGTGCTTATCATAGAACAGCCGAATTTCAGATTTAACCAGGAACGAGGTTTCACTAAAGGGAAGACAGCCGTCAGATCATAGCTAAGTCTCACAATTGCTGCTGTTGGCTGCATGACCGCGTGTTGATCTGTGCTTGGCTTGAACTTGCGTTGACTTGCATCTTGTCGGATTCGATTCTCTCAAGATTGAGGTGTCGCGGTTTTGAGTTTGTTATCATGTCTCGACGGGATGATCGTGACAGATCCAGAACACGGCGCAGACCGGATCGGAGTCCTTCCCCTCAATCTCGCAAAGCACGCCGACGAGAACACAATGACAATCAGGTCTCGGAGGGCATGGATTGGAACAACTTGGTATCCTGGCAACACAATTCGGGCTACAACTCCAACAACAATTTTCCGGTGATGCCAGGCAATTATCAATCGATTCCAAACCCTACGCAGCAGTTCCATCATTCACCGGTCAACTACATGATACCGGTTCCTCCAGGGCCCACGCCAGCGAAGTTCATGACGCCCGTGATGCCACCACCGGTCACTCCTTCCCAAGCGACACCATCGCCTGGATACCCTGCAGCCCTGCCAGTTCGACCTCAGAAAGCATGGCTTACTCCACCGGTTGACTGGACACCTGGAGATGGCATGCTAGACATCAGCCAGCTCTACAACTTCAGCCTGCCCATGACGGTTGCCAACACCCCGCACAACTACCTACGTGACATGTCCGGCATGGACATTCGAGACGTTCGCCTGGTTCAGGTCATTCACGGGGGCATCACCAACTGGCTGCTCCGACCATTTGCTCACGGCAGATTCGTGACGTGGGAAGGCTTTCGCACTCGCACCGAGGCCCTGCTTTGGAGTACCTGTTCCAAACTACGACGATCACAGTCGATCAACCTGCTTACCTTGGAGAAGGACCTTGCCAGCTCACTGGGGCTCAACCTTGACGACTTCAACCAGCGTATCAAGGTTCATGACCATTTGGCAAACTTGGTGCTTCAGTTTTTTCAGCAGCAACACGCGACTCTCACGCCCGCTACCCAAGCGGAGGACATGGTCAAGAAGTTCAATGATCTAAATCGAGCTCATGAGTTGCTCCAGGCTCAGTATTCGGCATCGCTACGCGCTTCGACTTCCCCTACGGTGCCAACCCAGAAGGATGATGCAGAGTTGGTTACACCACCACCGACCAATCACACACAATCTTCGTCACCGACCAGCTCCCTACCTACGGTCAGTGCAGCGGCCCTTGATGGCAAGTCGTTTGATGGTGCAGCGCAACCCCGAATCATCCAGTCTCTTCACGGACTTTCTTCACCGCCTTCCAAGCCGGCGGCGTCACAATTGCTCACCATGCACAGCACGCCTGAAGACGTCATCAAGCACTACACATGGACTAGTGATCAACCACGCTTGTATCTCAAGCAATCGCCCACCACCACTACTTTGGCGTCATTGATCAAGTGGGCCAATCACCCATCCCGTCTCAACGGCAACAAGTCCTTGGAATCCATGTCGACCAAGCTCTTTCAGGCGCGTCAACGCATCCCAAAAGGAGACGCACCTACGTTTGGGGCGATGGCGGCTCTGTGGGGACTGGAGCCTGGCTACCTCGCCAAGCTCACTGACAAGGCGTTGTGTCACCTCATCGTGACTGCCCGCTTACTCACAGGGTGAGCAGTTACCTTCGTTCACTTATGAGCCCGGAGTGGCAGTTGTGTCATGTTTGATGAACGGTTCAAAACTTGTCCGTCCTCTTCTTGCTCTGCACTTGTTTGATGATGTGCTTGTCTTTGCTTGCGTTGTGAATTGCTTGGTGTTCATTGCCGCTTGCATTCCTGTCGCCGCCACATTGTAGATTTCATTGGTTGCGTGTTCACCATGTTGGCTGAGCTTCGCCGCTGTGGAATCTATGATGATGTTGCACAATGGCATTCCTTAGATACCTTTCTGCACTCGTTGACAATGTTCTCTACGTGCTGGCAATACTGCTTTCCTGGACTTCCACCACCGTCGATACCACTGGATGAATATGAGTCAGTTGAGCGACTACCTTGGCTGGGCCTTATCCTGGAAGTACTAGTTGTGGTTCGGATCGCACTTCAGATCCCGATTCACTCCATGTCGCAGTCTTATCACACTGTGGCCAACAGGTATGAACTTCACAGGTGCCGGTGCACTGCCTATTTATTGATCAGTTTCTTGCAGCGTCTCATTTCTCAAGACTATGGGTATGTCCCGCCGTTCTTCGAGGTTCTTCACTTCTACAAGACGTCTCTGTTGTGTGAAATCATGCACTCCACTTTTGCGGATACAAGACACCTTCGCTCACTACGGACACGTTTCCCGGACCTCTATGACTTCATTCAGGATCCAGGTCACCATCAACAACCATGCTTCTACATCAGACTTTCTCCATGGCACAGTCCATACTACGTTGGAGCAACTGATCAGGATGTTCTTCGCCCTGGGTACATAGACTTCTTCGAAAAATTGGCTTCCGTGAGCATCTGGTTGACTTTCGGCGTCATTCGTTGTCATCTCCCACAAACGCTTCCGACGACGACTACATCCGGATCTTCAACGGCAATTACGACCTGAAATGTTGGATGACATTCAAGCACATGTTTGGGGTAGAATATCAAAAAAAGAGTTTTATTTTTGGCGCGGGTGGGACATGATTGTTTGTGTCTTGACGCACAAGGGTTGGCTGCTGTGTGCGCGTGGTGGGGTTGTGTCACAGAGCGCGCGCAAACGCTGGTGAATTGTACCATGGCAATGTGTGCTGAAACCACCACCAGGGCGGCCTCACATGTAAGCTTGTCTGGAACCAGTTGTTGTCTGTTTGGATTTGGTGCGCCATTACGGTCCAACTTGTCCCGAGGGGGTTTACCGCATCACGTTGGCCAAAACATGGTGAATTCATACCATGTCAATCTCTGTGCGGAGGAGAGAAGCATTTCTCAACGCCGTTTCTGTTTAAGTCTTCGTGTGTGAATACGGTTGATTCCGTGGCCGGCTTAGCAAGTTGAGCCGTTCAGTTCCCACGCAAACTGCCATTTAAAAGGGGGCCTTGGCCACCGATGTAAGGAAACATGCGCTTTCAAAAGTAAGGAAGCACGTGCTTATTGAATCACTTTTTCCGATTCCTTGAAGTGTGGCGTTCGAAACAACTCACACGTGTGAGCCGCCACTTTTATCATCCTGAGACACACGGGCTCAGCGTCGGCGAAGGAAGCTTATTGTCCCCGGAACTCAATTTTCCTGAGACACACGGGCGCGCAGCGTTGGCGAAAAAAGTTTTTTCCGGATCTTTAGCCTTCTGAGAAACAAGGGCGCGCAGCGTTGGCGAATAAAGTTCTTTGTTCCGGAGCTTCATTTTCCTGAGACACACGGGCGCACAGCGTTGGGCAATAAAGTTTTTTCCGGAACTTTGTTTTCCTGAGACACACGGGCGCACAGCGTTGGGCAATAAAGTTTTTTCCGGAACTTTGTTTTCCTGAGACACACGGCCGCACAGCGTTGTCGAATAGAGTTCTTTTTTGCGGAATTTTGTTTTCCTGAGACACACGGGCGCACAGCTTTGGCGCATATGCAGTTCTTTCCTTCCGGAACTTTATTTTCCCGAGACACACGGGCGGACAGCGTTGGGCACTAAAGTTTTTTTGCGGAACTTCATTTTTCCTCAGACACGCGGGCGCGCGCAGCGTTGGCGAATAAACTCTTCTTTTCCGGAACTTGTTTTTTCTGAGAAACATGACACGGGCGCGCAGCGTTGGCGAATAAAGTCCTTTTGTTCCGGAACTTTATTTTCCTGAGACACACGGGCACAGCGTTGGCGAATAAGTTATTTTTTTCCGGAACTTTATCTTCCCGAGACACACGGGCGCACAGCGTTGGCGAATAAAGTCCTTTTTTTCCGCAACTTTATTTTCCTGAGACACACGGTCGCACAGCGTTGTCGAATAAAGTTCTTTTTTCGAGGATTTTTATGTTCCTGAGACACACGGGCGCACGGCGTTGGGCAATAATTGAAGTTCCTTCTTTCTGGAACTTTATCTTCCTGAGACACACGGGCGCACAGCGTTGGCGAATAAAGTTCTTTTCTTCCGTTTTTTTTCTTCCTGGGACACACGGGCGTGCAGCGTTGGCGAATAAAGTTTGTTTTGTCCGGAAATTTGTTTTTCTGAGACACGCGGGCACGCCTCCAGTAGCGCAACACAGGCTTTGACCAGACTGGAGCAACATTTTCGCGGCCCAGCTTGCGCGGGGCAGAAAAGACCAAAGAGCAAAATCAAATTCAGAAAGCAAGAATAAATTTCCGCAAAAAAACAAAGCTCCCGAAAAAAAAAGAGCTTTATTTTTTAGTCCCTTTTCGCATGGTATAAAAAAAGCAATAAACCATTTAAAACCGGCTGAAATTCAGAAAGCTGTACCATGCCAACCGCTGTTCGCGCGGTACAAACTTTGTGTTTTTGGCTTGATTTTATGGTGTTTTTGCTGTTTATATACCATGCAAAAAGGGGCTAAAAATAAAGCTCTTTTTGTCGGGAACTTTAATGCTTTTTTTGTATTTTTATTGTTGCTTTTGGAGTTTTATTTTGTTCTTCGGTTTTTTCTTTCCCCGCGCAAGCTGGGCCACAAAATTATTGTTCCAGTCTGGTCAAAACCTGCGTTGCGCTACTGGAGGCGTGTCTCAGAAAAAAACAAAGTTCCGGAAAAAAACAACCTTATTGCCCAACGCTGCGCGCCCGTGTGTCTCAGGAAAATACAGTTCCGGAAAAAAAGAATTCTATTCGCCTACGCTGTGCGCCCGTGTGTCTCGGGAAAATAAAGTTCCGCAAAAAAACTTTATTCGCCAACGCTGTGCGCCCGTGTGTGTCAGGAAATTCAATTTCCGGAGAAAAAGAACTTTATTCGCCAACGCTGTGCGCCCGTGTGTCTCAGGAAAATAAAGTTCCGGAAAAAAGGGCTTTATTCGCCAACGCTGCGCGCCCGTGTGTCTCGGGAAAATCAAGTTCCGGAAAAAAAGAACTTATTCGCCAACGCTGTGTGCCCGTGTGTCTCAGGAAAACAAAGCCGGAAAAAAAAGGACTTTATTCGCCAACGCTGCGCGCCCGTGTGTCTCGGGAAAATATACTTCCGGAAAAAAACGAATTCTATTCGCCAACGCTGTGCGCCTGTGTGTCTCAGGAAAAAATCCGGAATAAAAGAGCTTTATTGCCCAATGCTGCGCTCCCGGGTGTCTCAGATAAATACAGTTGCGGAAAAAACTTACTCGCCAACGCTTGCTCAGGAAAATCAAGTTCCGGAAAAAAAGAATTCTATTCGCCTACGCTGTGCGCCCGTGTGTCTCGGGAAAATAAAGTTCCGCAAAAAAAACTTTATTCGCCAACGCTGTGCGCCCGTGTGTGTCAGGAAATTCAATTTCCGGAGAAAAAGAACTTTATTCGCCAACGCTGTGCGCCCATGTGTCTCGAGTTCCCGAAAACATTTGTATTCGCCAACGCTGCGCGCCCGAGTGTGCAAATAACTTTATTCGCCAACGCTGCGCGCCCGTGTGTCTCAGGAAAAGAAAGTTCCGGAAAACCCGTGTGTCTCAGAATGTAGTTCCGGAAAATGGAGCCCCAAGACGCGAACTAGGTTTTCTGAGTGGGGGGTCTGTGCGCCTCTGCTTGACTTCTGGCGATGGAGCTGGAGAATCAATCTGCGAAGGTGTCCAGACGAGCTGTCTCAGCCAAGCCCTCTCGCGCGCAGCTTTGGCAGGTGTGTTGAAGTAGGAGCTGGGGAGAACTGGAATGGGCGCAGGCACTTCGCAAATTCAGTCTTGAAGCCTAACCTGATTCAGCTGAGCCGAAAAACCTGCAAAACACAGCACACGCTTAAACTTCGTAACCCCACAGGTTGCACGTGTGAAAGCGCCATGCCCCCAGGTGTTTTTTCTCTAGCCAGGCTTGCAGAGGCGTATTCGCCATGGGCGTGGATTTCGGAGCCACCCATCCACATCCACCACGGACTGTTTTTCCCTTGCCAGGCTTGCGGGGGCGTGTTTGCCATGTGTGTGGATTTCGAAGCCACCCATCTACATCCACCTCCCCCAAAAATAGAACTTTTTTTTTATTTATTCTCAGCAATAAAAACCTTACCTTATGAAAGTTAGCACATGCACAGCACGCCTGAAGACGTCATCAAGCACTACACATGGACTAGTGATCAACCACGCTTGTGTCTCAAGCAATCGCCCGCCACCACTACTTTGGCGTCATTGATCAAGTGGGCCAATCACCCATCCCGTCTCAACGGCAACAAGTCCTTGGAATCCATGTCGACCCAGCTCTTTCAGGCGCGTCAACGCATCCCAAAAGGAGACGCACCTACGTTTGGGGCGATGGCGGCTCTGTGGGGACTGGAGCCTGGCTACCTCACCAAGCTCACTGACAAGGCGTTGTGTCACCTCATCGTGACTGCCCGCTTACTCACAGGGTGAGCAGTTACCTTCGTTCACTTATGAGCCCGGAGTGGCAGTTGTGTCATGTTTGATGAACGGTTCAAAACTTGTCCGTCCTCTTCTTGCTCTGCACTTGTTTGATGATGTGCTTGTCTTTGCTTGCGTTGTGAATTGCTTGGTGTTCATTGCCGCTTGCATTCCTGTCGCCGCCACATTGTAGATTTCATTGGTTGCATGTTCACCATGTTGGCTGAGCTTCGCCGCTGTGGAATCTATGATGATGTTGCACAATGGCATTCCTTAGATACCTTTCTGCACTCGTTGACAATGTTCTCTACGTGCTGGCAATACTGCTTTCCTGGACTTCCACCACCGTCGACACCACTGGATGAATATGAGTCAGTTGAGCGACTACCTTGGCTGGGCCTTATCCTGGGAGTACTAGTTGTGGTTCGGATCGCACTTCAGATCCCGATTCACTCCATGTCGCAGTCTTATCACACTGTGGCCAACAGGTATGAACTTCACAGGTGCCGGTGCACTGCCTATTTATTGATCAGTTTCTTGCAGCGTCTCATTTCTCAAGACTATGGGTATGTCCCGCCGTTCTTCGAGGTTCTTCACTTCTACAAGACGTCTCTGTTGTGTGAAATCATGCACTCCACTTTTGCGGATACAAGACACCTTCGCTCACTACGGACACGTTTCCCGGACCTCTATGACTTCATTCAGGATCCAGGTCACCATCAACAACCATGCGTCTACATCAGACTTTCTCCATGGCACAGTCCATACTAAGTTGGAGCAACTGATCAGGATGTTCTTCGACGAGAACACTCGCGCAGTCGCAAATTTCTACAACTACTTCGGGGACGCCATGCCTTCTTCGAGCCTGCACTTCATTACTGGAAGCGATCCAACACTTACTGGCTTTTCTGTGCCATTCCGGTTGAGATCAAACTTCCCATTTCCTCGGTTTGGGTCCAGGAAAGCAAGTGGCAATACTTGCTACGTCCGCATTTGAATGCTCCCTGGGTACATAGACTTCTTCGAAAAATTGGCTTCCGTGAGCATCTGGTTGACTTTCGGCGTCATTCGTTGTCATCTCCCACCTCACTCTCGCTACACAAACGCTTCCGACGACGACTACATCCGGATCTTCAACGGCAATTACGACCTGAAATGTTGGATGACATTCAAGCACATTACTCCACTCTTTATCAGCTGGGATCCAACACAGGTGCGTCGTTCCAGGCTATGCGCGACTTACTGTCGGCGGCTTTTCCACCTACTCAGCTCTACTACTTCCTACGACTCTCCGTCTTCGTCAACGAGCCTTTTCGTTCTAAGGCACAGAAGCTCCTCGCCCAGGTTATGCACAAACGACAACTTCAATGACCAAGCACTTTGACACAACTACTTCTCCCACCTCTACATGTGCTGAATTGGAAAGCTCAGCTTGGCACATGGTTACAGCGTTGGGCTGCTTCGCATCGTGACTTGTTTCCCTCCCTATTTCTTCCAAAGATCCGGGTGGTGGAAACTCGCAGTGCTACCTTGGGGGACAGGATCTACAACTACCGCACATGGCAACGCAGGTGGACTCCTGACATATCTTTTCCGTGTCGCTGTTCAGACATTGATGACCGCCTCCTACATCGTGCACATGAAAATGTAGTAATGGTAGATGAGTTCTCACGCATCAATGCAGACATCGACTTTGACATCATGACCGCGTCCATGAAGGATCAGTATTTTGGCGATGTTGACATGCTACATCAGCATTTTACCACACAGCTTCGCAAACTAGCTTGTCGGTGGCATGTACATGGATCCAGTCTCCTTACTGATCTACGTCCTGTTCTGACTCAGTTGATTGACGCGCATCGCTCCAACCTTCATGATCACGCTCACTGGACATCCGAATCACTACAGCGTACCGTGGTTTCTCTGTCCTCGTGGGTTGTAATTCCAGCGGATCGTTTTCCCTCTCGCGCACATGTGATTTGTCTTTCGTTGTTTGCCACACTGATGCACAAGACCTTTTGCTCGGGAGAAGTCTTTTCGCTGTGTCGTGAATCTGCAGCATCTTTTCGCTCAGAAGTGGTCACTACGATACCTCCTCTCCTACATCAGCGTTACGCGTGGGGACTTCGACTCCAAGCGCCGTTGCCCACAGCCCGCATCCTTCCCAAACTGACCAAGGACTGGCAGAAAGCAAGACCGATCATTTCTTTCTTTCGCACGTGGGCAGCACCCTTCCTCACGGTGTTCGGCGCCCTCATATTTGAACTTACCAAAGTCACCATTCCAGACACACCAGGTCAGCTTTCGGTTCAGGAGCTTGTCCAACAGCTTTGGGACGCGCTGTCACAGGCAGATCCCGCCGAATAAATCCACCTGGTGTCTCAGGACCTTTCCGGTTTCTTCACATCCATCCCCACGGAGCGTTTCCAGCAGGCACTACATGTGCTTCTACATCGTTATGATCAAGTAGTTGGTCTCCGCCGATCTTCACAATGGTGTCGGTGTACGAATTGAAGTCAGATCATCAACGCCGCATGTTCAAAGGAAAATGGCGCCGTCAAACTAAGGTTCCTCGAACCTTCCGTGAACAAGATCTTCGATGCCTCCTTGACTTTGTCATTGATAACAGTCACTTCGAGATCAATGGCTATTTGTTCCGGCAAGAACGTGGAGTCGCTATGGGATCACCTGCAGCACCCCCACTCTGCAATCTGGTTGCCACGGTGGAGGACTTCTTCTGGCACCAAACAATGTGCTCTCTACGACTTCGCATGCCCGATGTCGGGGTGATCTGGCACGAGCGCTATGCCGACAATCGCTTCATCCTGCTACGTGATTCTGCCCCGCAATCACCGATGCTCAGGAATTTTCTTTCCCTGGAATTTTATCGACCACCTGTGAAGCCGGAGTTTCAGAATGATGACAAAGTGCTGGGCTACCTATGTGATTCATCGTCCAGGACTATTACACCACAACTACCTGATCATCCTTCTCAGATCAAAGGGATCCGGAGTGCCAATGATCAGATGTTTACTTACTCCTCGTGGTCCTCCCGCTCGTGGCTCATTATACGTGGTGCTCAACCTGCGGTTCAGCAACAACTTGGACTTGACGCTCTCAAACGCCTTTATGAAGCCAAAGGTTTCGATCCGCATCTCCTTCGTGATGTTCGGCGACGACTCGTGACAAAATCTGCATGCTGCCTTGTTGCTGTGTTGCTTGTGGTGTTTCCTTGCGATCGCTTGTCGGGGCGTTTTGTTGTGTCATTCATGTATCTGCGTGCAGTCGGCTCGCATGTGTTGGCCCCTTGCATGGCGGCGCCCCTTACCTGAACATGGCGGAGTATGTTGTTAGCAGCCTACTACGCCCAGACGGCACGGTCCAGACCACAAGCCAAGTGACGTTGGATCACCTTCCAAACTTCATCAATGGCAATGAGACGCAGCTCTTTGTCCAGGCGCACAGCTCTTCACGTGATGTTCAAGCACTTAGCTCATCGACCAACGTCAGAGCGGTGCGCAATCATGCAATCGGGAGGCGTTCCCGCTCTCCTGTATCCCGTCGCTCCCGGGTCAAGCTCACACCGGGACCACAAGGGATGTCTGAGGATGAAGAGGACTGGGGAGAATGGAAAGGCGACGGTCGTCGCGCTCATGATGATCAGAGGAGCGTCACTGCCGCCTGCACACCTCAGGGTACCCGTGAACCAGATTGAGTTGCTTCATCTCCCTGTTCGCCAACAAGTACCTTCCTTGGGCAGCCATTGCCATCCAGATTGATGATGTTCTTTACTACACGTTGCCCTGCATTGCCACCTTAGTGTTTCCTGAACCTGACAAGTGGAAGAAATCTTGGGAGACTGTCTACAGGAGCCTCATGCCGCATCGCAGCAACATTATCGAGGATGAGCAGCGGGGTGAAGTCCGTCTCGGAACTACCATTTTCTCCATTGCCCCATGGCAACCCAGGCCCCTGGACGGCGCGTGTAGTCAGGGAGATTTCCAGCCAATTCAAGATCTCCCCGGACTCCCTGCCTTCACAACTCATTGTTCAGCTTGGCATTTGCGAAGAGGGCTGGCCCTACATTCGCAAGACCAAACGGACGTATCACCAGTTCCTGCCCGACAAGAAGAACGCCAGGAAGAACCTCTTCGGGATCCTCTTCTCGTTCGAGCCACGTCGATTGCTACCTGATAAGCATCGCACTCAATCGAAGTTTTTCTGGGCCCACAATACCAATGTGCATGCTGCCATCAACATTCTGCGAGATGAGGAGCTTGTCAGACCTTCGAAATGGCAGACGCAGCCTCTTCCCAACCGCGACTACACGAACTGGAACGAAGTGCGGCTGCCTCCGATCTACTGCAGAGGCAGCCTTCAGTCTCATGACGCGGCGGTCAAGGCAGCAGCCCAGTTCGCTGGAGTGCACAGTGACCGCCCCGTATGCATAGGTGGATCTGCAAGACTCCGCCAACCTCATTGCACTATACCCCGAGGAGGCACGTACGCCGACATTGCTGCTTCCCACTACTATGATTGCATTCATGCCAAAGATGGCAGGTGGAAACTCCGCTCATCTATTGCGGTTCCCAGCTACGTGGGCATGTTCTGGTGATTGACTTCGGCAAAGCAGTCCGGTACCTCCTTTTGCACTGGCCCTCCGTGGTTTGTGTCCATGTTTTCATGGTATCCATCATGACGCTCCTCTTCCGAAAAAAGCGTGTGGTGTTGCTGCATGGTTGTGTATTGGCGCTGCTTGTTGCATGTTTGTCGCATTGCTTGCTGCTTCCGCAGTTTGAGTTGCCCACTGATTGAAGCACCCTTCCTTTCCAGCCATATTCTACACTGGTATGGATCATGGTAACCTTTTACGAGAATGTCGGCTTATGCTGCACGCCATCTCGTCGCAGATCAGTATTCTTGTGGCTGGACTCCAACGTCTCGAGGGTCAGCAACGGCATCCGCAGCCGCCTCCTCCGCCACCAGCGCCTGACGGGCAATCACCGCTGCCACCTCCACCAACATCGGCACCTCCGTCCGTGCCGGCCACATCGGTCCGACCAACTTATTCAACGGCGCCCATCACGCTGGTGGCCACTTCAGACAACCGGATGGAACCAGCTGGTCATGTTAATCCGGTGAGTGTCAGCACTTCCAGAGAACGCAGGGAGAAGAAGATCCAGACACCGTGACCCTCATCGGCGTCGGTCACGCAGCCGCAGCCACCACAGGCGTCCTCTTGGCCGCCCTGCCCACACTGGATCCACTTCTGACTATCGCACTTTCATGCCAAAGCCCCCACCGGCAGTCAAGGCCACGCCGGCGTGTCGACCATCTGGTCTTTCATATGACCGTTGAAGGACAACCAGCGGCAAAAGGTCCTCAGCACACCGATGTACACCAGTCTTGCTAACATGAGTTGTTTATGTTGTTCCGCAGCCTTTCTTGCTTGGTTGGTCTTGCAGTGATTTCATTTACCATGCGGCTGTCTGTGGAGTTCGTGAACAACCTGGCGGCGGTACTCAATGTCCTCGCATCCCAAGTTGCTACTGCCCTGGACACCCTGAACTTTGCCCTGGCGACAGAGCGAAACCAGCAGTCCGATACCCGGGTGTCTCCCACACCTCCACGGAATTCCAGGCATGGACTGCGCCCTCGCATCATCACGGAGCGCATCTCGTCCGATCGGTCTCGCACTCCCACTTGCATCCGAACCCGGCCTATGGATACTTCTTCCACCTGGTATATACCTGCGCTATCCCCACCTCGTGATGCACATCGGGATGCCACTGAAAGTCATCCTGGTCACCGTCCGGAGACAATGTTGGATCGGTTACCACCGCCAAGACCTCTTGCTCCCCATCCCCCACGCAGCGATCGTGAACCAGGACAAGTCTACCACACCTGATTCGGATTCGGATGGTTCAGTTCGTCCACATCCAGGTGCTTCATCGTTCCGTCCATCTCCTACGGTGGTTCATGGACCTCGTGAACTTCTACAGGAATTCACTATTGCCCTTTGCAATGTACATCTTGAACCGTTCACGGCATGGACACAGGGTGAACTAGATGAGATGGTCAGACGGAAAAAGGACAAGGATTCCAGGCCCACCTACAAAACCATTGCCCGTTTCCTTCAGAAGCCCAAGCAAGCCTGGAAGGTCTACCAGCAGCTTGAGGCTCGCGCTTAGTGCACCTTGCATCAAGAGAACGAAAGACTCCCGGAAGGTGGCAGTGCATTCCGTGAGCGTTGCAGATTGACGATATGGTTTGAATTGCAGACATGGTAGATCGCATGATTCTTTTCTCACTTGCTTGCATGACATGGCTGGCATCCTTTGCAGTGAAGACATGAGTGACATTCATGACATTTCTGACATTGAGGGCATTGTTGGTTGGCATGGAAGTTGTTGATGACATGGGTATCATGCATGGCAGAGCTTCTACCGCGTGTATCTCTTCGACTTGCGGGTTTGAGTGTTCAAATCATGTTGGAGCAAGATGCGCAGACATTCATAGCTTGGACCCATGGAGCGCAGCCGACGTGGTTACAGTTTCACGGGCCTGGTACATTGCTTGACAGACCAGTTCGATTGACTGCTTCACCTCCAACCCCGCCACGGTTTCCAATACTTCTTCCACCTCCACCTCCTCCACCACCACCACCACCGGTGATTCTTCACCCACAGTCTATGCCCTCATTGCGAGCTTCCTCGAGCCCCTCTCCTCGAGGACAGTCATGCCCGGCCACCATGCGATCTCAGCGCACACGCCGCTCTGTTTGCAGCGCTGACCAGTTCCGTGATGATGATCTACGCAGTCTCACGCGTTCTCCAAAACGCTCTCGAACAGCATCCGCTTCTGTCATGCGGAGATCTCGGCGACCCTTCACTGTGTTCCCTTCGAAACGGGCTACTCGTCCATCACGGTCTGCATCGACAAGTTGCAAGCATTACTGTCATGCTCTCCTACATCATGGACGGAAGTGTCTTTCTCCCTGCGCTCGTCGCCGACCAGGACATTACCATTGCAGGTGTGTGCGGCATCAGCGGCGGTGAATCATAGTTGTCGTATACTACAGACTTTGTTGATTCGTCCTGCCTTCAGTTTGAAAAGTTGCCTTGCATTGCGTTGCTTAACACATTCACATTGCAGTCAACGTTGTCATGGCATGAGTGTTTCGCCGCAGATCCCTTGGCTTTGCGCTTTCTTTCAACAGCACTGTGACGACACATTTGGCTGTCATGTACCCGCACTATTTTGAGTACCACATCGAGAGAGGCGTGGAGTGGATTCGAATTTACACACCGGGCCCGTGGCAACCTGTGGCCACAGCTACCCTGGGACGTGCCCCGGACTACGCCTCCACGTGTCGGGAGTGGCGCAAGTCATATCACTTTGACGTGTGCTTGCCCGCAGACAGCACCGGGGGGACAGCTGCGGACCCCAATGCCCATGTCGTACGTGTCATATCACGTGTGGGAATTCCGAGACTGGAACACGCGAGGTTATCAACGCCTTGGCAATCCAGGACCATCGACGGAGCTCGTGAATGAAGAAATTACTTCCTCATCGGGGTCTTCAGTTCCGGATGGGGCGTGGCGGGAACCTTCTCCCCCACCGAGCTATGATCCTAATTTTGATTGGAACGAGTCGGATTGATGCTTGAGCAACATGTTGGTTAAAACGATGCGCTTGTGCCTGATTTGATTGCTGCTTCAAGTTGGGTTGTCATGGCTTGTGTTGCGCTTTCCATCTCCATGTTTTCGCCGTTCCCTTTTGCCTCACAGCGGCTTATCTGGTTGGTATGTTCAATTCCACAATATGTGGCACTGCACGATGGTCCCTACCACGCTATTTTGAGTACGACATCGTCAATGGCCCTGCGAGCACAAGCGTTGAATGGGTTCGAGTCTATGTACCCGGTCCGTGGCAACCAGTCGCCGAATCCACCTTGGGACCGGCTCCGGATGACACAACAACCTATCGGGAATGGCGCAGGTTCTACCACTTCGACGTGTATTGGCCTAGTGACAGCACGGGAGGAACCACTATGGGCTCTGTTTCCCAGCCGGTCTCATATGCATCCTTTTACACATGGCAATATCGTGACTGGGTCACCAGAGGATATCAACGGCTCGGCCATCCGCGCCCGAACATTGCGCGTCCAGTTTTCGCTTCGGGATCACCAGACCTCATGTACGCTGGGCTGTCTTCTTCGTCGGCATCCTCGAACTCGGATGGTGGCTGACATTCGTCCTCGTCTTTCCATGATCTTCAATTTGATTGGGGCGAGGGACTTCGACACCTGAGCCGCGCCTTGCTACAAACCGTGACGTTCGGCGCGGCATGCTCTGTGAGTGTTTGCTTGCATGTTTGTTGATATGTCACATGTGGCGCTTGTAGTCTGCAGCCGTGTACCTCTCGATTTTGCATCTAGGGTTTGAGTTGTCATGCCGTGGCTGGAGTGGTGTCCGCACCCTCAACAACCAGATGCTCAATGGGTCAAGATTTTTCATCCGGGATCATGGACTCCACAAGATGAACGCGATGATCCGCCTCCGCCTCATACATACAGAGAGTGGAAGGAGTTCTATGTCCCAAATCTTGATCAAGAAGGCGGGCGGCCCACCAAGAGCATTTGGTACAAAAGGGGCTGGGCCACCGAGGGCTACCGGCGTGTCGCAGCCCCTGAAGCTGATCACGGCTTCAATCCGATGTCCTCTCCAGATCAACATAGCGTGGCCACGCAATCTTCGGCTTTGTGTATGTCACCGCAAATGTTGAATGCGATTCTTAGATCATCGGATGCTTCGGCTTTCTCTACTGAGGATCTCACTCGTCTTCAAGGTGGGATCTGTCAGCAACTGTCGGATCGCGCGCGTCAAGCGTCCCATCAACACCAACCAGTACGTGCATCTCGTGGAGTTGAACCACCTGAATCTATTGGGGTCGCTGAGCCTCCGACCCAACCATGCAGCTCCAACAACAAGGAGAAGCCTTTCTTCGAGCTAAACGATGAATAGACTGATGCGTCTTGATCATGGTACAAAAAGGGTGCTTTCTCTTGCTCTTGCTTTCTTGTGTATTTTCTGGTTGCGCATGGTTGTGCATGGTGACTGTTTCTTTGCTAGCTGGATCAGAACCTGCGGTACGCCCTGTCTTTCACTGCGGCATGGACATCGAGGATGCAACTCAGACGTTGGGCCGAACCGATGAGCAGCACCCATGGCTCGAATATTCAGTCTGGCAGGGTCAGGAGTGGGTGCGGATCTATACTCCAGGACAACCTCAGCGGGTAACTGATCCAATTGGTGGGACTGGTGAGCACGGTCAGGCGTGGACAATTCGCGACTGGCAACATCAAGGTTACCAACGCATTCTTTCTCGCTTTGAGTCCTTAAGCTCAGGATCAATCACTTGTTGACGCGCAGAATTCGGGCATCATCCGGGTCGAGGAGATGTTCACCTATGCCCCCCCTATTTCTGACGGTGATCGCCCGACTGATGGCGACACCCGTCAAGCACATCGTGGTGATCTTTCGCTCCCGTCTTCTGAGCGGCTTCGGGCAGTTTCGCGCTCTCCTCGCCGCTGTGGATATTTAGGTAAACGATAGAGATACGGAGTTGAGCATGTGATCTTCCTGCAGAAAAAGAGACTTCTCGCCCCTCACTGAGGGGCGTGTGTGTGCGGAGTGGCAGAATACCCTGTCACCACAATTAATAGCAGGGGGACACAGCACTTCACTGGGACTGTCCAACGAAGCTACCAGTGAAGTGGGATATCCAGCTTGGCCAGCTGGACGTACCTGCATCGGTGATTCTGAAAGTCTATTTGGCCCCCTTGATTGCAACGCTGTTTGTGCTTCTTGTTCTTTCGGGTAACGTTTTCGTTTCTAGAGTGAAGCCAAGTGCCCTGCGAGCCGAAACTTGCGCATGAAGAACCTCATCCAAGCCGAGACTTACCAGTTGTACTCGAAAGATTAGCACCCTCCATCTGGAGTTTAAGTGTGTCTGTGTGTGTGTGTCTGTGTGTGTGTGTGTGTCTGTGTGTGTGTGTGTCTGTGTGTGTGTGTGTGTCTGTGTGTGTGTGTGTGTCTGTGTGTGTGTCTGTCCGTGTGTGTGTCTGTCTGTGTGTGTCTGTCTGTGTGTGTGTGTGCCTGTGTGTGTGTGTGTGTCTGTGTGTGTGTGTGTCTGTGTGTGTGTGCTGTGTGTGTGCCTGTGCGTGTGTGTCTGTCTGTCTGTCTGTGTGTCTGTCTGTGTGTCTGTCTGTGTGTCTGTCTGTGTGTCTGTCTGTGTGTCTGTCTGTGTGTCTGTCTGTGTGTCTGTCTGTGTGTCTGTCTGTGTGTCTGTCTGTGTGTCTGTCTGTGTGTCTGTCTGTGTGTCTGTCTGTGTGTCTGTCTGTGTGTCTGTGTGTCTGTATGTGTGTCTGTCTGTGTCTCTGTCTGTGTCTCTGTCTGTGGCTCTGTCTGTGGCTCTGGTCTGTGGCTCTGGTCTGTGGCTCTGGTCTGCGGTCTCTGGTCTGTGGTCTCTGGTCTGTGGTCTCTGGTCTGTGGTCTCTGGTCTGTGGTCTCTGGTCTGTGGTCTCTGGTCTCTGGTCTGTGGTCTCTGGTCTCTGGTCTGTGGTCTGTGGTCTGTGGTCTGCGGTCTGTGGTCTGTGGTACGGAACTCCGTACAGGAAGCAGACCGTCGAGGCGCAAGCCCGGCAGCCGCTGCAAGGCGTGGCAAGACGGCAGGCACCTCCGGGCTGCGCACTGGTCTCTGGTCTCTGGTCTCTGGTCTCTGGTCTCTGATCTCTAATTTTTGGTCTGGTTTCTGGTCTCTGGTCTCTGGTCTCTGGTCTCTGGTCTCTGGTCTCTGGTCTCTGGTCTCTGGTCTTTGGTCTCTGGTCTGTGGTCTCTGGTCTCTAATCTCTGGTCTCTGGTCTCACCCTCTGCGGGCCCAAGATCCTGTCCGACGGGCCTTGAAATTCTCGCGGCTCGTCGGCGTCCAGCTCCACGGGCCCATTTTTGTCGCACACAACAACCCGCCCAGCCCGCCAGACGCTGGCACTCCTTACCAAGCAACAACCCACCTCCCACGTCTGAACAACTAGCCTCACGCCCAGCCCGCCCAAGCGTGGAGAAAACCCCACGCCAACACAGTCGATCAAGACTGCCGTGCGCATTGATCACCACAGCTCTGCTGTGGTTGTCGAGACTTTCTGCGCAACTTCCGCTCATGACATCCATTGCCCCAGCACGCAGCGCCACTGACTCTTGGCTCCATGACTCACTCCTCGTCCTATGCATTGGCTTGCCCTTGCTTTGGGGGTTCCTGCGCAACTTCGGCCCGTGACATCAATTGCTCCAGCGACGCCAGAACCTGTCCATGCCTGAATCGCCACTTGACCAGCTGCTTGCTTGCTTGCTTGCTTGCTTGCTTGCTTGCTTGCTTGCTTGCTTGCTTGCTTGCTTGCTTGCTTGCTTGCTTTCATTCTTAGAAACACTAAAACATGCAGTTGCCGCTCTTTTCCAAAAGCCGTGAACTCCCCTCTTTTGCCCTTTTCGCCGAGCAGCGCTGCGCCAAGCGCCGCCACTCTTCCTCTTCGAGTGGCACCGGTCGAGGCGCTGCGCTGCGACATCGCCGCTTCGGCACTTCGTCCTACCCGAGAGGAGCGACCAGTGTCCAGGGGGCTTGGAGTTTTGTTGTCGAGTGTGCCAACATCCATTCTAACGCTGACCCCATATTCATTAACCGATGTTTATCAATATGGGGGTGCCCCTGGTTTTAGCGTGGGTTCATCACTTTGAGAGGAGAGTACCCCCCCCCAAAAAAAAAACGGGTTCATCAGGTCAACATTGCGTCCGCTTGGCCTTCAATATGCCAATGGCCACAATGAAGTAAGGTGACATGCGCTGCTCTACGAACACAAACCAGGAACGAGGGAATGGAATGGGATGGAATGGAATTGGAATGATGGAAAAATGGAATGATGCAATGGTGTGAGTGAGCGAGCGAGCAAGCGAGTGGAGTGGAGTGGAGTGGAGTGGAGTGGAGTGGAATGGAGTGGAGTGGAGTGGAGTGGAGTGGAGTGGAGTGGAGTGGAGTGGAGTGGAGTGGAGTGGAGTGGAGTGGAGTGGAGTGGAGTGGAGTGGAGTGGAGTGGAGTGGAGTGGAGTGGAGTGGAGTGGAGTGGAGTGGAGTGGAGTGGAGTGGAGTGGAGTGAGTGGAGTGGAGTGGAGTGAGAGTGGAGTGGAGTGGAGTGGAGTGGAGTGGAGTGGAGTGGAGTGGAGTGAGTGGAGTGAGTGGAGTGAGTGGAGTGAGTGGAGTGAGTGGAGTGAGTGAGTGAGTGAGTGAGTGAGTGAGTGAGTGAGTGAGTGAGTGAGTGAGTGAGTGAGTGAGTGAGTGAGTGAGTGAGTGAGTGAGTGAGTGAGTGAGTGAGTGAGTGAGAGTGTCAGTGGAGTGAGTGAGTGAGTGGAGTGAGTGGAGTGAGTGGAGTGAGTGGAGTGAGTGGAGTGAGTGGAGTGAGTGGAGTGAGTGGAGTGAGTGGAGTGAGTGGAGCGAGTGGAGCGAGTGGAGCGAGTGGAGCGAGTGGAGCGAGTGGAGCGAGTGGAGCGAGTGGAGCGAGTGGAGCGAGTGGAGCGAGTGGAGCGAGTGGAGCGAGTGGAGCGAGTGGAGCGAGTGGAGTGAGTGGAGTGAGTGGAGTGAGTGGAGTGAGTGGAGTGAGTGGAGTGAGTGGAGTGAGTGGAGTGAGTGGAGTGAGTGGAGTGAGTGGACTGACTCACTGACTCACTGACTCACCGACTCACCGACTCACCGACTCACTGACTCACTGACTCACTGACTCACTGACTCACTGCACTCACTGCACTCACTGCACTCACTGCACTCACTGCACTCACTGCACTCACTGCACTCACTGCACTCACTGCACTCACTGCACTCACTGCACTCACTCCACTCACTCCACTCACTCCACTCACTCCACTCACTCCACTCACTCTCACTCACTCTCTGCACTCACTCCACTCACTCCACTCACTCCACTCACTCCACTCACTCCACTCACTCCACTCACTCCACTCACTCCACTCACTCTCACTCACTCCACTCCACTCCACTCACTCACTCACTCACTCCACTCACTCACTCACTCACTCACCTCACTCACTCCACTCACTCCACTCACTTACTCACTCCACTCACCACCACTCACCACCACTCACTCCCACTCACTCCACTCACTCCACTCACTCCACTCACTCCACTCACTCCACTCACTCCACTCACTCAAGAGTCAGTGAGTCAGTGATCAGTGAGTCAGTGAGTCAGTGAGTCAGTGAGTCCGATGAGTCAGTGAGTCAGTGAGTCAGTGAGTCAGTGAGTCAGTGAGAGTCAGTGAGTGAGAGTGAGTGAGTGAGAGTGAGTGAGAGTGAGTGAAGTGAGTGAGACTGAGTGAGAGAGAGTGAGAGTGAGTGAGAGTGATGGAGTGCTGTGAGTGAGTGAGTGTGAGTGAGTGTGAGTGAGTGAGTGTGAGAGTGAGAGTGAAGTGTGAGAGAGTGAGTGAGAGTGAGTGAGAGTGAGTGAGTGAGTGAGTGAGTGAGAGTGAGAGTGAGTGAGTGAGTGTGAGTGTGAGTGAGTGTGAGTGAGTGAGTGAGTGAGTGAGTGAGAGTGAGTGAGTGAGTGAGTGAGTGAGTGAGTGAGTGAGTGAGTGAGTGAGTGAGTGAGTGAGTGAGTGAGTGAGTGAGTGAGTGAGTGAGTGAGTGAGTGAGTGAGTGAGTGAGTGAGTGAGTGAGTGAGTGAGTGAGTGAGTGTGAGTGTGAGTGTGAGTGTGAGTGTGAGTGAGTGTGAGTGAGTGTGAGTGAGAGTGAGAGTGAGTGAGTGAGTGAGTGAGTGAGTGAGTGAGTGAGTGAGTGAGTGAGTGAGTGAGTGAGTGAGTGAGTGAGTGAGTGAGTGAGTGAGTGAGTGAGTGAGTGAGTGAGTGAGTGAGTGAGTGAGTGAGTGAGAGTGAGTGAGTGAGTGAGTGAGTGAGTGAGTGAGTGAGAGTGAGAGTGAGAGTGAGAGTGAGAGTGAGAGTGAGAGTGAGAGTGAGAGTGAGAGTGAGAGTGAGAGTGAGAGTGAGAGTGAGAGTGAGAGTGAGAGTGAGAGTGAGAGTGAGAGTGAGAGTGAGAGTGAGAGTGAGAGTGAGTGAGTGAGTGAGTGAGTGAGTGAGTGAGTGAGTGGATGGATGGATGGCTGGATGGATGGATGGATGGATGGATGGGTGATTGGATGAATGGATAATTGGCTGAATGGATGAATGGATGAATGGGTGGATGGATTTATGAGGAATGGAAATGAAAAAATATAGGAATGGAGGGACGAAGTGATCCACCCATCATGCCATTCGTCCCCTCATCCCCCCGCCCCCCTTGGTCCCTGATATCGATGAAGGTGTCGCGATAGTTCAAAGCCATGCCCGAGGCTCCCGAGTGCCTGGCACAGTCTCTTTGGCAATGCACACGGTACAATCGCAGCAATCACAATACATCTGGCATCCCATTCTAGTTCGAAGTTGCCCTGCCTCGGATTGAGTTATTACGTCTCTTCTTTTTGAGCCGAAATGGCAGGCAGCGTGAGAACAGTCTGCACTAGGGGGGAAAAACAATGACAAGAAAATGCCCAAGCTGAATCTCCCATCCTCGAACTTTGCCTTGAGCTCCTTGTCCAACTCATTATTCTCCTTGGCAAGGTTTCAAGTCAGCAGAACCAAGCTTCCGTGCTACCGACGGAACCTGCTTTACAATAAACATAGTGAAGCCGTCATGGGGATAGCCCCCTTGTGTGCGCCAAGAAAGGGTGATTTGGCGCACAAGCAACGCCAATCATACTGGCGCCTCTGGTCATATTGTCGATTGCTGACAGGACAAAGCTCTCCCGCAGATGCGTCGCAACTGCCCAGCCTCAGTCAGCTTCTTCTTTGCGTCGCTCCCATCCTCCACATTTCGTGCGGAGATGGCTTGTACTTTGCAACATGGAAAAGTTTACTCTCCCAGGATTCCCATAAACGCCCATTTGAGACCATTTGGGCCGATTGCCCAAGGTAGACCCAGGCGCCCTCCTGCTTCTGCCGCTTCAGCTCCCCGATCTGGCGCTGCCAGTTGGCCTGGCAAGGCTTCTTCGTCGCCATCCCGTGCCCATTGTTGCTCCCCTCGTCAAATGAATTGAAACTGGGCCTCCTCAGATCCCCCGCTCAAAGTGACACACTTTTGGTGAGTTAAATACGAAAATCCAACCACTAATCTAAAGACCAAAAAGCTAAAAAGGTAAGGAACCGAATGGCTGTGAACCACCGGGGAAACAAACGCCTCCTCCTGCTTCTTGTTTTCGATGATCTGCCGCTGCACGTTCAGCCTTGGCGACAGGCATTGCTCTGCCAGGCTGGCTCCCACGCACGAGAACAGACTCAGAATAGGGGTATGAAAACTTTCAATAGGATCCTTGCTGGCTCTCAGTTGTAGCCTTCACCTCTTCCTGCTGCTTGATCTCAGCCTGCATGCAACCGCTGCTGCAGCCGAACGTTGCTTGCAATGGTCGAGTGCAAATATGTCAAGTCTGGCCACATGATTGCTTTCTTCGTATACATTATCTCTCTCGCTCTCTCTCTCCCTCTCTCCCCAGCTTGGGCCGTTTAAACCGATAGCGCACCTTCACCTGGCGCAGCGTACGCTCGCGGGCCTCCATGGTCTGCCGGAGCCTTGGTCAAGACCAAAGCAAAGCTACGATCTTTTGGATCCTTTGCTCACTTCCCAAATGGATTGGCCAGAAAAGGTCTAAACTGTTTGTTTGCCGCTAAAATGGTCATACCGAAAAGCATAAAGTCCATGAACTCAGGAAGTGAGTTTGCTTAGCTGAATCAACCTTGCCACTTGCAAAGATCTCACCGGCTATCCACATCAAGCTCACCGGGCACCCGAACTCGATCAGCTCGCTCTCAAGGCGGTCCCGGCGCCGTGTTTCTCGCTCTTCCTCAGTCCTGGAAGAAAAAGCTTCAGGCATTACACTTGGCGCAGCTGTAGATCCTCTTTGCATTCAGCATGTCTTTGACATCTGCTATCTCCACCTCAGGGGAAGGTCTTCACAAATTGTCTGGGGAACGGAACATGCGAGTTGCACAGAAAGGCAATCATGGCTCGCCTCACCCTGAACCTTCTCCGACTCATATCTCTGGGCTGTCTCAGTCAAGACCTTGGCAAACTGGGGCTCATTGCGTACCACAAGTTTAAAGAAAACAAAAAGAATGCGCTTCATGCTTTACCGACACAACTCTGAGGCGGATGCAATATTGTCGTGAGTCAATGAGGCCACCTTGCCAGAAAAAGAAGAATATCCTTCGCACTACGCTCAATCATGCATGGAAAGGCTTGCAGGGGCAACTGTCGCACCGCACACAGCAGCAAACTCGCTTTCTCAAGCTCTGGATGTGCACATCCCTTTGAAATCTGGGCGGCTCGATCAGGGGATGCTTCACATCACCAGCCGGCACACGAGCAATGTCGCCTTTCGAGAGTTGAGCGGCGCAAACAAGCCAGGACAACTGGTAGGCTCCGCAAAAGCAATGAACGCGCCGCGGGGCGAAAGGAGCCGAAGGCCGACTCGAGACAAACGGGCAGCTCGGCAGGCAAGGGCCGGGCCCCGTGCCAGCGACGCACGCCCGTCCCGGCTTTCAGCTTCTGGAAAGCTCAGGCAAGTCACCTCCCCTTAATCACTTGAAACCAAAAAAATTGGCTGCTGCTCAAAACTGGAACCAGTGGCAAGTGCGGCTCTTTCCTAAGTAGTAGTCATGACCCCTCAAATCGATAAGCAGTCGTCCATTGCGGACGAGCTGGACTGAGCGATCGTGCCTTATGCACACCTGCACACATCGCCTACGCCTTGTATCCGCCGTCGCTCTTTTTGCGAGGATGATAGGACTTCAGCACCTCCACCACAGATGGATCTGCCAGTGTCGATGTGTCGCCCAGATCCTCCGTGCATCCATTGATTCCATTCATGGGTCCATCCATGAAGTAGGCAGCTAATTGATTCGCCTACTAATTCATTCCTTCACTGCATTCCGTTCCGTTCCGTTCCGTTCCGTTCCATTCCAGTCCAGTCCATTCCAGTCCAGTCCCAGTCCATTCCATTCCAGTCCATTCCAAATTCATTCCATTCCATTCCATTCCATTCCATTTCATTCCATTCAGTATTTCCTTCATTGACCACACACAGTCTGAAATGTTCATAAGGCCAAGAACATGTGCATAAGGCCAACGAAGGAAGAGGAACAATGCTGGGTTTTGGAAATGACACATATGGTTTCAACATGCAGTTCTCTGCGTACGGCCCGTCCTGGGTCTCAAAGTCTGGCAGGGCAAGCTTCCGCAAGACTCGCCGCATGATCTTGCCGCTCCTGGCTGCGACCAAAGACATGAGTGGGGCGCTGCCCAATGCTACCGGCCCTTGGAACGGGATTTTCAGTTGAGAACTTCTGTGCCAAGCTTGCGAGCTCCGCAGCTCAAGTCAACCAGGTGACGTCCCTAGATTCTGAAAGAAACCTCCACTGTTCCAGGCTGGCGCTATCGTCAATTGATCTGCAAGACCTGCAAACATGGCTGCGTGACTTGCCCTTGTCAATTGAATCATCTGAACAAAAAAAATGAACGACATATGGTTGCCCTGGGCTAATAGATGCAGGTGTGCAAGCTCAAGCTCTGGAGGAAGCAACGATAACATGCTACTAGCAGGGACTGCCATGGAAAACAAAAGGAGCCCAAAAACCATGGGGTATTCATTCATCTGAAACCTTCTGCATGTCTTGCATCCTGACACATTGACATGAACTTCAAACGGGAAACTCTCGAGTCCGGCCTGGTCTTTGGCAGCCCCGGAGCCCAGTGGATCTCGTCCGGCTGCGCGAAGGCCCCAATCACCTCCCGGACCTCAGGAATTCTCAGATCTCGAATCGCTTGACATCTTGACATGCACATATCTGCATACCTGCACACACACAACAACAACAAAAAAGCAACCTCCTAACTTCTTTCCTCCCCCCCCCCCCCCCCCCCCCCCCCCCCCCCCGCCGCGATCCCGCGATCTGGTCTGGCCTGCTTCTTCAGCTCAGCTTTCAAGGCATCGTCGTAGGCCACTCCCTCATTTAATGTAATGTAGCACCAAATGCCCTCGCCTGGCACAAGTGTTGTGAGTGGCCAAACAGTAACTGCTGAATGGACTCGGACGACAAAGAGAGAGGAAGTTGCAGGCTTTTTCGCCAAAGTTGGCTTAGGTTGGTTGGAGTCAAAATGGCATTGGTCATGTTGACACTCGTTGCACACCTCGTGCTACAAGCCTCCGCTCCTTTTCGACGAAAGCCAAAAAGGGGGCCCCATTATCCTGTGGCAGGGTTCCAAATGCAAAACCTCCAGCAACCCCAAGCGGAACAAATGCAGAGATCTGCACAAACTACACTTGGAAACAAGCCATGCAGAGTGTTGTGTGGGCAGGATGGCTCAAGCCACAATGCGTGCATGAAAAGGGGAGGGGGATCATTTTCGAACACCGATGTTGGATCATTTTCGAACACCGATGTCCTGGATCATTTTCGAACACAGAATGGGTCATTTTCGAACACATGGGGGGGCTATCCTGCGGCACCCGTGGGGTGGGGGGGGGGGTGGGGTGGGGCAGTTGCGTTCGCCTCTTACTGCGTGCCCGTGCAACTGCGCCCTGGGGCTGGGGGAAGGGGGCAACCAGGAGGCTCCGAGTCCCAAGTTACCTTGGCTTTTTGAGCTAAAATGTCCTCGGCGACTTGCGCTCGTTGGCCCCCGTAAAGCCGTGAAAGCTCGGTCTAACGGCCGTAATAACTCGCGCGGGAAACTGAAAGGCCGCTACTACTCCGTAAAAAAGCCGTGAAAACTCGTGAAATTTCAAGCTCTTCTTGTCCTCGCGACACAAAAAACCTCCTTAGCTCATACGGCCTAAGTAACTTGCAAATCGGAGCCTCCTAGAATTGCGATCGCCGCTTACTGCGTGGCGGCGCAACTGCGTATTGGGGCTGGGGGGGCGGGGTGGGGTGGGGCAGTTACGTTCGCTTCTTGCTGCGTGACGGGGTGGGGCAGTTACGTTCGCCTCTTACTGCGTGACCGTGCGACTGCGCGCTGGTGGTGATGGCGGTGTTGTTGGTAGCGATGATGACGATGTTGATGATGATGGTCATGATGATGATGATGATGATGATGATTATGTTGACCATGTTGATGATGATGATGATGATGTTGATGATGATGATGATGGCGGTGATGATGTTGATGATGATGGTGATGATGTTAATGATGATGATATTGATGTTGCCGATAAGGATGTCGATGGCGATGACTTTGTTGATGTCGATGATGATGGTGATGTTGATGATAATTTTGACGATGGTGATGTTGATGATGATGATGATGATGGTGATGATGTTCATGTTGACGATGTTGATGATAATTTTGACGATGGTGATGTTGATGATGATGATGATAATGGTGATGATGATGGCGATGATGATGATGGTGATGATGGTGATGTTGACGGTGTTGTTGATGATGATGATATAGATGTTGGTGGTGATGTTGATGATGGTGATGATGATGTTGGTGTTGATGTTGATGATGGTGATGTTGTTGGTAGTGATGATGACGATGTTGATGATGATGGTAATGATGATGGTGATGATGTTGATGATGATGGTGATGATGTTAATGATGATGATATTGATGTTGCCGATAAGGATGTCGATGGCGATGACTTTGCTGATGTCGATGATGATGGTGATGTTGATGATAATTTTGACAATGGTGATGTTGATGATGATGATGATGGTGGTGATGATGTTCATGTTGACGATGTTGATGATAATTTTGACGATGGTGATGTTGATGATGATGATGATAATGGTGATGATGATGGCGATGATGATGATGGTGATGATGGTGATGTTGACGGTGTTGTTGATGATGATGATATAGATGTTGGTGGTGATGTTGATGATGGTGATGATGATGTTGGTGTTGATGTTGATGATGGTGATGTTGTTGGTAGTGATGATGACGATGTTGATGATGATGGTAATGATGATGGTGATGATGATGATGATGATGTTGACGACGATGATGATGGTGATGGTGATGATGATGATGATGATGATGATGATGATGATGTCGCTTTGCGTTCCTTGTGCTTTGTGTTCTCGGGTCTACAGTTGACGATTGTCTCCCAAAAGCAAGGCGCCATCCATGTGCTACACGTGCATCGTGGCGCGTGTTCGTGCGCCTCATCGTGGTGTGCATGGACACTTGGCAAATGGCCGTGCTGCTGTAAATCACATACACTTGAGCAAAACCGCGTTCAAAAACGAGCCAAAACACGCGTTCAAAAACGAGCCAAAACACGCGTTCAAAAACGACCACCTTCCCCATGAAAAGAGCTTGCTGCAGCATCATTGAGTTTCCTCAAGTGAAAGTAACCAAAAACAAAGCGGCAGTCATGCTGTAAGATCGTAAAGGACTGTACTTGCATACCACACCAAGCCGGCTTGTGAAGCAAGGGGCAAACCAGCTTCAGACTAATTTCCCCGAAATTGATTTGAAGAGATTGGCAACACGCGCTTGTTGGCAAGACACCCAGCCAGATTCATGAGGCTCTGAGAATAGTCCTTCCAGTTTGTCAAATTGGTTTGCTACACCACTGCGGGTATGCCCCCTGAACAAGACTTCCCCCTCTCCCACCTGCCTTTGATGTCGTGGGGGAAGCCAACAACAGCAGCTTCTGCAACCTTGGAGACTCAAGAAAAAGCTGGTCATGTGCATCAAAAGATCCTTTACATGGGATGACCATTGGTTGGAAAACCACACCAAAAATGACATTTCACCACTACATGGGAAAAGTTGCCCATTTGGGGACCAGGAAAATTGATCAGCCCCCATGTTGCTTTTGGTCCGGGCCTTGGAGTGAGCGACCAAAGCACTCTCTACCTCTGCGGTGCCAATGCGGTGTCCCGAGACATTGATGACATCGTCCATGCGGCCAGTGAGCCAGTAGTAGCCATCCTGCAATCGCCGATGCGAGGAGATATTGAGTAAATGCACCAACATTGCAGTATCGTGTCCAAGCAATGTCAGCCGATGTTGCCGGCATGAGAAACTCATCGTGCATCTGAGTCCACAGTGTCTTGCAGCCGGCCTTGTCTCGTTTGCAGCCGTCACCAGTGAAGTAGTAACCATTGAACTGGGAGAAGTAAGTCTCCTTTGAAGCAGCTGATGACATGCCATCTACTATCACACAAGGATTTTGAGCTAGTCTGCCACACTCGAAGAGATTATTGAGCAATCAAGTCAACAAATCCAACTTGCATAGGTATTCAAGTGGACTGAATCTAGGGACCAGCCGAAGTGTCGGCTCTGTCGAGGATTATTTCGTCATCGCAACCACTGACGATTCTCTTCAGTATAAATTCGACAGAGACAAAGACTGATTGCCCGAAGATGAAATAGACTGCGCTGAGAAAATTCCAGCGACGGAAGTTGAAGCCAAATTAGCTCCCTCCGTCTGGGTTCGCATGGCCTCGTTGGCTCGCTCTTGGATGCATTCGTCTCTATGCCATTTCTGGAAACGAGGAATTGTGTGTTCGCCAGCTTCTAGTGGGCTCCAGTGTTTCAAGGCTACGAGTGACTTGCAAACAATGTCAGCATTTGCGCCAGGTACTGTTCGATTTCCTGCTGCCTTGGAACATCTGAGTAAAAATGGCCAGCCTCAAAGCGCTGATGGTCCCCGTAGACCGTGCGCATCATGCTGGGCATTGGGCGCTTCAGCACCAGCCGCCCGCTGCACTCGCCCTAAACGAAGCCGAACCAAACCAAATCCAAATCTGTGCGGGAGACACTGAGACAGCAACTCCAAGCCCAGCTAAAGCCACACTGTACGTATCACGACGCGTTGCGCACGGCCCAAAATGCCTCCTGCTCCTTGCCGTTCTCGTCCAGAATTGCCGGCTCCACTCCGAAGAAGGGCAAAGAGGCGGAGCCTCAAACCAGCTGCCCAGCAATCGGGGAAAACGCTCATTGACCGACACCTGCGACCTGCACTTCCGGGCCTGGCTTGCAAGTCATCGCACCCACCAGAGGCGTGATGAGGTGGCTGCCCGTCTCTGTCTGCCAGTAGGTGTCCGCAATCGCACACCGGCCACCGCCTGCGACTCTGCGATTCTGCGACTCTGCTGAACCCCACAAATGTGTGGGTGTTCCTTTTGGTCCGCTTCAAAACCACAAAAACGAGGGGCACCCTCCCAAAAAGCGGTGCCCTTGCCCTCGCGCCTACGACGCGGTGGTACCATTTCCAGGCCTCAGGATTGATGGGCTCTCCCACGCTGCCTAGCAGCCTGGACAGGAGGCAGCTTCAAATATTCGACCCCTTTTGGGCCCTGGCTGATTTTTCTCCGCCTTTAAAAAGGGGTCCGCAAAGGGGTCCTGATTTTTGGCACCAGAGGCCGCATCAAACTGTTGTCAAAGGGTTGGTTACAGGAAATTGTCTACAGAAATGGCCCCAACACACCCTAAGTAACCTGTTCTCCTGTAGAATTTCCTGGAACCCAACCCGTTTGATGTTGGCGTGATTTTGTCATGCAGTGCCTAAGGCTGGAGAGGTCATTGCGCGTCACCGGCTCGTCCCCAGACTTCATCAGGGATCGGATTGCTGTTGGTGCCGTGTAGAAGATGGACACCTGACGAGACTCGCCCACTGGAGTGCACTTTCGGAGCTTGGGCAACTCACAGCCCAAACGCAAACCTCAGAAAGCCGTGCCTTGTACTTTTCGCACACCTTCCAAAAGCGGTCCACCTCTGGGTAGGTTGGAACCCCCTCGAAGAGCACTTGAGTGGCAGCATTGAGCATTGGACCATAGGTAACGTAAGAATGCCCAGTGATCCAGCCGCAGTCTGCGGTGCAAAAATAGACATCCTCGGGGTGGTAGTCGAAGGTGTACTTCATTGTGGCAAAGGAACTGAGCATGTAGCCACCTTGCTGAGCCATAAACTAAGCGCTTACATCGTTACGTTGACATAGTATTTTAATGCACTGTCTGTGATCTGTTGGTGCGCGCCTGTTGTGTGCAGCACTCCTTTGGGCTTGCCAGTGCTGCCAGAGGTGTAAAGCATAAAGAGCGGATCTTCACTGTCCATCCACTCGCACTCGCATGTCTCGGCTTGCTTCCCAACGAAGTCGGAGTACCACACGTCCCTGCCCTGTGCGCATGGGTGAACTGCTCGCACACTGCCAAACCTCTCTCTCTCCCTCTCATTGGCATGTTTGCAGCCCTCCTTTCTCGTGTCCCCGGTGATCCCCACCGTTCCCGCCTCCGCCCAGCTGTGCTTGGCCTGGTCGCCCCTGGCTGTGCCCTTCAGCCGCGCCACGCACACCACCCGCCGCACCTCGAATCCACCCTGCGAGGTCAGCTCGCAGGCCTTGTCCGTGATCGCCTCTCGGCTTACGGCCGGCCAAGGCAACTCGGAGGCCTTCTGACAGAACGACATTTGGAGCGAGAAGAATGGGGGAGGAAAAAAAACGGAGACAGTCATCCAAAGATTAGCCGGCCCGTTAGTGAGAGGCAACTTCTTGTGATCCAATAATTCGCACTGTTGACAGGTCCAAGCAAGCAATGGGGTAAAGTGCGTAGTCATGCACAATAGAGCTTGGATTTCACGCACCGAACTTGCAAGAAGAGATGAGATGAGTAGAAGACAAGACGCATAGATTGCAAAAGCCACAGCAAACTTAGTCAGATTCTGTGAAGCAAAAGGCAAACCCAGTGGATAGGAATCTGGTATGTTGGTCTCTGCAAGTCTGACTGCCTTCAGCTGCACGGGCTTCGCTCCGCGCATCACGCCATCCGCGGTGATAACAACGCTGGACTGGGCATCAATGATACCTAGGCTGACCGATAATACCTCGGCCTGGCCTAGGGGATATTACCCGACACCTTCCCAATGCCTCAGAAGCCTTCCGGCTGCGATTTCCCGGCAACAGCGGCAACAGCCCACATTTTGCCCCGAACCGTATGGCTCCAACTTCAAGCGGCGGCCCGCCAGGGACTCGGCGGAGAAGCCACCGAAGACCACCGAGTGCACTGCGCCCAGGCGAGCGCAGGCCAGCATGGCAGAGGGCAGCTCGGCCTCAAGTTGTCTCTAGTTGGGTCTCAATGTTCTTTTTGTCAGCCGACATTTTGAAAATCAGACTGTGAACAAATTATGTGTGTGGTTGTTTCAGCCGACATTTTCAAAATCAGACTGTCAACAAATTATGTGTTTGTTTCAGCCGACATTTTGAAAATCAGACGCTGAGAAGCGTGGCCGTCCGAACGGCAACCTGCCTAACCATCCTGTCCTGATCACCCCGACCTTAGCCCCAGAACAGACACCGAGCAAGGCTAAGCCTAAACCCACCCTCAACCCACTCTAAACCAGCCCACAACCAACCCTAAACGCGTTCTAAACCAAACTAAACCCACCACCCTAAACCTTAAACCGACCCCAAACAAACCTTAAACAACGCACCCACCCTAAGCCAACCCCTTCACCGACTCATGCCCAACGCAAAACCGACCCCAGCCCAACTCCAACCCCATTCAAAAAATGAAACGACACCGAAACCAACCTAAGCCTACCCCAAACCAACCCGAAGCCAACAGCCTGCCCTGAACCAGTCCTAGGCTAACCTGAAACGCGGTACATCCAACGCTTTATTCCCCACCCGTAGCAAACCCATCCTAAACTCCAGTGAAATGCAATGGAATTTAAACTTGCTGTCCCATGAAGCCCCTTCTTTGTTTTGGACAACAGCTCACCGATTGAATGCAGCTTCTGCGACCACCATAGGCAAGTAGACGGAGACGCGATCGCCTTTCTTCACGCCTTCCTCCTTCAAAGCATTCGCAAGCTGACAAACCTTTACCAGGAGCTGCGAATATGTGAAGGACGCGTGCCTTGGAGTCAAATTGTAGGCTTGGCTCATGCAAACACTACACGAGTGTCTCTAAGGTTGGATAACATAGAAGCAAGTCACAGCAACAAAGTATCCCATGAAGCTGAGGCACACGTCATCCACATCGTTGCCTTCGTGGTACATGGCTGGTTTGTCCCCATTGCCCTCTTGCACATTCCGATCAAGGCAGTTGTAGGAAAGATTTGTCTTGCCTCCTTGAAACCATTTCACGGAGACAGGTCCTTTGCTGCGGTCGAAATTGAACTCCGGGCCCACCTTTTCGAACGGCGTCTGCCAATGAAACTGCTTGGCCATCTCACCCCAGAAGCTCTCCGCGTCTTCGATGCTAGCCTTGTACATCCTCTGATATTCCTCCATGGACTTCACATGTGCTTTGGCGCTCAACTCCGGAGTTGGCGCATATGTCTCAGAGGCATTGATGTTTTGATTAAAATCGCTCATGGCAGCTAGCAATCCGTTCAAAACTACTGCTCGAAGCCTGCGGCCCATAAATCTGCAAACAAGTGCGGGATTGGAGAGCTGTGGGGGCTTGAGAAAACAAAGAGAGCAAACACGATCGGGGCCCAACAGCGCAATACCAATCCAATCCACCGCTGCCGATTTTGCTTAGGCTGTCTCAACTGTAAAGCAGCAGCCTGTTGGAACCCTGAGCCTTGTGGAACTTTTGTGGAACCTTGCCTCAGGGCCACCCCGGACCACCCCATAGCCCTTGCAGAACCTCGTGGAACTTTCGTGACTTGCGGAACTCTGTGGAACCTTGCCTCAGCGCCGCCCCAGACCACCGTGGAACCCTGGTGGAACCCTCGTAGAACCTTCCTTCAGGGCTGCCGCCCCGAACCACCCCAGAGCCTATCTGGGCTGAGACCCCAAAGCTTTCAGCTGTTGGGGCAATAGGTACCAAAACGGAACCTTGGTGAATGGAACCAAAGTCTAAAATCTGCGCGTCCCTTGAATTTTGAGCCACACACGTTTTATGTTCTCTCTCGGATTGCGTTTCTCTCGGTGCCGATGCCAATTTGGGCCAGGCCTGCGCCTCCAGCTTGTCTCGAGCCTTGATGAGCTCATCGCGCCTCGGCTCAAACCGGCGACCGCGACCGCGAGCAAAAGCTCGCTCATGGCGCGATGGCTGGAGTGTCCGGCTGTGCAATGAGGCTGTTCACCGTGTTCTCCTGCGTCTGCAGGGAAACCTCTGAGAGAATCAAGCACCAACACAAACTGCCAAGTCTTTGTTTGGCCTTGGATGACCGAGCAGAATCGAAAACCTGCAGCTGGGTCCTGGTTCACGCTCAGGCCCGCACCTCAGAAAATGCTGGACGACCAAGATGACGTTGCCACGAAAACTGAATGTCTTCAACATAGTCGTCACTTGCCACACATGCTGGGGAAGTAAAAATTTGTTTATGGCCCGGACCCTGCTCCACCAGATGACTAAGGTTGGCGATCTCCACCTGTCACGCAACGCTGCAACGCTTGTGTTTGCAAGGCACCCCCTGTTTCTAGGTGTTTCTACGGGGCAAGTGAAGGGGCGCAGCACCGTTCACCTTCAGGTTGTGGATGGTCTCCTTGGCTCGCTGCTCCTTCTCGTGGGAGGCCTTGCTAGCTGACTCTAGCTCATTGAAAAGAGCTCATTGAAAAAAGCCCGGCACCTGCCTCAACCATCTTCCAAGCTCTTTCGATCTCTTTCTTGAGGTTGGTGATGGTCGCCTGGCCCAGGCACTTGAGCCATCTTGCCAAAAAAGAACGTGGTGCAAGGTAGTTTTGGCGCCTGGTCCTCCTTCGATAGATTCAGGGCCGTCTGCACCTGCACACAACGCTGCACATCCTCTAGCAGGCCGTCTGCGCCGATTCAAAGGGTTGAGACGATGCGAAGGGACAAAAACCGATATGAAACGAGCTAACAGGAGGACTGTGGATGAGACCGGTCCTTTGTAAGCATCTCTTGGTTGAAAGAAGACAAGCTCTTGGGGACTCTCCAACCTAAAGAAAGGTGCCTTGAGGTTTGAACGAATACAAGCCAGGAGCTTAAGCACTGAAGCTGAAGATTCAAAAGCCAGGATATTGGGGCTATCTACTGCGTCAAAGCTTAACTTGCGGTGCTTTGGGTTACGCATATTCCAGAGGATTGACGTCTGTTGCAGCCCCCATCATTCGCCAAAACAACCCACATTGTCTTGGTAGACTCAAGACAACAGAAGCAGTGTGAGGTTCACAGTATACATAGTATACAGCTGTGACCCCCAATGTTTGCAATGTACATCAAAGTACACCAGATGTTTGCAGAGACGTCAAACACTCAACAACGAATGATGCTTTGCAAACTCCACCAATACATAGCCAACGTAAACCCAACACTACCTGAACATGGCAAACGGATACGTACTAAAGTCGAGCCTGTGCATTGCTTTAAAAATGTGTACGAGCATGCTCGTGCCACACGTCGTCCGAGTTTCCAAATTCTTAGACGGTCGCATGATCAGCAAACTCAGGCTCAAGCAAAACATTCTACCCTGGGCCAGTGAACAACGATCGCTTGGCCATGTATTGTACCATCCTTCCTCAGTTTGTCTCAGCGTCCAACAAGATTACCTGCGATATGTTTGGGGTCCAAAACATTATAAACGCCAAACTGCAAGACACGCCCAATCCGGTTCTGCGGTTACCACATGCCTCGGCGTGCACATGCTAGCGCCAACAGTCACAAGCCAAATGTTCAAAGATTTCCTGTGATGTTTGCTTGGCATCTGGGCTTCGCGAGCCTTTGTGGCATTGGACACAATCTCGGCGTTGAGCTCACGGCACTTCTTAATCAGCCGCTTCTCGCTCTCATGGGACCTGCATCGCTTTCTGAATTTGTTCAGAAATGTTGGCCTGGTTGCCTAATTCCTTTGCAAACCTCAATTAGGTGTAGGCTGTAGGTTTTAAGGGTAGCCCGTTTGCCTTGGTTTGAAGGGATACTGAAGGAAACCACCATTCTTGGGGGGGTCACCTATTTTGGCGTGTCTTTTCATGATGGTGCCCTTTTTGGGGTAGTTTTCAAGAGAAACACAGGGAACACCTCCAAGGTTCAGGTGAGACAAACCCGTTTTGACAAGCCGAAGGATTTCAACGACAGTGCTTTCTTTCTTGATGACTGCCAGGCGCACTTCTTCAACGCCCTATGGAGCTTCTCATACTCCAGGCGGAAGTGCTCTAAGGACTTGTCGCCAATCAGCTCCTGGAACTTCTGAGACAAGTGTGGGCCAAGTTTAACCGCCAGGAATTGGACCGATTTGACCACCAAAAATTGGAGCGCATTTTTAGTCATTGTTTCCATTTCGGGCAAGCCATTGTAGGGGCTACCCTATGTGTGACACCCAAGTCACACCCAAGTCACACCTCCAGCTTTTCACACTTCCGCCTCTCTTCGGCTCCTGGAGCACCTCTTGGAAATCCTTCTCCAAAGCCTCAAAGGCGCTGGACCTGGGCGCGACCAAAATCGCCTGGACCCCTGGAATTCGTCGCGGACTCGGAATCTGCTTGAAAGCGCCAAACGACTCCCATCACCGAGACCTGCGCTCCATCTCATTGCGGGCGCTCTCATCAGCGGCATCCTTGAAGGTGCCACCTCCACACACACACACACACCACGGCCGTCAATGGTCTGACGTGTTGCTATGACGCTTGAGCCAGGCCTTCGGCTTTTTGACTCATGACCTCCGCAGTTCGGAGGGTCGGAAACTTATGGGGGCTGGGCAAATGAGCCCGGCTTAACCAGGGCTTATTTGGGCTTCCTCCCCCCCCAGCCCCCATGAGCAATCGAGGTTCCTTGGGCTCTGAATTTCTGCTGCAGGTCATCTCCCACGCCTTGCCATGGGCGATCGCACCGGCTGAATCAATACTTCGAGGGACACTTGCTGGTAAAGCTCCCGTGAATGACTGGAAGCACTGAATATCGGAAGTGCCAAAATATGCTCAGCCATCCATTCGTCTCCATGCTGTCTCGCGTCACTTTCTTGCGCTGAGGATCCGCTTTTGAATACTGCCTCTGCAAACTGATCATACAATGTTGCAATGGCCTTAAATAGAGCCACTCTGCGCACTCATTTGCTTTGCAGCACATGTCATCCAAATCAGCTCTTGCAGACATCAAGCGCAGTTCCTAGGTTCAGCTAGCCGCTCTCCGCTTTTGCTTTGCCGTGTTGCTTTGTTGCTGTGGCATGACTCTCATTTCGGGACTGTACAGCCGAAGTGAAACATTGGTGAATCTCCTAGATCTCAAGGCTCTGCCTATCTCCGGCTCAGTGGTGGGCAAAGGGCCATTCAGGTTGTCCTGTCCGGATGCCTCTTCTGGCTTCGTGGAGTGGCATCAAAGCCCGTGTTTTCAAGAACGTGAACACCATCAACTGATTCTGACCGTCTGACCGCAGCTGGAGTTGGATGCTGGGTATTTCTTAGGAAAACGGGCTCTGCATGGCCTCAAGTTCGGGTATGCAGTCACAGCAGTCTTCACAACTCAGCTCAGCTCGGAATGGGAGGCCGCCGGTATCCTGCAGAGAGGTCAGGTCGCGTTCCGTGGGCTTAACTTTGCCACCCTTCTCAGATGCCTGAAGCACCTGAGATGATCGGCGAAATGGAAAAGCTTGCCATCTGTCAAACCCGACCCAAGGCTCCTCGCTCGCTTTTTGCCTGGATGCGAATGCTGCGCATGCCAGGTTTGGGCAGGTCAAAGCATGGGCAGTGTTGCATTCTCGCCCAAAGACTGTCCGCTGGGGCACCCCACCCTCACAGCTGCTGCAGCTTCCTCGCGTTAACTTTCATCGAAGCCAAACCAACTGAGCCATGTCCCAAACACGTCATGATTTGCTATGTCGCGTCATTTCTTACGCCACTAGCTTACGCCACCTTACGCGCGTGGAGTTCTTCCTTACGCGACCACATGTGGAGGGTTTGCTTACGCCGCCAGCTTACGCAACCTTACGCGTGTGGAGATTTGGCTTACGCACAGGTCGATTTGGACGCGGCTCACCTGGTAAAACAAACCTGTGCAAATATCCTGCAAACGAAACTACACCTGGTTATCCCACAAAACCGGATCGAGGGAGTGTCCAATTCCCGAAGGCCAGCTAGACTCCCTCGTCATCTCTCTCTCTCTCTCTCTCTCTCTACGCACCTCTAGAAGCCCCACAGGCGGCCGCGAGCGTGCCTGCCACTAGGCCCAAATCCCAAGGCGACTGGCGCCAAGACGTGCTATTGGCGGGTATTTTTTTGTTGGGAGCCGCCATCATGGTGTTCCTTTTGGTTTCCCTTTGAAACTGCCAAAAAAGGGTACCGACACATCCAGTTGGACCTGTAGATCTTTGTCTCTCTGACCCACCTCTTCGGCATCCGCCTGCAGCCAATGGCTCTATCTGGCTTGCTGAGTCGCAAGACCTTCTCCACTAGACAAAAGAAAAGCAAGATGTAGCTGCAATCAGAACAATTGTTCGAGCAGTAAGCAAATAGTGGCCAGCCTCTGCTGACGGTGGGCAAAAATACCAGCCCTGCAACTCCTGCAGCATGTTCGGATGGCCTATGGAAAAAGCCCCCTGTGCGTACTCAAGTGAGAGTACAAGACTATAAATGTGGCACAACAGCCAACACTTGGATGATTCCTTTGGATATTTTTTGCCTTTGCAGCGATGCACATGTCCAATCAATCCTGATTGCCTACTGAGCAGTCAAGGAATGGCGATGATACCTTGAAATATGAAAAGCTGGTAGCTCCGCCCTCCTTTCGTGCTGGTCGCAAACAAGAAGTGGGGCAGGTTAAGAGTCTTGCTCTGTGGTGAATTGGACACCCTGACCATCTGCCAGCTCTTGAAGGCACGAGACAACAAAGGTCCATGTCCAACAGGAAGCTGGAACCTGCGTGCTGCTCACTTCAAGCGGCTGCCAGCGCTATCACCGGGCGCCAAAAACAAAGGCGCCACCTCGGCCAAGCCGCTTGTGAGTGTGAGCAAAACAGATTGATCTGTGCCTACGATCTGAGACGGGAATAAGATGAGTGAGCAGTAGTGATGCACAATGTTGCACAAAGGCATGCTGCATTTCCATTGGTCTGTTCTCCGCGGCGCTTCCAAATCTGGGCACCCCAGCCAGCGGCAGCGCTCTCCATTGCGGCGGCAGCCGCCTGAACTTCCTCGTCCGGACGCCGAGTGAAGGACCTGGATTGGATTGCATCACATTGCTCTCGGCGCCAAAAGCGCGAACCCCCCATTTGGCTTCTGGAGAAAGAAGCGGCAATTCATGGAGCTTCCAATCAATGCAGGGTCGTTGACCCAAGCTGACACCCTCGAGGTTTGACCCACGCGCTGAGGGCTCAAGCGTCTGGCCTGTCTATTAGCTAATCTCACAGGCAGGCTGGGACAGCGACGTTGGGGACTGCCAGTCCTCATCCTGGCAGACGAAGCATTCCTGAATGTTCCCTGAGGATGCAGTCAAAACAACTTGAGCTGAGATTTTCCGAAGACGATAGCTGAAATCCACTCTCTCTTCGCCCCGGATGCAAGTCTCCTCATCCTCGATCCGGATGCTCCTGCCATACGTGATTCCAATGCAAACTCGCTCGAGTCTGGGGTTCCGGAAGCCCGCAAAGGCTGACCCGATCTGTGCGAAGTGGCAGCCCGGGCTTGGCTCCGCGCGTTTGCATCTTCCGGCCGGGCAAGAGCTCCACTTTGATCTGTCCCAGTGCCTGAGCTGGGGAGTTGGGGAGTCATGAGGCACGGAGAAGCCAGACACGTTTTAGCCCTGCCTCTGGCTCCTCGCCAAAGGAAGGTCCATACCATGGGAGCTCATCTGCGGGCAGCTTTACTGAGCCAACTCCCCATCCTAATTTGTTTGCAACGAGTGGCTGTCGTCTCGCCCAAAACCTTAAGTAGGCGGATCCCCCAACTGACTGGAGTGCGACCCAGCCTTCCCCCAGAAGGTGAAGCACGGCTACCCAGCCTCATGGAGAATCGGAAGCGTTTGGGGGTGGCTCGGGGGAGCTCTGGCGTCAGGTTAGGTTCCGAAGGTCCGGGGTGGTCCGGAGGTTCCCGGGTGGTGTGGCTGGCGTAAGGTTCAAGGAAGGTTGCGAAGGTTCCGGGGTGGTCTGGTGCAGGCCGTGTAAGGTTCAAGGTTCCGGAGCAGGCCAGGTGTAAGGTTCAAGGAAGGTTCCTCTAAGGTTCAAGGAAGGTGGGTAAGGTTCCGCAGAGTTGCACAGGGTTCCGTAGGGTTCCGTAGGGTTCTGCAGGGTTCCGCAGGGTTCCGCAGGGTTCTGCGAGGGCTCGTGGTCCGGGCGGCTCTGAGGTAAGGTTCCACAGAGTTCCGCGGGTTCAACAGGGTTCCGCGAGATTTCTGCGAGCATCCCGCAGGTTTTGGAGGGTTCCGCGAAAGTTCCGCGAGGGTGGCGAGCCATCACTCCAAGCCCGTCAAATGGCCAGCCACCATCGAACCTTCACAATGGAGCCGGCGCACGCTACAAGAAGAACTCTGGCATAAGAACTGCCAGCCTGTTCAAACTGCACGATGGCAGTGGGCTGAGGCCACAGCATGCCAGCACTCCCTCATCTGCTTCCTCCTCAAGTAGCTGGCAGTGGAGATACATTCGCTGAGTCGTGCGTCGTGAATGTTCTTTTTGCAAGGCAGACATCAGTCACATGTCGCCTGTTGCCTTGAGGGAAGCGTCAATAAACCTTGGACTTCTTTCTTTTGTGCGTGCCTGTGCGTGTTCTTTCACGTGCGAGTGCACATGTGTGTGCGTGTGGGCTTGCACGTGTGCGTGAGCCCGCACGTGTGCGTGTGCGCATTGACATGCGCGTGCGCGTGTGCGTGTGCGTGCGCGTGCGCGTGCACCTGTGGGCGTGGGCGTGGGCGTGGGCCTGGGCGTGGGCGTGGGCGTCGGCGTGGGCGTGGGCGTGTGCGTGTGCGTGTGCGTGTGCGTGCGCGTGCGCGTGTGCGTGCGCGTGCGCGTGCGCGTGCGCGTGCATGCGCGTGCGCGTGCGCGTGCACGCGCGTGCGTGTGCGCGTGGACGCGCGCGTGCGTGCGTGCGTGCGTGCGTGCGCGCGCGCGCGTGCGTGCGTGCGTGCCTGCCTGCGTGCGTGCGTGCGTGGGTGGGTGGGCGGGTGGGTGGGTGGGTAGGTGGGTGTGTGCGTGTGCGTGTGCGTGTGTGTGTGTGTGTGCGTGTGCGTGTGCGTGTGCGTGCGTGTGCGTGTGCGTGTGCGTGTGCGTGCCCCTGCGCTTGCGAATGCGTCTGAGTGCGCGTGCGCTTGCGCATGTGCGTGTGCGTGTGTCTGCGTGCGCCCGAGTGCGCCTATGCGTGCACGTGCGTTCGGGCGCGCACGTGCCTGCCCGCGCGCTTGCGCTTGCGCGCGCACGTGCGCGTGCGCCTATGCTTCCGCGAGTGTGAAGGTGCGCATTCACGTGCACGCGCGTGCGCGGGAACGGGGCGCGGGTTGCGGGCGCATGTGCAAGGAACGGGGCGCGCAAGCAGCGGGGCGCGGGGCGCGGGGTACGGCGGGCAGGGGGGCGGGCGTGCGAGGGCGCGCGTGTGTGTGCACAAGAAGCGAGACAAGTGGAAGCACAAGTGGGTAAAGGCAAGCCATATCATGAATGCAATTCTTTGCATGAGTAGAAAACTCCAACAGCTAAGCTGTTTGGGAATCAAAGCACATACAAGAAAGGCGTATGCATCCTTCCCCATGTGTCACTGGCCTCATGGTACTCCAGCCAGCCATGCAGCCTGGCACGGCCCATGGATTGCAATGGCCACTCAACCACCAAGCAGGACTTGACGCAATCTCTTTGGGCTGACACTGTTGCCACGCGTCTCCAAGGCTTGCCTGCCATCATCTGGCAGTGACTCCTGCCACGATGTCAAGCGCAACAGTTTTGGGAAACATGGGTCGCAAGCCTCGTAGGTCAGGCGGCTGGTGCGAGGATCTGTCGAGATTGAGCACTCGCCCTTGTTGGACCGCCAGAAGCCTGACGTACGCGCAGCCAAATTTGCAAAGAAAGCGAGCTGCCAAGGAACCAGCCTTGTATGGCCTTGAACGAGTCTAGCTCAGCCTCTGGAGAGGCTTCGTTTCCTTCAGCACGCAAAATGTTAGACTTTGTTCGGCAAAAACCCGGCTGCATGTGCGCTTGGGCTTGGGCCATTTGCATCCGGAAGCTCATCCAGCTCCTCGTGAAGCAAAGCAACCAAATGATACACATGTGTAGATATACATATATGTTCTATATATCCGCCGACCCCTTGTCCGCAAGCGCGAGGTGCGCGGGAAGGGTGGCTACACATCTCGGAGGATCAAACCTTGGCTATCCGAATGATGTTTTACCCTCATCATCATGATGGTCATCATCGCCCTTGATCATCAAAACGGTCGTCATCATTTCCTTCTTTTACCTTCTTCTATACATTTCAAGCGCCGTTAGGCACCATTGGTGATGCAGGGGATGCTACGATGATAGTTCCTATACACATCTCGGAGAATCCAAGCTTCGTGTTCCGGCTATCCAAAATAATGTTTTCTCCCTTATCATCATCATGATGGTCATCATCGCCGTTCATCATCATAACGGTCGTCATCAGCTCTTTCTTTTACTTCTATATATGCATTTCAAGTGTGCGGTTAGTCGGCATTGGTAACGCAGAGGATGCTACGATGATAGTTATCCTAACAGTCTTCATCCTTATCATCATTATCCTCACAGTCATCATCATCTCTTACGCAGCGTTGGTGATGTAGAGGATGCTACGACGATAGTTCTCATCACTGTCATCCTTCTTATCAACATCCTCATGATCATTATCATCACCCTTATCAACATCATCCTGATGGCCATTATGATCCTTCATCATCATATCATGATGATCCTCATTCATCTCTTTCTTCTAAAAATGCGTTTCAAGCGCGCCGTTAAGCAGCATTGGTGATGCAGAGGAAGCTACGATGATAGTTATCCTGACAGTCTTCACCCTTGGCACCATTATCCTCACGATCATCACCATCTCTTATGCGGCAGCATTGGTAACGCAGAGGATGCTACGATGGTAGTTATCATCACCGTCATCACCGTCATCATCCTTATCATCATCACCCTGATCATCATCATGGTGGCGTCATCATCACCCTTAATCATCATTATGGTCATCATCAGCTCTTTCTTTCTCTTATTACAACTGTGGCGTTGTAACGCAGAGGGTGCTACGATGATAGTTATCATGACAGTCCTCGTCCCTATCATCGTTATCCTCACAGTCATCATCTCTTATGCAGCGTTGGTGATGTAGAGGATGCTACGACGATAGTTCTCATCATCCTTATCATCATCCTCATGGTCATTATCATCACCCATATCAACATCATCATGATGGCCATCATGATCCTTCATCATCATATCACCATGATCTTCATTCATCTCTTTCTTTTAAAAATGCGTTTCAAGCGCGCCGTTAAGCGGCATTGGTGACGCAGAGGAAGCTAGATAGCTTTCCTGACAGTCTTCACCCTTAGCATCATTATCCTCACGATCATCATCATCTCTTATGAGGCAGCATTGGTCATGCAGGTTATCATGACAGCCCTCATCCTTGTCTTGACGATCATCATCATCTCTTAAGCGGCAGCATTGGTGGTGCTGAGGTGCTACGACGATAGTCATCATCACCCTGATCCGCATCATGGTGGCGTCATCATCACCCTTCATCATCATGGTGGTCATCATCATCTCTTTCTTATTTCTTGCTATATACATCTCAATTGTGGCGTTAGGCATCGTTGGCAACGCAGAGGGTGCTATGATGACAGTTATCCTGACATTTTTGATCCTTATCATCACCATCCTCACGATCGTCATCATCTCTTATGAGGCAGCATTGGTGACGCTCATCCTTATCATCAACATCCTCATGAACATCATCATCTCTTAAGGGGCAGAATTGGTAATGCAGCGGATGCTAAGATGATTGTTATCATCGCTGTCATCATCCTTATCATCATCCGCACATTTCAATTTTTGCGTTAGGCAGGGTTGGCAACGCAGAGGTACGATGATAGTTATCATGACAGTCTTCATCCTTATCATCACCCTCACAGTCATCATCATCATCACCTTCATCATCATCATGGCGGCCTCGCGTCATCATCGCCCTTTAGCCATCATTCAGAATACAGGTCTGCATCCTTATCATCATTATCATCATCTCTTGTGGGACAGCATTTGTAATGCACAGGATGCTAGGATGATAGCCATCATGACAGTCCTCATCCTTAACATCATTATCTTCACAATCATCATCATCTCTTGGGGGCTTGGTAACGCAGAGGGTGCTACAAAGGTAGATATCATCAGCGTCACCATCCTGATCATCATCATCACCCTGATCATCATCATGGTGGCGTCATCATCACCCTTCATCATCATGATGGCCATCATCAGCTCTTTCTTTTGCTTATTACAAAAGTGGCGTTACAACGCAGAGGATGCTACGATGATAGTTATCACGACAGTCCTCATCCTTATCACCAGTATCCCCACAGTCATCATCATCTCTTACGCAGCGTTGGTGATGTAGAGGATGCTACAACGATAGTTCTCATCACTGTCATCATCCTTATCATCATCCTCATTGTCATCATCATCACCCTTATCATCATCCTCACGATGGCCATCATCCCATGATGATGGTCTTCATTGATCACTTTCTATTTCAAGTGTGCCGGTAGGCAGCATTGGTGATGTAGAGGAAGCTACAATGATAGTTATCATGATTACCCTCACGATCATCATCATCTCTTACGCGGCACCATTGGTAATGCAGAGGATGCTACGATGATAGTTGTTCTCCCTGTCATCATTCGTAGTATCATTATCCTCACGATGATCATCCCTTACAAATGAGGCAGCATTGGTAATGCAGAGGATGCTGCGATGATAGTTTTCATCATCATCGTCATCCTTATCATCATGCTTGTGGTCCTCATCATCACTCTGACCATCATCATGCACTCAATATCACCAGTGATTGCCAGTGAGGGCAATGCGTTTTTCGGCGCTTCAGATGATACTGATGCGCTGGGCCAACACGGAAGCAGTCACCTGAAGGCTTTGGTGGTTGCATCGCTTTTTCATCATCATCATCATGATGGTCATCATCGTCCTTCATCATCATAACGGTCGTCATCATCTCTTTCTTTTCCTTACATACGGTGATAGTTAGCATGACAGTCCTCATCCTTAACATCATTATTCTCATCATCCTCCTTCATCATCACGATGGTCGTCAACATCTGCGGCTGCTGTTTGTTGTTGCTGTTGTTGCTGTTGTTGTTGTTGCTGTGGCTAGCACTAACATGTACAGAGAGCGCTTTTCTGCAGCGGGCCTGATGGGTGACGACACGAAGGATCGGTGACGACGAGTGTCATTGCCAGAACGATCTAGTCCTGCAGTGCACCGTGGCTCAAGTGAGTGTCCCCAGTTGACTGCTTGCCTCTGCAATCGTGGCCCAATTAAGTACAGCCCTGGCAGAAAAAACATACCCAGCAAGGAATCGACAGGGTTGGCGGCACAGGATGGCAGCCCGAAGGCCCACGGAGGGCTACCTTCAGGTAAAAGGATGCCGCCGACCATGTGCTGACCACGCGCATACTTTCTTGCGCTGCGCCCGCCTTAATAAGGGGTGAAGGATTTGCGGATTTGTTTGAGCGATTTTCGAGGATTCTTGCGGGGAGCCCAAAAAACAGTGCTCCAGAGGGGCGCCTGGTACTGGACAGCACCCCCAGCATTGCCAGCATCATCCCGGATGATGCGGATGATGCGGATGACGCAAGGCATGCTGGCGATTCAAACAAACATGTGAAGGGAAAAATGAGTGAATGGAAGTGAACTGAATGGAAATGAAGGGAAGTGCAAGGCGCAAGGACATGCAGGGAATGAGGACAATCACACAAGAACTAAGGGAATTAACGGAAAGAAACTTTGCATGAAGGGAACTGAAAGGAACTGAAGGGGGACCCGGTGGCCGGCTGTGTTGCGTCCGGGCGCTGGACAGCATCACCAGCATTTACAGTGTCATCCCAGATCATTCGGATGATGCTACACCCTGCCTTTCACTCGGGAAATGAAGGGAAATGTAGCTGGAAATTGATGAACAATGGATGGACAATCAAGGCAAAATGGATGGATGGAATGAAATGGAAAACACATGAAAAAAAGGTGCAATTTGCGGAAACCGGATGCAAAATTGACGGGAAATGTATGGAAATTGGATGGGACATTCATAGAAAATTGCTGGAAAGTGGGGACCGAGAAGGGGAAATGAAGGGAAATTGATGAAAGTTTTGCGGAAAATGGAGGGAAAAGCGACGGATAAAATGTTTGATGAAAAATGCATAGATGGAATGAAGGGAAAAAGGCTTGCAAAACGATGGCAAATTGATGCAAATAACAGTGTGTGGAACTGTCATGGATTCTTGGAAGGCATGATGGAAAATTGATGGAACATTGGTGGAAAATAGCTGGAAAACCTGTACAATCTTAAACTCTTGAAGTCTTAATTTTCCTCAAATTGTCAAATCTTGAAATCGTAAAATCCTAGAACATTACAAACTTAAATCCTAAAGTTTTAGAGTCTGACCGTCTTAAAACTCTTAAATTTTTATAATCTTACGGCTTTAAAATCTTAAATTCTGAACATCTTCACATCTCAAATTCTTAGAATAGATGGAAAATGGATTGAACATGGCCTGGCCTGAAATCTTAAAACCCTTCAAATCTTGAAAGCCTCGGTATCTTAAAATCTTAACATCTCACAATCTTAAAATCTTAAAGTCACGAACTGGCAGTGACATAAGCGGGTGGGTTGCGGGTCTCGGTGGCTGCATCGCGTAGCGGACGTGACCGCGGCCGGAGAGCTACCTTCAGGTAGTTTCTGGGCCTGGCCTCTAGCCAGCTACGCCTCTTTGAAGTTATACCATGTCATGTCATGTTTTTTGCGCGCGCGCCAGAGGCCCCAGAACGAGTGGCCCAAAATCAGCCCGCAAGCCAGCCCGGAAACGCAAACGCAACAAAACACCGTACATAGCAGCGTTTTCTGGCTGGGGTCGCGCGCGCGCGCGCCACAAGGCCCGAAAACCAACGGGGGCAAAGCAAGGACCGCGCAGCACACGAGCCAGCCACAACAAAAGCAAAACGGACAGAACAACAGCCCAACGCTCGTTCGTTTTCGACGGTATTTGCGGCGTTTTGTAAGGCCAGGACCCAGCATCGCCGGCATGCCCGACAGCGCTTGGCACCATAATGTGCGAAAATGAGCCTTGCTTACATTTTCTTTCGGTACCTTCTAAAAAAACAATGCTTCATGGGTTGAGAGGCTTTTTGGAAGGAAGTCTCGATGATGCAGACCAAGCCCGGCTGAAGCATCACCCAGGCCCAACCCCAGACCCTGATGATGTCAGCCAGACGGCCTAAACCTTGCATATACCCCACACACAAGCAAAACCGCAAGCCCGGGCTGGGACTGCCCCTCAAAATTTGGGCAACGCATCACAACCAAGTGATGAAGGTCGGCGGCACACGGGCGCCCTCTCGCTGAAGCTAGCAGGCAAATTGCGGCGAGGCGTAGCCAGATAAGGCCGGACCACGCCGACCATGCGCATACTTTTTGAGCTGCGCCCGCCCTAATGCGGGGCGAAGGATTTGCGGATTTGTTTAGGCGATTTTCGGAGTGGTGCCTGGTACTGGACAGCACCCCCTGCACTGCCAGCATCATCCCGGATGATGCGGATGATGCGAGGCAAGTTGGCGACGCAAACAAACATACTGAAGGGAAAAAAAGTGAATAAAAGTAAACTTAATGAAAATTACACCAGCCTCGACCCCAAACAGCAAGAAAGCATAACAGGTCTGATTCCCTTTGAAGCCAACAGCAGAAACCAAACACATGGCCATGGGTCAAAATCCTGTACCCCCAGTGAACATCCCAATCCGCACTAAAATAGATTGAAATGGGTGGCGCACCTCCCAACATGGTACCGTTGGTTTTGACCCGCAGCTATATTTTGGCTTGTGAGGGTGGCACCGAGGGTTTGTTCGTGTTTTCAGGGTCAAACTAGGGAGCCCACCAACAAATAGACACATATTCTTAAGCAATCAACAGCATCTAGCATCTGACCGCAGAGACTGGGAGACAAGCGGGAGACACGACACACAGGGAGACAAGCGGCAGACACGACCCCCGAGCGGCGTCACAGCATCTGGGAGACACAGGGAGACAAGCGGGAGACACGACCCTGGAGCCAGCGTCTGACACAGCAAGACAAGCGGGAGACAAGCCCGGAGCCGGCGTCACAGCATCTGGCATCTGACCGCGGAGACTGGGAGACACAGCAAGACAAGCGGGAGACACGACCCTGGAGCCAGCCACGAGACTGGGAGACACAACGAGACAAGCGGGAGACAAGCCCGGAGCCGGCGTCACAGCATCTAGCATCTGACCGGGGAGACAAGCGGGAGACACGACCCGGAGCCGGGAGACAGGAAGACAAGCGGAAAACAGGACCCCGCACCGGCGTCGGAAACACAGGGAGACAAGCGGGATACAGGACCCTGGGGCCAGCATCTAGCATCTGACCGCAGAGACTGGAAGACACAAGGAGACAAGCGGGAGACAAGCCCGGAGCCGGCGTCACAGCATCTGGCATCTGACCGCGGAGGCTGGGAGGGAGACACAGAAAGACAAGCGGGAGACAAGCCCGGAGCCGGCGTCACAGCATCTGGCATCTGACTGCGGACACTGGGAGACACATAGAGAGACAAGCGGGAGACACGATCCTGGAGCCAGCGTCACAGCATCTAGCATCTGACCGCAGAGACTGGGAGACACAGGGAGACAAGCGGAGACAAGCCCGGAGCCGGCGTCACAGCGACTGGGAGACACAGGGAGACAAGCCGGAGACACGACCCCGGAGCCGGCGTCACAGCATCTAGTATCTGACTGCAAAGACTGGGAGAAACAGAAGACAAGCGGGAGACGCGACACACAGGGAGACAAGCGGGAGACACGACCCCCGAGCGGCGTCACAGCATCTGGGAAACACAGGGAGACAAGCGGGAGACGTCACAGCAAGCGGCGGAGCCGGCGTCACAGCATCTGGCATCTGACCACGGAGACTGGGAGACACAGCAAGACAAGCAGAAGACACGACCCTCTAGCCAGCGTCACAGCATCTAGCATCTGACTTGGAGACACAGCATCTAGCATCTGACCCCAGAGACTGGGAGACAAGCGGGAGACACGACACACAGGGAGACAAGTGGCAGACACGACCGCCGAGCGGCGTCACAGCATCTGGGAGACACAGGGAGACAAGCGGGAGACACGACCCTGGAGCCAGCGTCTGACACAGGGAGACAAGCGGGAGACAAGCCCGGAGCCGGCGTCACACCATCTGGCATCTGATCGCGGAGACTGGGAGACACAGAAAGACAAGCGGGAGACACGACCCTGGAGCCAGCGTCACAGCATCTAGCATCTGACCGCAGAGACTGGGAGACACAGGGAGACAAGCGGGCGACACGACCCCGGAGCGGCGTCACAGCATCTGGCATCTGACCGGGGAGACAAGCGGGAGAATCTGGCATCTGACCGGAGAGACGAGACTGGGAGACAGGAAGACAAGCGGAAAACAGGACCGGAACCGGCGTCACACTTTCCCATTCTATACCTCAAGTTAGAACCCCAATGCTTCGCCGCTTGGGGAATGAAGGGAAGTGCAAGGTGCAAGGAAATGAAAAAATCAAGAGAAATGAAAGGAAGTCACGGGAACTAACGAGAAGCAAGACGAACGGGCATGCAGGGAAATGGGTGCAGGGAAGAGCAGGAAACTGGCGTTGAAATCACACGGGAACTAAAGGGAATTAGGAAATGAAGCGGCACCCGGCGGCTGGCTGTGTCGCGTCAGCGTGTAAATCCGGCCACCGGTCGTGACCGGGCCAAAGACCTGACCCGGACGGCTACCTTCAGGTATAAGGCTGTCCGCCCCACACCGCCGACCATGCGCCGACCATGTGTTTTCTGATATTTGTTGCGGCATCTCCCGCGGAGTTGAAAAATAAAACGAGTGGCTTTGGGGGGGGTGCCTATTACTGGACAACTGCGAAATATCGAGGCTGGAACAAAATCATTGAAAATTGCCGAAACTGTTGGGGACGTGAAGGGAATATGAGTGAATGGGGGCGAACTTGATGGAAATCAAGCGGGCGCTGGAGGGAAACTAAAATGAAGGGCAATGCAGGGACATGGCAAGGGAACTGGAGGGAAATGAAGGGAAACTGACTGGAAACCAAGAGAACAAAGAGAAATCAAAAAAAAGTCGCGGAAACTCAAGAGTCAAGGGCCACGAAATGAGTGCAAGGACGAACAGGAAACTGACGTGAAAAGGAAGTGAGGTTGAAATCATGGGAACTAAAGAGAGTTAAGGGAAAACTGCAAATGAAGGGAAAGCAAGTGAAGGGGTGTCTGGTGGCCGGCTTTGTCGCGTCAGCGTGTAAATCCGGCCACCGGGGTCCCTGGGCCTGGCGCCCCCTGCCGCCGACCTAGCGCCAAACGCACCGAACTTTTGCGGGGACATTGATGAAAAAAATTGGAAAATGGAGGGAAAAGGGATGGATGGACAATTGATGGAAAGTTCCTGGCAGGATGGCATAAGGATGGCAAAAGCATGCAAAAAATGATGCAAATGCCACACTGTCATGCAGTTTTTTTGGAAGGATGGAATCCGGATGGAACATGCATGAACATTTGCTGTAACACAAGTGGAAAATAGCTGGAACATGAATCTGACTATCTTAAAACTCTTGAATTCTTCGAATATTGGAATATTGAACTCTTGCGTGTTAAAATCCTAAATTCCGAAAAAATTCTCAAAACTAAAATTTTAAAATCTTAAACTGGATGGAAAATGGATTGAACATGGCCTGGCTTGAAGTCTTTAAACCCTTCAAATCTTAAAACCTCAGTATCGCAACATCTTAACATCTCGAAACCTTAAAATCATAAAGTCTTAAAATCATGGACTGGCACGGGCCTGACGGGCTGGGTTCTTGGTGGCCGGCTGTGTCGCGTAGCGTGTACATCCGGCTACGCCTCCTAGGGTAGCATGTCGCCGCTAGGCAATTTGCCTGCTAGCTTCAGCTCTAGGGGCTGCACCCGTGTGCCGCCGACCCTCGTGATGCGTTGCCTATGTCTGGCACCTCTGCATCACCAGCCCGGGCTTGCGGTTTTGCTTGCCTTGCAAAACATCGCGTATAATGCAGGTTTAGGCCGTGTGGCTGACATCATCAGGGTCTGGGATGCTTCAGCGGGGCTTGGTCTGCATCATCGAGACTTCCTTCCAAAAAGCCTCGCAACCCATGTCGCACTGTTTTTGAGAAGGTGCCAAAGGGATATAAGCAAGGCTCATTTTCACGTGTTTTGGTGCCAAGCGCTGCTGGGCATGCCGGCAACGCTGGGTCCTCGCTCTACAAAACGCCGCAAATATCGTCAAAACTGCTATGCTGAGCGTTGGGCTGTTGTTCTGTCCGTGTTGCTTTTGCTGTGGCTGGCTCGTGCGCTGCTCGGTCCTTGCTTTGTCCCCGTTGGTTTTCGGGCCTTCTGGCGCGCGCGCGCACCCCAGCCACAAATCGCCGCTATTTGCGGTGTTTTGTTGCGTTTGCGTTTCCGGGCTGGCTTGCGGGTTTTTCTTTTCGGGCTGCTCGTTCTGGGGCCTCTGGCGCGCGCGCGTGCGACCCCATGTCAACCTTCTGGGTTGGGGCCGGCTGGGGCCCCGAAAGCTGGCATCCCTGGCACGATTTGGGGTTGGGGACATGCGTAGCCTAACCAGCCACACCACAGCACAGGATGCTCTTCTCTCATACACTTCAAAGAGGCGTAGCCGGCTAGAGGCCGCAGGCCCAAAAGATATGTATATTTTATATATATATATATATATATATATGAGTTGCTGTTTTGGGGGGCTTTGTGATTCACGATGATGCTGGTAAATCCTTACAAGCTACAAAATACATACAATGTTACAAATAGAGGCCTATGTTATATAAGAATGATTCGCACACATCTTTTCTCAAAGATAAGTCGAAGAAGGCGCTAAGAATCTACGAACAGTGTACGCTTCTTTAACAGCCAAACAAGCCTTGAAGGAGGTAGGCATGGAGGTGTCGATATGGCCGCAGAGCCCGGAATAAGATGCCATCTGACAAATATGACACTGGAAGAAAAACGTAGGACAACTGCCGAGTTGGGATGCTCCGTTGGGTTGTCGTGTCTTCAAACAAGAAGTCCTCATCACCCCAACGGCCCACAGCGTCACTTGAAAGGTTTGGCCAATGCAAAAGTCAGTGAACTCAAAGCAAGTCCTGCTTCACAGATTAGGTAAGCTAGAACTAAAGGCTGCATGTTCAATGGGGAGGCGGCATGTTATCCATTCAGCCATTCGTCTAAAATGAGTGCCCCTCTCCTCATCATGTGGCACAGGCACCTGCAACGCGCAGGTGAACATTCATCAGACTGTTTGCAAAGCGGAGCTAAAGTCCAAAGCCCTCCCTCTATGATTTTTGTCGAGATGAACGCCTGCTGCGCTCGGTCCAGCTCGGACTTGGCGCGCTTTGCCTCCACGGGTGAATGTGGATGCCCGCATGCCCACACGCCCTCCCGCATGTCCACCAGTTGCCTCACGCTGCAACTCCTCTACCCTGGGCTCTTTCGGTCTTCGGTCCTCAGGACTTGCCGCGACCCAACACCGCCAAACCGCGGCCCTGCCTTGAAAGGCTCAATGACCTAGGCAATGGCCAAGTCCAACTTGAAGACTTAAGCAGCTTAAGCATGTTCCGGCAGAGTTTCCAGTTGCTATTCTCGGGCCGCCGGCCATGAGAATGCGCAGCTTGTGCCGCGGGCACTCGCACAAACGGGCAGCTGGCAGCTGGAAAAAGGCCGAATGAAAAATTCAAAAACACGTCGAAATGCCGGAGACCTGTCACCACCACCGACAAAGTCAAAAGTGTCCTTTGTGGGGATGGTGAAAAATGCGTCGTTGCTGCTCCTTTGAATGGCCCTAACCTCTGTGAGTGCTGTGTGCTGAGTGCGTCTGCCAACAGAGTTTGCTTTGAGTTGATCAAATGTTGGCACATCCGGGAGCTCTGAAACAGTCTGATGCATGCAATGCTAAGTTCTGAGATTGCGTGCCAGAAAAGATCCCCTGATACATGGCTAAAGGAGTTGCTAAATGCGCTCGAGCCAAGGCGCGCGTGACGATCTGCGCAGTGATTGACTCCAAGACAGAAGGCTGCATTCTCATAGAAATCCTCCTTCCGTGGTTAACCTGCATCAGCTCACCAGCTGAAGCGTCCTCGTAGAGCGCCTGTCTTTCCTCCTGCAACGGCGACGCTTGCTTCCGGAAGCATAGCCGGTTTTTGCCTGTTGGCTGCTTGAGTACAAAGCAATTGTCAGCTCCCAAAAGAGAAATAATAGCTGCGCCTCAGATGCGGCAGGCAAATGAAGCCATGCATCCTCCATGCGCCTCGGTTTCCCCAATGCAGCTCTAGCAGTTGCTGTTCCTTCATTCTTGAAAAACAGAGCGTCCAAGTCCAGAACTTTTGCGGCGATGTGAGAAAGGACCTTGAGAGAATGACTGGCTGGGCTAAACTCAACTAAATGTATTGCTTGCACTTCGAGCTTGTGCACACCAATGCCAAACTTGAAGCTTGACGTGTTTGAGTGGGTACAGTGTTCAGTAAGATGCCAGCACAGGCACTTGTTGTTCTTGACGCACAGTACCTTGTGCAAATGCAAAAGGTAAATGTGTTCCAACAGCATCCACCAAAACCAGCTCGCACCCTTCGCGGCTGCCGCAGCATAGGCTGCAGCTGCCTGGAGAAGTTTGCAGGCCACCGAGACGGCGCGAAAACGGGTCACGGCACGGCCGCAACTGCGCCTGGTACGGCCCCAGCTTCTGCCGGATGAGCTGCTGCTGGATCTCGTCTGGGGAGAGCCTCAAAGCTTTGAAGCCCCAGTCGGAATAGAGTTGAAACCAGAGAGATATGCAGAGACCGCAAGCTGCGAGATCCCGCATTTCCGCAACAACTGGGCTGTCAGCTTTGGCCGTGACGGGGCGGCTGGAGACACCTGTGGCATGTCAAAGGCACGCGAAAGGACAAAATCGTAGGGTGAGCAACCACAAATCATATTCTTGCATAGTCAATCACCAAATGTGTGTGTTTCTTGAGGATAATCTTAAGTTCACCACCCATTTTATTTTGACACCGACCAGCGCCTCAGCCTCCTCAAACACCTCCAGAACGCATTGAGAGATCCCCGCCCCGCACCCCGCTCGCTGTGAATTGGGGGGGGGAAGGGCCAGCCTGGCGCGCAGAGCTAGGCCTCGCAGCCGAGGTGGGCCGTGACCTTGAACGGAAGGAAAAAGAAGACAACCCAGCCAAAAGTGAGTCGCCTCATTTTCGTCCCACAAAAAGCTGATGGGCATAAGCTGCCAGCCGCAGCAAGCTCTCTTTTGCTCTGGACAGGATTTAAAACTTTGATGACAAGCAAACTGCCTTGGGCAGTTCAGATCTGCATCACACTATGTGCCCAGTCTGGTGAAACTCTATGCAATATTATTCATTGCAACGCCGAATATGTAGTGTTGTGTGTGTGTGTGTTTCCTTGTCCTTTCCGTCTCGCACCACATATTGCTCGATGAATACCATAAGAATTCACTTTCTCACACATTCTCCCGCAACGTGCACAGCGCTGATGCGCTCAGAGCTGAGCTAAGCCTTGCACAAACTCGTGAGAAAGACCGGATCTTGATCCATTTACAATTCATTTGCTTCACCCCACTTTAAGAATCATTCGCATAGCTGACCTTGCGAATTCACAATCTGGCCTGGATCGGCTGGATCGGCTGCAAGTGGAAGCTGTCGCCGCAGAGGAAGCACGGCCCTGGCATCGAACAAAGAATGCAACTGCCACATCCGGATATTCACCACTGCCTGGGCCATGACAGCGGTTCAACCATGCAGGGTTTGCTAGCTGCTCTGAGCCTCGGCCAAGGAACTGCAAAGGCAGGCCCTGATCTCACTCTCAGTGCAACGCGTGGATCAAGCGGCCGCAAATGGTCCAGGTGGACCTACTGACAGGCATAGCCACCCAACCAATTTCCCGGCGACCTATGGATCCCAGGCCCGTCTTGATGCACCATACATATTGGCGCATACTGATCCCGGGCACCTTCAGGCTTCCAGCCTCGCCTCAGCAGATCCATTGCTCTGCAAAGCTCTTGCGCTAGTCAGTTCATGTCATCTTGTGCGTTCATACATGTGTTCCCGGTTTACAGCATGTTCTTCTTCTCAGCAGTTTTCAGGGCCTCTTACGGGAGCAAGTGAGCCATTATTTTTGTACCGTCTTGTTGTCTAGCATGTTGCTTGTTGCCGTGAACGGGTTTCCTTTGAATCTTGGCAATCCCCTAACAGAGACCCCCCCCCGGCCGACGTCTGATACGTAGGGCGCAGGGAGACGTACCGCGCGGTAATTTGATGACGTTCCACTAAACGTAGTCTTCGAGCCGGTGTCGCAAAACAGGGGTCCCAGCTCTTTGCTGGTTTGGGTTTCCTGCCTCCTTTTGCCGAAAATCTGGAAAACTCCGTGTTTTTGGACGTCCTCTTTGCGAAAACGCTGGAAAAACCGTGTCTTTGGCGGGAAATACCTGGAGAGCAAACAGGAAATGCAAGGAAGTGCAAGGAAATGAGGGGAGGAAATAGGAAGTCGACATGACAGGAAAGCAACGGGAGATGAAAGGGAAACAAAGGGGAACTGAAAGGGATATGAAAGGGACAGAAATGAAAACAAGGGGAATGCAAGGGGAGTGAAAGGGAAACAAAGCACAAGGAAACCAATCGGCACGACGGGAGATGTAGGGAAATGACTCGCAACGAAAGAACGGGACATACATGGAAAATGAAGCGGACATACCGAGAAAATGACAGGGACATGAAGGGGGAGTTGAGAGGAATGGAAGGGACATGACCAGGACATCATGGGAAACGTTAAAAGGACATGAAGGGGAAATCAAGAAGAAAGCCAGTAGTGAGATGACAGTTCAGGGTCATGAAGGAGCACTGCCCGGACATCGAGGCAACTCAGGGGGGACGTGACGCTGCAATGCAGAGAGAGAGAGAGAGAAAGAGAGAGAGAGAGAGAGAGAGAGAGAGAGAGAGAGAGAGAGAGAGCGAGACAGGGAGAGAGCGCGAGAGAGAGAGAGAGAGGGAGAGAGAGAGAGAGAGAGATAGAGAGAGAGACAGAGAGCGAGAAAAAGAGAGGGAGAGAGAGACAGAGTCAGAGAAAGAGACAGAGAAAGAGACAGACAGAGAAAGAGACAGACAGAGAGAGAGAGAGAGAGCAAGAGAGAGACGGAGAAAGAGAGACACAGAAAGACAGAGAGAGGGAGAGAGAGACAGAGAGAAAGAGACAGAGACAGAGAGAGAGAGAGAGAGAGAGATAGAGAGATAGAGAGAGACAGAGAGAGGGCGATTGAGGAGAGAGAGGCTTGGGGGAGCAAAGAGAGGAAGAGAGGACGACAGAACACACGGGGGAGGAGACAAGGGAGAGAGGAAGAAGGAGAAAAGGGAGAGGACAATGTCGGCGGACTGAGCCAGAGGCTCTAAAGTATGAAAACGCCCAACAGGTCCACTTCCACAGAGGGTGCCGAAAAATAAAACGGACTCAAACCCAATAGGTAACTTGCTTTGTCACACATCACCAGGTCCAGACCTATGTGTAGCTTTAGCCATGGAACCAGCACTGGTGAAAACCCGCACTGCGACGAAGCCCTCAGCATCAGCTCCTGCTCAGATCCACCCACTGCTCAGATCCCCACTGCTACTGCAAAGGTCAAAAGGATCTCATGAGGCCGGTCCTGAAAGAACCTGCGCTGGAGACCCGTCCAGCTCTGGCCGCCTGACACTGCCACAAATGCGATATGCGCCCTTTTCAGTTGAAGGGCTCCTTCTGTCTTTCAGGACTTTGCGAGTCAGTGCAACAGAGCGTCGAATGACTTGGCGCTAGCGCGGCTCAACCTTCCAGTCTCTCGTGCAATCTGCCGCGAATCAGCCTTCTCATGGCCCTCAGCACCACGCGGTCACCAGAAACTGGAAGGCGATATGGATCGATGTCCTGCCGAGATCTTGAAATCTTGGCACTAAAAAGAGACGTCCTCCCTACTCAAGTTACGCAAGCGTATACTTTTCTTCTAAAAAAAGCGTCCCATCGCTCCGGAACTGGTGGCCAGGCTGGCGGTCGCCGCATGCGGCCTGAGCTCCGACGTTACTGTCCGTTCTGGATTTTTCGGTTCCAGCTTCTATTTAGATTAAGCTTCCCAGCTGGCAAGGTAATCAACCTCCTTGACCACGCTGTCCCGGAGCATCATCATGTCCTAAACCCACAGCACAAACAGTGGCATTCCTGAGCCTTCGGCTGAGCGCAGTACTGTCATGGGATTTCTGCCCCGTGGCTGCATGGCTCCAAAACACTTGGTCGGAAAACACCGCGCTCAAAAGATGAACCATGTCATGGCCAACAGCTGCGTTGTAGGAGCAACGATTGCAGGCATTCCATGAAGCTACTCGTATCGCTTGGAGCAACAAATCACAGCGCACGTGCAAAATCCAGTGTGGTGAGCTGCAGCTGCGCTCTGGGCTTCAGCACCGGCTCTCTCTCACCCGCGGGGCAGAGCCTTGGCCAAGTGAACGGAGATTTGGACCCTGGAACTTGCGGAGGCCGAAGCAAGCACGGCGCGTCACACTCGCAGTGGAGCTCGATACCTTCACCTCCCCGTGTGAGCTGTGAATCACACGAAAGTGGGAGCCAAGCTCAATATCCAGCCTCTGAAAGGCGCTGCAAACGTCTCTGCTCCTGACCAAACAAGACTTTGGAAGTCCAAGCCGCAACCCGGATTGAAGTCCAAAGGTGACACATGGATAAGCAATTCACAGGCAGCCCAACTCTTCTTTTGCGCCGTTTGGAGCCAGTGGCAAACAGGTTTGTCTACGACAAACCTGTTGCTCAGCCAGCGCAAGCGTCGCGGTCCTCGTCTGCATTGTGCACGATGCAAGTGGCAAATGCGAGTCATTCAAGCCATGAATTTGAAACATGTGCTTCATATGATTGCAAACAGAGCATCACTGAATAGCCGTCGAGCTGATCGGAACACATGAGCAGCACACAACAAACCTACCTGACATTTCAGATAACAGAATGATAATAGTAGGTGGCTAAAGCAGCCTGCTCTTTTGATTAGGTTGGCGGATCCAAACGTGGCTTGCCTTCGAGCACTGCTCACACAAACATGATTCTTGTCGTGTGTCCCACGGTAGCTCCAGCATTTGCAAGGCCTTTTGCACATCCTCCCCGGTCAGGCCCACGTCGCTCCTTCGCCAGAGACTATGTACAAGATTCTCGCACGAAGCAGGTTCATGCCCAAGCATTCAAGCCCGGCCTGCAATGGACAAAATGCGGCGCGAGGATGCCCCGCCCTGTCCCACACGAGGCAAGTTTCCTCCCAATGCGTGTGAGCCTCGAGCACTGCACAGTGCGCCTGCCGTGGCCCGGTCATCCAGCACAACAAGGCCGCTCACAGCGTGGACCTGTGCATGCAACAACCGCACCGCAAAGCTTGCAGCTCTGTACGGCTCAAAGTGATTCAAATCAGCTCCATCCCTTCGAACATCTGACAATACATGATCCAAGCCTTCAGCCAAGCTAGAATTTCATCCGTGCGATGAGCATAGACCTGATCAATCACGTTCTATGCAGGTATGCGGGTATGCGGGTATGCGGGTATGCGGGTATGCGAGTATGCGGGTATGCGGGTATGCGGGTATGCGGGTATGCGGGTATGCGGGTATGCGGGTATGCGGGTATGCGGGTATGCGGGTATGCGGGTATGCGGGTATGTGTAGTATTGCCTGATCATCAAAGCAGCTGCCCTCGATGTGGCCCAGCCCTGGGGTGCTGTCCCAAACCCGCCAAGCTGGTATGCCAAACCTCAGTAGGCAACAGATCCACATGGAGGCTCTGGCGTTACGAAGCCAGCTCTCACAAAGAGTAAGCTGGACACCGTGTGAGAACATATGTGATGTACTCTCTGAAGTGACGCCTGAGCCAATGCTCGGCAAGCTGCTCAGCGTGCCCGTGCTTTTTTTGCGCCACAACAGTACTGAGTGGGGGGCGGAACCTGCCTGAAACATTGCCAAGTGACCAATAGGTGGACAGAACGATGTAGGCGTCCCCTCTCTCTACCAACTCCTTACGCATGCATATGCCTGAAGCTGCACAAACAAACTGCCTGGTATCTAGCCAGAACGCAACTACACACTTCCATCGCTGGAAACAAAGACTCCTTGCCAGTTGTGCCTTCCTCAAGGCCTCACTGAGTCTCGACTCCAGCCGACCGTTTTTCACGTACTCCTTCAGTCTGGCCATCAAGTCCTCGTCCAGTCGTACATGTGTGGCTGCGCGGGTTCGATTCAGCACCCCATCGATGTCAAGAAAGATAACCTCAATGCAAGCCAGTCGCTTTCGTCGGTAGGTTTGTTCTGGACACGATGAACAGTCACAAGTCACGCATGCCATGTGCAAAACACAACAGCTGTTGCTTTCTAGTGGCAGCTTTGGGATGAACTACAAAATCAGCTGCACAATGCAAAGAAAGGAACGCGTCTTTCTTGATCGGCACTCATTGCCTCTCTGATTGATGGCATGGCTAGGTAAGCAGCTTGGCCGATTGCTTGCTGGGTGGTTGTGCGCCAAGCTGGATTGCTTTGGCCTTGTATAAGCATCGTGCATATGTTTGGAGCGCCACAGAGCTGAGCCGTTCACAATGCTCGTTTCACATGTTCCCATCAGCTATGCTTTCCTCGCGACTTCTCGTGCGTCGTCCATCTGGTTCATGCATCTTACACTACACAGCTGTGTATCACTTTATTGCAAATGTATAGAGTCGCCACAGTTCATGAGCTCTCAATTGAACCACATGGCCAACTTCATAGCAGCTGATCAAGACTATGCTCAGCTTACTGCGCAACGCAAATGCATCGTGCCTGCCGCTCAAGCTCCTGCAACCAAACGACTCCATTACGACAATCATGTGCTGGCCCATCGCACGACAAGTCGTCTCCCGACGAGCGACCACGGCATTGGGATGAACCATGCTGGTGAAGTTCCGCCTGGTTGGCCCATCTTGTGCAAGCGCATTGCCAGCACAATGAGACAGTTGCCGTTGTGACGCGACTGCAACACATGTACCACAGCCCCTAGATTTGACTCTGCAGTCAGCTCTTTGTAAACATGCCAGGGCGCGACCCGGCCATGGCTATGGCATCGCAAATACCCTGCGTAGTGAAAAGTAAAGAATCTAATCTGCTGAATCTGCAATTTCCGCGCTCTCCGATTGCAGCTTGACAATGAAACGTGGGGACAAGGTTGGCATCAATACGTCCTTGTTGCATCTTGAAGACTCAATCTCCTTCACATTGAAAGCACTTGGTCTGCAAGCATATTTGTCTCGGCCAAGTTTAATTGAACAAACCCTTTCAATTGAGCCAGTGTGGTAGACGGAATGCTTGGCTAGCATGCAGGTAGTTTGGGTGTTGCTTCATCCATGCTAGTCATGATTGCAACTCATCCCTCAAGAAAAACAAAACGATGAATGAGGAGAAGGGGGGAAACAAGGAAGAAGGGAAGAACAACAACAACAAAAAAAAGGCAACCGTGCCAGAACGCGCCTCACCTCTCCCCACCCCCGCAAAAGAAGAAAAGAAACAGACAACGAGGAGGCGAGCGCGACAGACCAACGAGCGCCTCAAAGGCGAACGTGCCCAAAAAAATGTCTGCCTCTGGCGCGATAGGCCAGGAGCACGTGTGGCCAAGTCATGCGACGGCACCCCTAAGCCTGCCGGAAATAAGAAATCAAAAAAACAGGCCAGCAGAAAACCAGTAGCGATGCACACAAGCAGCGCTGCGCAGAAGTTGCAAATCATCAGCAAAGAAGCGTTGGGTGGGAGGCGCATGTTGACGTAGAGCGCCGGGGAGCCAGCGCCGACAACCTCACCCACCTTTACTATATCCAAGGGACTTGCCTCCAACGACAAGGTACAAGCCCGGTTTTTGCATAGCCTGACCAGGCTGGGTTTTGCGAGAAGGTCACCAATTCTCACACTACGAGGCGCCTTTCCGTTCAAACAAGACAAGCTTTCTTTGAACGCAAGAAAGAAGTCAGGCCTCCAGGGCTGTGATGAAGCTTTCGTCCAGCGATGTCGCACTTACACTTCCTGCATGCGCTTTGAGATGTCGAGGGTGCTGTGAAAGCCAAAGACCAAAAGCAAAGGCAAAGTGACAGCAAGGCGCCCGCAACGAGCTGAAGCGCTTCGTTTGCCCATGCTGGGCAATTGTAGATTTCTTATGGTGCATATCAAAACCCGAGGTGTGGATGGCTGATGCTTCGGAACTTCTTTAACATTTGATGGCTCTGAATTGTTTTGTTCTCCAACAGAATGCTGATCACTCCTCCTTATGTTTAACCGGCGTTCTGCTTCCCAGACCCCAGGACCAAGCCGAAATCCATGGCCAGAAACTCGAAAAAAGGACCCAGTCCCCACACAAGGCAAATTCCCCGCAGAAATGCTGCCAGTCTTTGGATGCGTTGTTGCCCGTTGCGGGGGAGCCGCGTTGATTTAAAAAAGAATGAGCAACAAAACAGTGGACGCACTGAGGATCGCCTCATTTCATATTGCGGGTGTTCCTCACCCACCTTGGGCCCAATCCGCATTGCAACATTTCCAAGCAAGGACGGAAAGGATGAAGCAAGGAGTTCGAGCAGACCGTCCAAAAACGTAAAACATCGAAAATCACAAGCATGCCCGCGTGAGAAAAAACCGCTCGTCCTGTGAACGAAAAGCAAAGGCCTTTGGGCCTGCTCTTGAAACTGGACTTCGGGGCTGGGGCCCCGCAAGAAAGCGGAATTTGACAACTGGCGCTGTTGCTGGTCCCGTGCCCATTGCTCTGTGTCTGCGTCTGTATCTGTATCTCTGTCTGTGTCTGCGTCTCTGTCGAGTCTATGTCTGTGTCTGTGTCTGAGCTGAAGAAAAGCTGGCAATTCGTGACCATGGCAGTTTTGGCCTTGCATCGACAGGATGCAAGGTATAGAAAACGGAAGGGACACGGGTGGCCGTCCTGCCACGCGAGCAACTCAGCAGTGTTGGTGGCAGTCCAACGGGCATCTCGTCCAATGATGATTCTAACAGCTGAATCATTCTGGATGCGGCTAAGCTGCCGAACTCGCGGCAGACAGTAGTATGTAAGAGGGTCCTATAGGGACCAATGTTTTTTTTCGGGTTTGGGGGCGTTTTGCGGCACTTTTTGGGGCAGTTGCGCGAGAGGCCGCGAGAGCGTGTTTTAGAGCGTGTCCGCACTGAACCTGTCCAGCTTTCCCAAGCCTTGCCAGCAGTGTTGAACGAGTTGACAAAATCAGTGACTTTTTGAAGATTACCAAGCATGCCGGTCACGCTATAGTATGCAGCTTGGACTGCTGGTTCTCGCAGAAAATCTCCTGCTGCTGCCACAACGTCGGAAAAACTGGCACGTGCTGAAGACACAGGTGCCTTTGGAGCCCTCGGCGCGCTGAAACTTGCAGGATGCTTGCACACTTGCCACGCAATCAGGAGCACCATTGCCCCCCTTCCGCATGCTTCCCATGTCTGAACGGAGTTTGTTTGGCGAGCCCCCCAATGCGTGGCCCGAAACTCGTGCAAAACAGGGTGCAAAGGTGGGCGTGAGATTTGGGATTCCTGGGTCAAAAACCTTGATGTTTTGGAGCAAAACGTGAGCAAAAACAACAAAACTCCGACCAAAGGAATTCGTGACAAACATGTGTCCCTGAAAGCACAGCCTCCAAATAGGGTGTGATAAGGAGCAAAAATCAATTGTCCATATGTGCCTGACCATTTGATGCTGGTTATTGGCGGCGAATGCAATCCATGCATCTTCAAATAGACCGAACACAGAAAATCAAATGTGACCAGACTGCAAGACACACGGCGTACATTTCACTTGGGTACCTCACCTGGCAACAGCCAGGGTACATAATCTGTTTAACGTGTGGGATTCTCAGCTCCAAGCCTTTACTGAGCTTGTGTTGAACTTCAACATGCTAATATTTCCAAGTTGGACACAAAGGGACATATGTTCCACCATGTTTTCAGTTTGTCCATCGATGTTCCACAGAGTTTCCTCTTCTCATCTAACACTGTCGAGTTGCACAACGAAAAGGGCGATTTGCGTTGGACCATAAACAGAACACTGCACACTTCAAGAATGACTTTTTCCCACTCAAGATTCCTGTGCTTGTTGCGTGGAATGAAACTTTTGAATAGCTCTGTGGCTTTTGTATCAACTGCTCATCTTTTGCGATGCAAAACACAGAAAGGTCAACAAGAGCCTCACAGAGTAAACTTGTTTCGAGAAACGCCACTGTGAGGAAACGCCAAAGAAAAGCAACGCCCGCCTTGAGGAATACAGTAGCCTGCCGTAGTCCGACCAGGGCAAAGTGATTTGCGAATTTGCGCGGCAGCTTCAGAATCTTGTCACGTTCGTACTTGGATTGGGTGGGGGACTTAGAAACACGTTTCACTGAAGCCTCTTTGTCCTCTTCCACTCACCGGGCAAGAATTTTGAGGTCTTCACTAAACAAGGCTTCAACGTCAAAACAGCTGGAGCCGTCCTGCTGGCTATATCAATTTCATCGGCATCGCACTTGACTTTGTTCGCTCCATCTTGATCGCCTCACCAAAAACTGCGATATCACAAATGGACACGCTTTCAACAAAGCCTGGTCCGTTTCCCAGGCCTGCTTAATTACTTGGTTTATCTTCACTCAATCGTTTGTTTCTCAAAGAAACGCGATGGACATGAACACGTACTATGAAAGCACAGGACACATTGCAGACATGAGGGGTCTGCTCAATCCTTGACACTCCCTTTACAAAACAGCATGCAGAACTAACAGTATACAATTTGGCTGGAGGTCAGCACCTTCTTCACATCATCTACGTCGGCTCCAATGATTTTGCAGGCATTGCCAGCGAACTCGAAGCCGTCAGTGGCTGAAACATTCAAGCTCAACTCCTTCCAAGCACACGCAAGAGAAGCCTCTTCTTACCAAACATTACGGCAAAGGGCCAACGGCATGGGGGGAAAAAAAGCAAGTATTTAGCCTCAAAACACCTCTATCAAATTGAGGAATGTTGCTGGAAGATGTCATTCAACAAATGAAGCAGATGAAGCACAGGTCAGAAGCTACCTCGAGCAGGAAGAGAAACCATGGCTTTCTGTGGGCATGTCTCTTTGTGGTTTATCACTCAAAGGAGAGGGAAACACAGTTTTGTCAACAACGGGGGAACCCGGGACCTTAAAAGGAACGAACCCCTCCGTGACTGCGACCTCTCCCTTAACCTTGGGGTTAGCGCGGTGCAACGCGCTGTTTTCAGCACTTGAGCCAAAGCAGTGATTGGATCATGCTCTGGCAATGACTTGAATGTACAACATGCAACTGACTACATGAGAACCTACCTCATGTACCTCTGGGCCATAAATGTCATCGTGATAATTGACTCCCCCCTCATTGACGGCACTGAGGGAGTGTCTTGGGCGCATTACCACGCCAACTTGAAGTCAAGTTTACATCACAACGACTGACACAAGTTATTCAAGCATCACCCAGGCACTTTGCACACTTTTGGAAATTTTGCGGACATGCTGCAGCGCACTAGGCAGCTGCTTTAGCGGCTCTACTTTCACGAACGTCTTCAAGCTTCTCTGGAAGGTCAACACGAATGCCGAGCAACCGGATGGCATGGTCCCACTTGTTGGGTGGAAGTGCTTTCGTGAAGATGTCCGCTGACTGCATGTCGGTTTGGACGTATTCTATCGAGATGTGTTCGCTTTCAAGCTGCTCTGCGATGCACGCGAGATTCACCTTGTGCGTTCGCTGGACACAGCGTAGCTTGGATGAGAAACCTTTTCTCGCTACGAGGATAGTCGCCTGATTGTCCTCGTGGATCTTGAGATGGAATGGTCGGTCCAAGATCAGCTCCCACAAGCTAAGCGCGGGGAGCGCCTCCTGATAAAGGGAGTATGCGAGAGATACAATCTCCGCCTCGGTTGTTGATCGGGAGACCGATGTCTGCCTTTTGGACACCCACGCAAGTGGAAAATGCGTGTGCGGACCACTCAAAATCAAGAATCCTCCGGACGTGGATTTTGCGTCTCGTTCTCCAGCGAAATCGGCGTCCACATAGAGAGACAGATGCAAATCCTCAGTCGAATCTTGAACTGTGCCTACTAGCGTGCTGTTGACCGTGCTGTTTATGTAGCAAACAAGCCTATGTAGCTGCTTATCGCAGTTTCTAGACCATTTTTGAACAAATGAGGCAAGGTCGCCAATGGGCTTGACCAGGTCTGGGCGTGCCAAACGGCCGAGCCAGAAGGCTTTCATCAACACGCGGCAAGCGGCGAAGCCGAGCTCACCCTCCAAGGCGTCATCGGCAGGATCGAGGGATCCAGCGGGACAGAATGGAGTGGTGGCATCACGCAACTTTTCACTTTTTAGCTGTGCAACCTCAAGATATAATGCCACCGTTTGACGGGCATAATCCCGCATGTCGAACGCCATGCCCCCTTTCAATCTGCCCATTGCGGCATTAAGATCGGGTTCAGTTGTGTCCTTTGGAGCATCTATCAAAAGGTGATTCCTGCCTAGCACCCGGTATATGTCTTCTGGGGGTTCTATATCAACCAGTCTTGTTAACTTTTCCCAGAAGTCTTTATGAAGGTGGCTGGGGCCGGCCAACGTCAAGTCGTCGACGTATGTCGAGAGAAGTAACCCGGACTCCTTGAACCAGAAGTTTCCAGGAAACTCTGCGACCTCACGCCCTCCAAGTTCACTAATGAACCCTTTGAGGTGTGCCTCCCAGAGTCCGCCAGCGTCAGGATGCCCATAAAGAGCTTTAACGAGCAAAACCACAGGTTTCACGAAACGCTCGCGCCACCACCTTGGCCGGAGCTCAGGCGGGAGTGTGATCCAAGTTTGGTACTTGGACTTCAGCAGTGCTTGCACATAAGCCTTTATAGCGTCCGCTGTTGTGGTGGAATTCCCTGGCAGGGATCCATAAGCGAGACAGTTATTAAGACCTTGTACGCTCGTGGGATTTGCTCCCAACTCTTGGTAGACAGCTGCTGCGCCATGTTCGTCTTTCGCACAGTCTCCGCGATACACAATCCTACCTTTCATCTTCTGAAGGTGTTTTGCGAGTTCGGCGAACTTGACGGACGCTAGCGACATCAACTGCCCGAAATGGACTTTTATACTGGATCGTCGCGCCTCAGCAGCGACTTGATCATATTCTCGGACTGAATTTAGATCCCAAGCACCGGCTTTCTCCAGGCCTGTGGCTTCAAGTCGAACGGCTTCAAGGGCTTCCGGGGAAGCCAACATTTCGGCACGTGACAAGAGTCTGGTCACCATTGCGGTGATCTCCGGATCCTTCTTCTCCTTGACTTGTCCTAGGGAATGTGCGATGAGATTTTCAACATCAAGAACTTGTTCAAGGATGTCGTGACACTTTTCATCGGACTCAACAGCAACACCTATATCTTCCAAACCAGAGAGAGGGGATATGTGCTTCAACTGCTGTTCACGTTCCCGGTGATCGAGAGGCAATGGCACTTGAACAGGCATCGCAGGCACAACGGGTTGAACTGTCGGATACAGCGCACGGGCAACTGTGAGACACATGCCTTCGGGGTAGAAAGCGGTCTTTGCGGTCTTGTTACCTGCTGCAAGCGAATGTTTATACCCTTTTTCGTGCGGACACTTGAATGCATCTAGTGCGGACGCGAGTGTGCTATTGCTAGTCATGACTTTCCATGGCTTTTTGATGGGATAGCCATTGCTGTCCTTCAGACCTAGGGCGCAGCCGTGGAAGGTCGCTGGGGTGAAGACGTGTGCGTATTCCCTAGAAACATCATCCCTAGCCCAGCTGTCGCAATCCCTTGGCCACTCAAACGAAACACTACCCCCCTGATGGAGGACAGTCTCTGCGTGACGTCTGAATCTGGAGAACAACTCTCTCGACTCTCTAACCTTTTGCTTCAGTTTCTTTTTGAACTGGCTTCCTAACTTGGCCTTATTAAGGCGTTGCCATGCTGAACCTGATGCACAGGGAATTGCAGCCCAAAGATTGGGTTTAACACAACCTTCAATCTGCGACTGCAACTGGATTTCTCCTTCATCTGTGCTAAGGTCGATAAACTCTTTAGCCAGCCTAACATGAGGTATGCCAAGACCTTCAAACACGCGACCCATGTTGGACTCTGGTGAACATGCGTATTCGAACATCACAGGCAACTTGTCAACGCGTGCCTGTCGCTTGCGGGCACGATGATTTCCAACCTCAAACTGCTTGCGCTGTGGAGCTTCAACCTCTGCGCTGCACGGCATGCCAAAAATTGGCAATGTGTTCGGACGACCGTTCTTTGACGCTTTGGTGAGAGGTGTCGGCGGTACGGAGTCCAACATCACGGCTGCACCTGTGGTGATAACACAATCGGACTGAATGGGTTTTAACTTGAACACTGTGAACCCGGTCCATGCATCTCCAAGTGAGCGATTGGGTCGGCTACCAAACCAACCATCGTGGATGTTGTCTGCCTTGCCCCCTTGAAACACGGCACGAGTGGTGCGAGCTGCAGTAAATCTTTCTGGGGAAGGGGCAATCCTCGACCTCTTTTGGGGTAAAGAGATTTTGCCTTGGCATGATATGGTATCGAACCAAACAGTTGGCATTTTCTTTGAACACCCAAAAATCTTCACCTTGCGATGTAGCGGCTGTCGCTGGCGCGGTATCGAAAACTGAGCCACCGGGTCTTGAGGGAGCGGGCTCCCCAGCTTCGGCTGCATCAAATTCATGCGCAACATCTTCTGCACTAACTGCGGTCTTAGGATCTCCCTCATGCTCGGATGCGTGGACTGCTCTGGCTAGCTCCTCATCCCCTTCAGTATGAACAATGGGAATGGGTTCCTTAGATTCAGTTTTGGCAGCGCTTTTTGCAGCTGCTTCAGCTCGATCTGCAGAAACAAGTTCGGAGAACCTCTTCTTGCATTCGGCACTGTGAATCTTGGAATGACCGGTGCATGCACGGCAACCTGGCGTTTCCTTGAACTTGATGATCCTCTCAACAGTTATGTACACGGATTTTGACTTGACAGCGGATGGAGTCGGTGGGGCACCGAAGGGCGCCTCTCGCAGGGGCAAAGGTGGGGGGTCAGACCCCTCCGTCTTGCCACCATGCAATGCTCTATCTGCTGCTGCTGCGATCGGAAAGCTTGGGGGTCCGTCCTCAACGAACAATTCCGGTTCAGGAACATCGTGAACGGAAATGGAACCATCTTTGCGGAAGGCTTCATAGTCCATGACTTTGACCACGTTACGGTACCGCAACCCCGGATCGACCCTCCAACCCAAAAAGAGCGCTGGCGCCATGTTCGGATCGAGAGTGCGCTTGCCAGGAGTCTTGGTTCTGTACCAAACCAATTGCCCGAAACAGCATCTCTTACCTTGAACTTTTCCTTGGTGAGGGCTTCCCATTGGGTCTTCCCTGGGCTGAATGGAGCAGGCCTGTCAAACGACATGGAGAGACATGCAAATGGGTAACTAAACGTGTGCAACGAATAGGGCAACCCTGATTGCAAGTGGATGCTGCGACAGCATTCCTTCTCTTCGCGAATGTCGCGCTCCAGAACGGTGTTGTGTGGCCACCTGTTCGGTAAGCTTGTCTCGGGGACGAGGCCGACTTCGTGGGCCGCTCCTTCAAGCTCTCCTGCTGCATCCATTTTTACTAAACATGTTGGCGGCGAATCAGTGGCCCGAAGGCCCATGAACTGACGGAAGTTTTTGACATGCGCTTGCGTGTCCCGCCTACTCACAGGGTAGGCAAGTCGAACGCCTGAGAAAACATCACGTACTACATGGTGGGATTTGATTCCTCCGAAACCTACTCCGAGGTGTTCATCGCCCATGGCAAGAATCACGGAATCGGTAGCCAACTGTTGAAATGGTGCAGTCGGGACATCGACTTTGTCGTCTGATCTAGCATCCTTTTTGTGCGCTACCCTTGCAGAAGTGGTCTTTGAGATTGAACACACCTTGCAAAACGGGTTCTTAGGGAAATGGGACCTCATGTGCTCAGGAGATTTTGCTTGCTCCTTCAACGCAGTATCATGTGTCGGGTCACCATCCCCGAAGGCGATCAACGGAAGTTCGTCCTCGGGAGGAGGGGCTTCCTCGGCCGCTAGCATATTCACAGGAACCTGATCTATCTCACCTTCATCTGACGCTTGGCACGAGTCATCGCACAGAGAAACGACATCGTCTTCGGCCGCGCTCATAGCAGCGGCTTCAATCGGCCAGAGGTGAGTTGACGACTCTGCCAACTTGGGCTTTACCACCTCATCATACTGGGGAACGTATTCCACTACCCTAGATGCATTAATGCGCGCATTGCGGGGCACGTTAATCTTACATCTACTGATGTCCTTTGGGGGAACAAGGTATGGAACGTTTTCACGTGGATCCCAAATGAATAGGTGTCCTTGATCCATTACGGTCTTCCCGATGGATTGCGCTGGTGGGCAATCACGGAGGACGTACACCTGCTCTTCAGCAGGTATCACTCGGCTGTCCTCGAACCCTAATGAAGTAGTGCCTTGTTGGGCACCACCCCCAGTCGCAAAACCTACGGGTGTGCTGCTCTCGCGCACGCACTTGATCATGTTGCTATTCAAAGCTTGACGTCCGATCAAGTGTCTCCCTGCGGCAGTATCCCAAAGCCAACTAATGCGATTGTCATCAGAGGCGACGCTTGCCATTGCCGGAATGAGCTGTGCAACAGCTGCACTCGCCTTTGGCGGCGGCGGGGACAACAAACTTTTGGGCTTGGGACCAGTGTACTTGTTGGTATCACTGTGGAGAAATGCACACTGCTTGGCCTTGCACGAATTATAGGCATAAAACATGCAGGGCATCTTGGCTTTCTCCGCCGCGGTCATAGTGGCTGTCTTACTGATGGCCTTAGACCTAGGAGTTAGGTTATCGTTCGAACCGCCCTTACCTTTACCCTTGGGGGCTGGCGGCGCAGGGGCTGCCGGAGTCTGCTGGTCAGCAGATTTATCCTTTTTGCTCTTCTTACTCTTCTTGGGCTTGTCTTCGCTGCTTGCTGCGGGCATGGCATTAGAATTATTCCCCTGGGACATAACGGCTGGCTTGATTTGAAGACTTTTGTCAAACTCATCCCTGTTCCGCTTGTCCTGATGGAGCTCCAAGGCTAGATCAACCTTGGACCACAACCATTCCGGCTTCCTACGGTGGCTGCCGAAAGGGGCTTCCCGTGCCTTTTCTACCTTAGGCTTCAGCGCGGTGCACTTTTCCAGCTCATCCAACAGGTGATCAAACAAGGTTGTTTCCCTGGGTTGCTCTGCCACGGGAATTGCGGTCAGCACGTAAACGTACTTCTCCCGAAAGGCATCCAGGTCAGCAAGGGACGGGCCTGCAAGAGACAACTTTAACAAGTTGCGACCTCCTAAGGTTCCGAGCCTACCTCGTTCCAACTGAAAGTGCTTGAAGATAGCACGCAACATGATTCTCCCTACGGGCATCCCACCTGACGAGATTCTCTCTTGTTCAACCATATTCTGAAACAAGAGCCCGAACTTACCTTTACGGCAGGTTTTAAGGAGCTTTGCGGCTACTTCACGATCTAACCGTGGGAAACGCTTGTCCGCGATGAGTTCTTGCTCGGTGGAGGACATGCATGCTTGGGCCCACTGGTAAACTTCATCTCCGGGGGTCTTCTGGAGTCGACCGATGGCCATCAAAACTTGGTTGACGAAACCTCTAGCCTGTCCAGCGTTCTCCGGAGGGGATGGCAACACGAGATCCTTGAGGTCCTTGACGCGAACAACGGATTCCTCATGTGCGGCGTGATCTATGGCGGTCATGCCTACACTGGGATCGGCAGCTTGGGACGGGTCTGCATTGGGGAACTGGCCAGGGCCTCCCCCACCTCCCCCACCACCATTCATGGTGAGGTATGGGCAATCCGTGTCTTCATGGCTGCCGCCGCAAACTCGACATTGTGGGGTATCATCATCTCCATCAGAGTCTGATGATGTGTCGGAGCTTGCTGCCGATGGCGCTTGTGGGGATGACGAGTATAACCCTCCCAACATTGTGATTGGTACTGGCGGAACATGAGTGCCGTTGCCAGCTTTTGGCGGAGGCGGCGCCCCTGCAAGGGGCATGGGAGGCGCTGGAGGTGGTGCGGCCGGAGGCGGAGGTGGCGGAGCCACTTGATTAGCAACCAATTGGGAAAGCTGCTGAACCATTTCCGCTAAAGCTGTCACTTGAACTCTCACATCGGCTTGATCCCTTGGACCGTCTCTACCCAACCCGCTAGTCCTCGACGCGCCGGGGGCTGCGTCTCCAACAGAGGACGCTGCTCCTAGCACTGCCGAATGGCCTACGAGATGTTGACTTGTTGCACCCCCACCAGCGTCCCTTGAATCAGTTGGGGCATCGTGACCAAGTCCTGTACTTTGAACAGAACCACACGGAGGGTCGGGGATAGTACTTGTAAAAGCATTCCCTTGCGACGATGTCCAACCGGCTGATGGGTTCCTGGGGGAACTGTGCCTTGACTTGAGGCTTTAGCCGCGCTTGTTTCCGTAGCTGTTTCGGCTATTGATGCGGCTTTTGGCGGGGACTCTTGCATCGGAACAGGGGTCGCACGAGCTTGTTGGGTGAGCTGCGCAACAACACGTTCGAGATCACCAAGTCGTTGATGCATCACAGAATTTTCCTGGGACAATCCACGAATGGTATGCTCTTGACTGGCAATGGTTTGTTCCCTTTGTAGGATTGCCTGTTGAGCCTCTTGAACAATGCGTTGAACCTCTTGCTGAGCGTCCTGTTGAGTGGCATTAACAACCTGTCGTGCGTTCTCGACATGGCCAAGGGCTTCCTGTCGTGTCTGCTCGATGAGTTGCCTAGCCTGAGCCTCACTTTGTTGCGCTGTTTGTACAGCCTGCTGTGCTTGCGAAGCTAGCTGAGCGGCCTGAACCCTAACGTCTGAAACTTCTCTTACAGCCCTTTCCCTGATCCATCCGGCCTCTTGTCTCGCCTGATCGGCGGCCTGCTGTTGGTGCAAGGCGTGATTGGCTGCCTGAGCAGCGAGGTCGGATGCTCGATGAGCTTGCTGCACCGCAGCTCCAGCTATAAATGCCGCAGCGGGTACGTTAGTCATCGGGTCAGGTAATTGCGATCCCTGTGAAGGAAACTGAATGGCTGGGGAAGCTTCGGATGATGTCGGTTCTGACACGATCGGACCACTCGGGGGTGATGATGGTCGTGTTTGGGCTGCTCGTTGAGGTGTGGATGTGCGAACTGTGGACATAACTGCAGGAACCATGGCTAGGTCAGGGTCATCCGGTTCAGAATCCCTATTTGGGGTTGACCTTGAACGGGGTTCTGATGGCGGTGATAAGCCCGTTGAAGCCATGACACAGCAATGCAACTTTTGCACTCACACGAAGCTAGCTCCACGCGCTTTGAGCAGCGTGTCAAAAGGTGCTACGAGGAGATATCCCTGGATTGGCAGCTGGTTGCGAAACGCTCAAGTGAGCCACTCAAGAAAATACGCCCTGCTGCTTTGCACCTGATGAATTCTGTATTTGTAATTGTACTTGTAGATTGATTGATCCGCACTGCCGCACTATGGTGCTTTATCGAGGGATGTTGCCAAGCTGTATTGAGAATTTGTCTGCAAATCGAATGCCTGTAACTGCAAAATGCTGTACCGCGCAAAGCGACGGTTTTAACGGCTTGCAACAAAGGCTATCGAAGTACCCGGCTGGCGGGCAACTGGGATGCAGATCGGTGGAGCTCCTCGAGGTACTGCGATGGATGCAGGCCCCTTGCCGCCGGAATGAATTGTCTGTTCCGGGACTCGATAAACTCACCGAGGTTCTCAAGTGCGTTGGCAAATCCGCCCGGCCCGAAATGCGGGAAGTTACGGAACGCCGCGACGCCTGTCTTTTGAGCTTCACGGACAATCGATGCTGTATCGTCAATAAGGGCGTGCACGCCCAGCCCTTGAAGGGCGTCTGCTTTGCCTCCCCTACCCAACCGTTCGTGTACGATTTTTATCGCAGAAAAAGTGAGTCCAGATGTCGCCCGCGCGTGCTCCAGGGCGACCTGGAACTCGCGGCGGCGATACTCGCTTGCAGCCCTGCCCACGAAGGATAGCACTATAAAATTTATAGGTGCGTAGTCCGCTGCAAACTGAACGAGATGTCGGATCACTTCCGGGTTGAGGTGGGGTCCCTGCTGCCCAACGTCAAGAACTCCGTGCCAGTCAAGAGCAACAACAAGCTCCTTGGGCGGCACAGGCCTTCCAGGCGGAGGTGGTGGCGGCGGTGGCGCAGGCGGTGCCCTTCTTGGTGGCGAGCGAAAGCGTGAGCCAGCCTCGGAAGTTGCAGCGCTAGCAGCAGCTGCTTGAACGACCTGCGGAGGTGGCGGCTTGACGATGTACCCGAATTGTGGCGGGTTTGAGCTCGATTTGCTTCTGGGTTCGGCCTTGTTCAAACCTCGCGGAGGCGCCTTGTACCCGAATGCACTCTGAGTCCGAATAGGAGATCTTGCCCGTGGCGGTGATTTCCTCGGAATATCTGCTTTTGCCGGTACCGAAGAAGCTGCCCTGGGGATGTCCTTGGGCAATGGAGGCTTGCTGCCAAAAATGACCTTTGGTGCGGCCTTTGGTGGCGGCGGTTGAACTGCTCCAATTCTCCGGCTGTGCAACGCGATGGGCTCAGTGTGAGTCGGCGCCTCGTACACGCGCCGAGGCACGTAGGCAGCCCTGCCCGTTCTGATGGATTCCGCGTCTTGCGGAGGTTCCTCTTCCGAGCTGTAGGCGTCGAGGCGGAAGTGCTCCGCCGGCGCCGGGCGTCGATCAGGAGATCGTGAACGCGAGCTCGTGGATGATCTTCTTGGGGGATCCCTCCACGTCTCGTCCGCGAGCAAATACGGATCGGCCTGACGGAGTTGCCCAGACGTCCGTTGTGCTCGCCGATGAGATGCCGCCTCACGTGGCTGTGAAGCCTCCCGAACAAGTACCCAGGTGCCGTGCTCGTCAAATCTAGTCACAGGGTATATGCTATTCTGTGGAGCCAAAACGATGGGCCGTGTGGCAAGGGAAGTCCTGGATGGCCTGCCCTCCCGCGCAAGCGCGGGTTCAACACTGTGAGCCCGTTGTTCCACAGGGGTAGCAGCAGTTGGTCCTCGTCTCGGAGTTGATGATGGAGACCTCGACCTTCGGGGCGATGGGGACCTCGATCTTTGTGTTGACCGTTCCCTGCTGCTCTCCCGCCGCGTTTCCGCAGCTTTAGCGTACACCCCGCGAAGTGTCGACTTGGCGGCTTGTCTTTCCTCTGCAGATGGCCGGATGCGAGGCAAAGGAGTGCGCGAATCTTGCAGCCAGGAGGAAGCCGAGGGAGGCGTCGGAGGTCGTAGCCAGTCCGCTGCACTGCTCGTTGCTTCCGCCGCGCCTGAGGCTGCGGCTTGATCCTGAGATGGCACACCTTGCGGCAAGACCACACCTGTGGTTTCAACCGATGCGAGACGCTGCTGATAAGCGTTGTCCGCGGCCTGGATCACGTCGAAGGCCTCTTGGTCAAAATTCCACAGGTGCCAACTATCCAATGACTCACGCCAGGAAAAGAGCGCCTCGACCTGTTGCTTCGAGGCGTCCGCAAACCTGATCCACCGGAATCGTCTGTTCTGCCGCTTGTACTCGTCGACGACGATCTGTTGCAGAGTGTTGTACAATCGGGCACGCGGCCCTTTCCCACCGCGTGTGCCGCGGTGAGGGCCGACTTCCATGTGCGACCAACAGGTCGCAGTCACGGAAGGGTTTGTTTACCCGAAAAGCGTTACGGCTGATAACCACTCAAAGGAGAGGGAAACACAGTTTTGTCAACAACGGGGGAACCCGGGACCTTAAAAGGAACGAACCCCTCCGTGACTGCGACCTCTCCCTTAACCTTGGGGTTAGCGCGGTGCAACGCGCTGCTTTCAGCACTTGAGCCAAAGCAGTGATTGGATCATGCTCTGGCAATGACTTGAATGTACAACATGCAACTGACTACATGAGAACCTACCTCATGTACCTCTGGGCCATAAATGTCATCGTGATAATTGACTTTATCAATCACAAAGGTCACGCAGCATTGCCGTTGCAGGAAGAGGAGGCCAACACATTACACATCCTTGCGTTTTGGCATGATTGTTTACAACTTCCAGCTGACATACAAACATTGTTACATGCTGAGCAAGCTCGTGCGCAAGTCACGTCCACCACAGCCCACTCCAACATTTGAGCAGAAACCTTGCAAAGCAGCGGGGTTTGAGAACTCATGGCATTCCAAAGCTTGCAGTTGAGCAACATTTCAAAAAGCATGCTCGAAGTAGCGCGCTTTCCTCCACACATCATCGAATTGTTTGGCATTTGCGCACTTCGGCACAAGGAGGGACGGGATGCCTCGGAGAAAGAAATGTTGACCAGCGCCGGTACTGTTGCTGGTCCTGTACCCGTCGCAAGCATTCAAAAGTGTGAGCATTGACCTCCCTAACTCTTTAAGTCAAGCAATGTCACACTGCAACGAAATAACTGTGCCGCAGCTGTACCTTTGTTTTCCGGTACGAGGTGACACGTTGTGCACCAGCATTGCCTCAGCCGAGAAGAGCAAGTGACAAAAGCCATCTTAGGACGCGCAATGGTGCAAGTTCAAAGTGTCAAACATGCTGTGCTAAGGAAGGCACCCAGTCTGATGCATCTCAAGCTGGTAGCACAAATCCGTAGCAATCTGCCCTGAGAGCTGCGCGACAGCAAAACCCAAAGTTGAAAGGCATCGGATCCGAGTGCTCGGCTTGGATTTGCCGCGGTTGACTGCTGCTTCTTCATCTCTCTGACCCAGCCCCCTTCCTGCAGAGTCAAGCTGAGACACGGTAAGGGGAGGTGAGAGTGAGATGGACACGCAAAGCTCTCCTTCTGGCTGTAAATGTCGATTTCATCTGCGTCGCAGGACACAGTATTCGGCTTCTTTTGCGTAATTGCCTCAAGTAATCGGAGTATGACAACAGTCTCAAACCAAAACAAACAAAGAACTGCTGCGACCCGCTTAGACACCTTTGACCTGAAACGGATTGCCTATGATCTCAAGCTCCTCGCCGTCCTTGCAACTCCACAAGTACATGTCTGGCGGTGGGTACCAAGAGCATAGAAGGCACTGTTTTGAGCAAGCACCGGAACTGTCCATGAACACTGCCAGCGGTCCACTCTGGCTGCAAACGAACTGCAAACTAACATGAGAGCATTGCAATAAAACAACTACCTAGAAACAGCAAGTAGCGAACACTGCTTTTTGGCTTGAGCCACGGCGACACGTATCATGAACAGTTACCACTAGGGTCAAACAGTTTACACATGCTGAAGATGTTATTTTTGGCATGCCCCGCCCCCCGCCCCATAACACAAAATAGATGCCACAAAACTGGTTCTTGTCAGCAGATTCTGGATATGCCATGTTTTGCCCGCCCTGCCCCACAATATGCAATCAAAAGGCACGTTTTGTCAACCCACATTGACACCTGTGTGACCTGCACCCCCGCAAATCCACAGAATGTCACACAGCAACTTCGTGTCAGTACCCGGTCAACACAACATCAACAACGGAATGCGTCAGATTTTACTTTCATTCAAGACTTGCGTTCATGTGAACGCGACCTGATCTCGGCGCCCTATACCCCGCAGTCTCAACACATTCCACCCTTTTTTCAGGATGTCAGGCGTCTGGCACTTTGTCCAGCGTTTTTGGAATCTGCACGACCTGTACATACACATTCCGGAACACTCTGCCTCTCCCTTGCGCCAATGCCATCAAATTGTTGAACTCTGCACCTGACTTCGGTTTGAATTGCTGCGGGTCTCCTGTCACCCAAAAAGAGAGGGTGAAATTGTGTTGTCCCTTGCAGCCATCAAAAATGTCACGCAACCTCTGTAAAAATGTCGGTTTGATGCTGTGGTGCGGGGAATTTGTCACAGAGATGCCATGGTTGAAGTCAAGCAGGTAGTCGAGGCCTGGATAGAGCTCTGGGCTGCGCAGAAGACGTTTTGCCAGGTCGCCTTTCATGACTTGAAGCCATCTGCGCTCGAAAGTGTCATCGGAATCGCTCTGCAGCAATTCCAAACCGCCAGGAACTACGAAATCTTTGCCCTTCTTGTGCGTCCAGGAGGCATTTGCTTTTCCTGTATTCGTTATTTCCCAGGTCTCCAGCCGCTTGCGACACCAAGATGTGGTTAGCCAAACCCCGACAAAATTTTGCAGCCAACATCGTGATTTTGGGTTGTTTCCATCCTTCCACAAATTCACAAGCTCGGCATAGTGCTTGCGTGCTAGAAGCCTTCTCACCCCGGCGGAGCACACAGCGACTTCGCAAGAAGTCCCGTCCACAGAAAGGTATGTGAAAAGTCTGCTCGGAAGCTTCGTCCCCATGGTGTCCAGATCTCCATGTAAAGCACGTTGCACAGTGGCAAAGTCATTCGCCTCGGAATCCTGCTGAGCGATGGCTTTTGCATAGGCATTTTCTGAAGCCAAAAGGATGCGTAGTATGCCCCCAACCAGGCGAAACCTCTCAAGCACTGTGCTCATGGTGACTGCCGTCGCCAAATTGCCATGGGCCACCTGCAGCTCCTGCTCTCTCCACGCCTCCATGTAGACACACTCTCCACCATCTTTGATGAAGTTGGAGTAGTGTTCCCTGTCGGGGCTGCAGGCCTTCACCGTCTTGGCACGCAGCTTATATGTGGGGCGCTTCTCCGAGGCGTCCACGAGGTACCAGTTGTTGCTGTTCTGCAGGTGCTCGCAGTCGCTTGCATCCCACTTGCCAATCGGCAGGCTCTGCGCTTTCCAACGGCGGTCCTTGTTGATGAAGATGAAAACGAAGCCGCCCTCCCACGCCTCGAAGACGACGGCCTGGGGCTCCTTGATCCAGTCTGGGCGTTCACCCGACACGAGGTGCCACAGGCCCAGCGCCAGGGACCGGCTCTTGCCGATGCCGGGGATCCCCAGCATGGCCACGCGCTCCGTGCCGTTCTTCATCAGCTCAAAGGTGGCCTTCCAGGCCTGGCGCGTCGTGTTCCGCGTCAGCAGCTTCCTCCCGCTCAGGTCGTAGGGCCTTGCGGGCAGGCACTCCTTGAGGTCGAAGACCTCCACGCCTCAGTATGGCTTCAGAAAGAAAAGCAAAACTGATCCGCCGTCCCCGCGGCCTTCGCCGAGGTCCTTGGGCTCGGCATAGACCAGCTCCTGGATGAACGCCGTGGCATCTGGGTCCTCCTGCCGCGATCACACACGAGACGCGAGCCATGACACAACTCAGATTCCAACCGTCCTTGATCCCGCTTGCCTGCACAGCATACGACGGACAAGACCAGAAAAGATGACGCGTGAGCTGTTCGAGAATCGAGCACTGAAGGGCCATCAACGATAGGAAACAAAAACTAAAACAGCACAATCCAGCATGGACACAAAGCTGGGGATGCGTGTTTGAGCTCAACCATCCGTTCGTGGGGCTCCACACTGAGCCACGTGCGCCAACAATGCAGCCAGCTGAAGTCCAAAAAAATGCGCTGTGCTCTGCAACGCAATCTGGGGATTTGCTGGTTCAATCCCACCAAAAGCATTTTCAGGCTGCGGGTGGAAATCAAAACCGCGCGCAAGGACCAACCTCTCAGCCGGCCGCGCCTCGGTCTTGCTTGCCTTTGCCTCCTGCACCTCCTTCTTCGCCTCCTGCCCCTCCTTCTTCGCCTCCTGCACCTCCTTCTTCGCCTCCTGCACCTCCTTCCTCGCCTCCTGCACCTCCTTCTTTGCCTCCTGCACCTCCTTCTTCGCCTCCTGCACCTCCTCAGCGTTGCCAGTTTGCAGGGCCATTGCCACCTGCTGCTGGGCTGTCGCCACCTGCTCCTGGGCGCTCTCAACCTGCCGCTGGGCCGTCTCTTGCTGCGCCAGCGCAAGTCCCAGCCGCTGCCGCGCCAGGACAAGGTCCTGCCCGGCCTGCGCCAGGACAAGGTCCTGCCCAGCCCGACTCACACGCCGTGCAGTGCGCACAAACCGACGGCCTCTTCCAAGCCCTTCAGAACTGGTTTGGCCTGGACGGCTACCACGACGTGCGTCACAAAAAATGCCACAACATGTGAATCTCACCCTTTGGCAAAGGAAGCAAACAGCCTTGCCTCTTCCACAAACTCGCGCAGTTTTTGTTGCAACTCGTCCTTCTTCCCTGAAAGGGTCCACTTCCCTGGATATATATTCTGCGCTTCTCCTGAGCTCAAACCTCTCACCGCTCTTCAAACCCCGACCCACGTGCTGCTCCAGCGGCGCAAGGCAGCTTTTATCTGGCCCGCCGCGCCGTTGTCCTCCAGCACCCGTTCGGCTTTTGCAATCACCTGAGCGAGGCCAAGCTGGGACGTCGCTTTCTCTGAAGGCTCGCCGCCTCCTCAAGATCGAGGAAGTCCTGGCAGCCAAAGAGCCCAGCGTTGAAGCCTCCTCATTCACATGTTCCCCAGGCCTGGGCACTCTTGTCCTGGCAACGGCAACTGTCCAAACTTGCAAGCTTTGGATTGGAAGGTCCTTTTGCGCAGCTAGGGCACGCAAGGCGACTCCAGCATGCGAAGGGCGTGGTCTCACCTGAACAAGCGAAAATGCGATCTGTTTGGGGCTGTGGGCAATTGTCAGGAAGCGGTTCTAGCACGGCGGCACAAACAGGAACATCCAAAGTGGGGGGTTTTACGGTCCTTCAGCTGAGCTCCTCCGGCAAAGTCGTGGGCGGCAAATGGGGACTCCTGAAAACCGAAAATCCATTCGTTTGCAAACGCTGCTCCGGACTTGCCCAAGACCCAGGCCGTGCTCGGCCACCGTAACAAGAGCGCCAGCAGCGCAATCCCGAAGCTGAGGCATGCGCCTGCCACGGCATACGGCAGACACCGCAATGTCCACAAACCAGCTGGCCTCGGCCTCTCCTCCTGGAACTCGTCGCTGCCATGCCCGTTGCAAGACTTAATGGTTCCTCACATCAACTCGATGCGTTCGTAATCATGCCTGAGCACTCGCGGGCAACGGATGAATGTGTCGCTGCTCAGTGTAGGCCTGTTGCACTGCTCCTAGCTTGGACCCAAACAACCCTCCAAATCAAAGAGCCCCGCAAATCCCAAAGGCGCGCACTTCTTTTTCACGGGTTGCTTGAAAGCGGCACTGCCTCCAGGGCACGCGGCGCACCTGCCTCCAGGGCACGCGGTGCACCTGGAGCAGGAGGCAGCATTGTCCCCCCCGTCAGTGCTTCCAAGCAACCCCGGAAAAAGCAGGGCCAGCTAAGCAGCCGGCCATACCCCCCCTTCAGAGCGGGGTTGTGCCTGCCAGGGTGAATTTGCACGTTTCACTGGAAACTGTTTTGAGACGCATGGTATGCATTCTCGAAACCGATTTGGCATCATCATTGCAGACTCCGGGGATGTGAGAGACATCCAAAAGGATCCCCGTACGTCCTGATAGAAAAGCTAGGCGCTGGATCACAAAGCAAAGTGGGGCCCGAGAGCAGTAAAGCTTGTTGCTAGCAGACTCAGCGCCTGTATTGTCGCACCAAGCACTCATGCGCACAGCGAGGCGCGCGCCAGGACAGCCCCTGGCGAGACAAAGTAGCAGGGCCATCTGCCCCAATGCCTCGTAGTATGTGATATCCCGCTGAGCCAACGGCGAAAAGGCGACCTTGGCAAAAGCGAGGTCAGCGACGTTGAAAATTTCCCTGAACCAGACTTCCTCACCATTGGGCAGGCGCGCAAATCCGCCCATTTTAAAGGAGTCACCGGCAGCCATGGCATCAGCCGCCGCATTGATGGTAAAGCAAACCGGCTGCTGAAGCGGGTACATCTGAGGCGGGAGAGCTGCCCAAGCGTGCCAAAACTGCAGGAAAGAACGGCTAGTTGGCAAGAGCCGTCTTTTTGCAGTGGCAGGGTCAGCAACTCGTACCCGGACCGCTTTCACGGTGACAGGGACCTGCTTCAACGGCCCCAACCGAAATGGTCATACCAGGTGGGGTGCGTGCAAAGCGCAAGTCATCATCTAGGCAGTCGCAAAAAGCAACCCAACAGCCAGGACGCTGAACGCTTCCGGCAGTGAAAGATCTTCATGCAGAGCAAGCTTTTGGCGTGCAAAACCAGATCTTGGAAATTGGATAGTATGGCAAAACAGGGACACATGCCACGAACTGCAGATAACCAGTACCGCGTGGTGCTGCGGCTACACCCCGAGCCCCAAGAAGCAGTTGCAGGACATGGGTAAAAAGCCGCTGCTTTATGCATGGAAGGGCGAACGCTCATCCACGCTGGATGAGCTCACTTCTGCAGAATTGTGCGTGGAGACCCAACACGCCCTCCGGCTGCAACGACTGCGCAAAAATGCCGAGGAAGGTAAACGCAGCAAGGACCTCTGATGTTGGATTGCCTGTTGAAGAAAAAGCGGAAATGGAAGGTCCAGCCTATCCAAAGAATCGAAGGGCCCAACTGCAGCTTCTTCCAGGAGATAGGAATGCAAAAAATGGCGCAAATAGCCAGTACTATGAATGAACACGCCAGAGACGTGTCCGCGAATTTCGAAATCAGGCCGACAGTCCGGCAAAGGCTCTCACTGGCTTCGGCGAAGCGCGTGCAGCGTGCCCAAGGCAGGACGTGGCAAAGCAGGCAATGGCGTGGAAAGGATTTTGTGCGGAGTGACTGTTCAGCCAAGGCGTTGTTTAGCGTTGACCAGGCGCAAGAGCGGTTAGCAACAGCAAGCGCTCGGACAGCCGTTTCAGTCGCACCTCAGCTTCAGGCTTGCCCACTGCAATGACTAGGAGATGAAGTTCGTCGCACGGATCTCAAGGCTTTGCGAGCAGTCCAAGTTGCGCCAGTTGCACCCTGCAACACCGCAGCAACATCACGCGAGCTGAAGCTGTACAAGGTGGCAGCTCGCACTTTCGCAGCTTAGCTTGGCTTGGCTGGGCTTTGCGCAAGGATAGGCAGTTTGCTTGGCACACCGCCTCATTTGTTCGTCGTGTCGTCTGCTTCCTCGGCGCGTTCTGCTGACAATCTTCGGCATCAGAGGCAATATAGCAGCTGGCTGCTCCTCGCTTCCATCAGCCACTCGAGACCGGAGGCACTCAGCGCCCGATGAGAACGCCTCTTCTTTGGTTGACAGGCTTTTTGCAAACTACTAACAATCAATGCTGAACAAAGCAATCAGACAAGACACCGCGCTTCCAACTTCACAGGTGTAACGCTACAGAACGCTATAAATAGAAGAGGGGGGTAGTGTTTTCTTTCTATAGTTGCGTAGGGTCACAGTTGGGTTTGCACTCACTGACAGGAACAGCATTTTTTGCCAAAGCTGGAGCAAGCTACATTTACCTGCTCCAAGCAATGGCGCCCTCTCTCTTTAGAGGGGGTTTCCCAAACGGATTCTATTGCACCTGGGAGGGTTCTGACACTCGTCCGTCCAGGAAACGACCTCGTCCTGCGAAGGGTTCGAAATCTAAAATGCTGCGCGCAGGCGTGCGGCTGCAACAAAACGACCCCTAGATATGCTTGCAAAATGCCTTGCAGCTGCGCTTCTGCAAGGCAAGCTAAAAGACCAGGGAAAAAAAGGGGTCCAAGCCAGCCAAACCCAGGCCGGACCCGGCTAGAAGCCAGCCGAGCCAGCCAAGCAGCTGCGTGGCATTTTGCCAAACCGCATATCTAGGGTCGTTTTGTTGCAGCCACACGCCTGCGCGCAGCATTCTAGATTTCATATCCTTCGCAGGACAAGGTCGTTTTTTGGACGGACGAGTGTCAGAACCCAATAGAATCCGTTTGGGAAAGGTGCGATGTTCTACGTGCGCGCTTTCGCGCGGCGCAGTCTGCAGCTGTCGCTGCAGCTCGCTGCGCTGCAGCTCGCTGCGCTGCAGTTCGCTGCGCTGCAGTTCGCTGCGCTGTTCGCTGTCTGGGCTGTGTCAATATTGATCCAATGTTGTGCTTTCGTTGCTGCGAGACACTTCAATATTGCCTCAACAATGGCCTGGCATCGAAGCCTCCAGCCTGCCGAGCCGCGCCAACTGTCAAGAGCGCAAGATGACGTCCCGTGGGACGCTGTTCACCAAGCTTCCAGCTGAATGTACTCAACCACGTGGAAAGGATATACGGCCAAACCGATACAGACTGTTGTAAGGCACTCTAGCCGCCGAGCTCGCCTCCAGGGGCGCCGTCATTGCCGCCAAGGCGGACGCTAGCGCTCTGGCAGCGTCACCGCCCTTGCAGTAGACGGAAAGATCACCAATGCCCTGCTGCCCTACGCCACGCTGGCCCAGCTGGCCTAGAGCTGGCCGTGCGGGACGCAACCCTCGCAAGCCTGCAAGCCTCCAAGACCGACGCGAGCCTCCTCGCAACGCAGCCTTGTCAGCCAGCGAGACGGCTCTCCAGGCAAGCCTCGACGCAATATTGGCAGACCTTGCCGCCCTTCAGTCCGCTGGAGGCGGAGTCAGTAATGCGCCGCCCTGGACGGGACAAACTACCTGGGAACTTTTACAAGGCAGCAACATCGTCAGAAACCTCCATCTTACCCCGCCTCTTTCGGCAAGCCTGGTGAACACCGACAACACCCTGAGCATCGCAGCCGACTGCTATTCCACTGCAGGCACTGACGTGGCCATAACAGCAGCTTTGGCGGCCTACTACAGCTCGACCCAAGTCGACACCCTGCTCGCCAGCTACCGAACGGCGGCGCTGCAGGACACCGAGACAGCCAGCGCAATCGCCGCGGCGCTGACTGCGTACTACACTTCATCGCAAGTAGACGCGCTGTTGGTCGACTACCGAACAGGAACGGCGCAGGACACCGAGACGGCAAGCGCCATCGCGGCGGCGCTGACTGCGCACTACACAGCGACCCAAGTGGACGTGCTGCTCGCAAACTACAGAACGGCGAGCGCACAAGATACCCAAACGCAGGCGGCCATCGCGGGCGCGCTGCTGGCCTACCGGACGGGCCCGGACCAGGACGTTTTCACGACCAACCAAATCACCTCGGCGCTGGTGGCGTACCGCTCGGCCGCCGACCAGGACACGGAGACCGCCAGCTCAATCGCTGCGGCCCTGGTACTTCGATGCAGGTTGACTCCCTGCTGGCCGGCAAGCTCGGCCTCGCCGACTCCGCCTCGGCAGCGCCGACGAGATCGTGGCGGCCATCGGGGGGCAGATCCTCAGCCCCACGGACGTCACCTTGAGCAACTGGGCGATTCGTCCCAGCAGCGGCAGCAACGTGTCCTGGCTACTGACACGGCGGCCCAACCAGTCAGCCGGCACCGTCGATGTTTACGGCCTCCAGATCCTGGACGCCACCCTTGAGAGCGGCAAGGCCGAGGCCCAGCCGACCGCCTCAGAGGTGCTGCTGGCGCATAACTTTCTCGACGGAGGGCCTGGGCGAGGTGATTCAGGACTCGGCTATCGCCTTGACACCGGCCAATCTGGTGATGTACGTATCAGCAGCCGATGATTACGTAGGCGTCACCGGGAGTTTCCTGGGCACGCCCGCCGCAGGGGTCTGGAGCACGGCTCGCGTCGACTTCGCAGTGCCCCCCAGCAACATCGCCAAGGTCCACTTTGGCGCCTTCGGCGGGACCATCCCAGGGTTGGTGCAGCAGAACCCCGGCTTCCTGGATCTGTATAGGCTCCAGATCAAGGCCATTGCCTTCGAGGGCGAAGCCGTCTTGGTAACGGACCTGCTTGGCGACACGCTGGCATTGACCGGCTCGGCCACTCTGGACGGGCACGGCGCAAGGCGACGTGGGCTGCGACCAGCTGCTCTGCAACGACGTGAACTGCACGGACGTCTTCACGACGGGCGTGGACGCCTCGGGAGCGATCTCGTGCGCAGCGCTCACGGCCAGCGGCGCCGTGTCCGGAGCCACGCTGACGTCCGCCGGCGCCGTCTCGGGCAGCTCACTGAGTGTCAAGAGACGGCAAGGTGACGTCCCGTGGGACGCTGCGCACCGAACCCTCCAGCTGTAATACCAACCACGTAGAAAGGTGTATACAGTCAAAGCCGTTATAGCCGAACCCGTGTAAACGTTGTAAGGGAGAAGGAATAATAGTTACAACAGTGGTCCTGACAAATGCAGCGCAAGCGAAATGTTTTCCGCTCTCAATGCCGATCACGTATGAACGCAGCTACACATAAGATCTTGAACCTCAATTGTGTCTTGAGCCAAATGGCGATCAATGGAACCTGGTAAGCAACACAAACACGGACCTCAGAACTGCTTCCCAATTTAGGCACGGGGCCAGGAGGGTTTTCACATCCCCCATTTGGGTCGCATTGTTCATCATGCGGTCCAAACACCACAAAACGTTCCACTGGCCACGGCTTCAGCTACGAAACTGTGTCGCGCACTCTTTTACTTGCTATCGCTACACCGTTCATTCATTGTGAAACATGCCGGGTTCGATTGATAAAAAGAAACATGCATCCGCAGATCAGCACGCCCCCATACGCAGGTGTATACAATACACTATTGTCACGTCATTTGACCACCATTGAACATCCCAGCTGCCGCATTTGCGCATCGCGCAGCCGTCATCCATAGGAAATGGGTTGGCCATAGAAGTTCAACAGAAGCGCCTGCTCGTAAGCAATCTGCATATCACCGGCAAAGAAAATATCGGTGAGCAATCAATGCAAATCATAGCCAATCCAGATACCATGAATAATATATATATATATATATAATGAAAAGGAAATCATCCATGAGGTAATAGTTCCATCCATGAATATCCGGAATGTCATAGTCGTCGGAATATGTAAACGTATACATATCCATTCATCTCGGACGCATGAAATCATATCATGATGTAAAGTCGTTCCATCGCAGCGATGTTGATGAGACGCAAGCAACGGATGGGGACTAACCCACATCGTGCCGCAATCAACATCTGCATCACGCGCACCTGTCCCCAATGGACAGTCGGTGAGTGCGTCGACGGAACTCCTCGTCCAAATTCTTTTGGGCTTCTCGCGCCCGGACACACTTCTTGTTATGATCCTCTGGTATCCAACGCCCTTTTCGGAGGCACCAATCCAGCAGAGGTGTGTCGCATTTATTCGGGTCGATGGCCGCAATAATGGCGCTCACATTGACCGAATAACCATATTTGCCAAGGTTCAGGCCATCCCTCACGAACGATATATACTTACAGTTGAAAGCCAGTGAAAAGCATCTGTAAATAATATCACCCGCCGGGCGCACGCGGTCCTTGACCAGGAGCTTCATTTCGTCCTTGGTGACGTCGAGGATTCTTGCTGCAATCCACAGTTTGTAGAATGTGTATAATCCCTCGCACTTGCACACCATCATACGAATGTAATCTTCACGCTCCTCAGCCGACCGGAAGACCCTTGTCCGAACATTCTCGGATTGAGAAATCTTCAGTACCGTTGATGGTAAGAGGATCCCTTCCTGATCGCGCTCAGTCATGTTGGGGTACTTCTTGAAGTCGTTGTGGTAAGGGCAGCCCGGTCTCCCCTCGAGCCCGGCATTCATCGTTCTCTCCTCACCACCTTCGAACATCCCCCGCATCTTTGACATCTGCAGTGCGATGAATCCCGCCATGTATTGAGCTTCACGCGGCTCATCAAGGCAAATCGCCATCCGCTGGGTATTTATGATATCCCGTGATGCCAAATCAGTGTCGCGGTACTGCCAACCGCCATCTTCCTCTTCAGACACATAGCCGGATGTATATCCTTGCGTGTCCATGTCGTCTTCTTCAGGAACTTCCTCCGCCTCGTCATCATCCTCCTGCGCTGCCGCATCATGGTTGGCTTCTTCTTGCGCACGCCTGGCATCATTCGAGACATTGGGCTTTTGGTTGTCCTCATCGTCCCAGTGGAGATCAGTTGCGCTTCACATTCCAGGCATAAGCAGAAGCGGTCGCACATGACGGACATATCCGGCACCTCAGTCCTTCCCACGTCTCGTCATTCAGGATGACGACTTTGCTGATCTCGTCCCTGACCTCGTTGGTCTGCGCATCGAACTCCTCCATCTTGTTGTCCCGATAAAGTTCGCATGCACGATCGACCATGTCTTTGATGTAGTGCAGATTATCGGCACCTGCCTCGGTCTCGGGCGTCCTCTCGTTGATCTTCGCGACGTTCTGGAGGAACATCGCAGCCGACTCTTGGGATGAGTTGACGAAACCAGAACAGATCTCGTTCTCCACACATTTCGAGTACGCTCGTACTCCAGGCGTTTCCCTCCGTTGCTTTTGCCAATCCAAATGGACTTGACCTCATAGAACGGGATCACGTCAAAGACCATGAATGTCCCATTTGCCGCGACTCCAGCTCCATACCGCGGTTGCACTGGGAATGTAGATGATCGCAATCGGATCCCCCGTCCTTACGTTTCGTAGCGTCACCTTCGTCGCTACGTTCATCTCATCCCATGGAGCGAATGCTCCGAAGTGCAACGCTAGCCTGTTTCCGCCATCTATTCCGCCGGGGACTAGCCCACAGCGTACGATGCTTGGCAGGTTTTCCACATACGTCACATGGAATGCTCCTCCGAGAGAATCACCCATGTTTACGGAATACCTATTTGCCAGTGCGGATGAGCTCATGAATCCAAAATCACTGTGACCAGTTGTGACTCGGATGCACCAAGGCCTGTACCATCCATCGCATCTGTTGAACATCCTGTCGATGTCATCCCGATGATGCTTGGAAACCTTGCTGCCAGGACTCGATTTCTTATGTCCGGACCACTTGATCACCTCCATGATGCCCATGTATCGTTTCGCTCTCGAGGTTGTAGGTGGGAATATGTCGTTGTTCCGGTCGTCAATGACTGCATCAATGTCGACCCATCCACCTTCGTCGCATCTGAAACACTTCCTCGGCAATTGCCGATTTTGTGCCGAAGGACTCTGCATAGGTTGTGAGATAGCTGGTTTGCTTGATCTTTTGTAGCAAACACCGAGCGATCATCGCCAATCCTGCATAGTGGAGCACCGTCAAAAGGAGCAACGCAGAAATTGACGCTCTTGCCAAGCTGCATCACATCCACCTGCTCAAGGTTGGCACCTTTGGGAAAGTACCTGGGGTCAACACTAGACGCATACGCTGGCCGGTCATTAAGGACATGCTTTTTATGCCTTTTTGTTTGGTGCTTTTTTTGGACCGAAAACCTTGTTTTTTCGCGCGCGCGTTCTTTGTCAAAACAATCCGTTTTTCGGAAGTGTTTTTTTTGCCGAAAATCTTGGGGAGGGAGGGGGGGGGGGAAGAATTTTGGGATGCGCTCTTACTCCGAGGTGGCTTGAACTTGACTTGCGTTGCTGCATGGCCAAAAGGACCCCAAAGAAGAAAGTCAAGAGGGAAGGGGCGGGATCCGCTTGGGCAGAAACATGCAGCAGGGGAACTTGGCAGCCTACTGGTTACAATCGTTGGCCACCTTAGCAGCCGATAAGCAAGAAGCAAAAGGCCGTGAACGCGCAGCTGCTCTCTTTTTTTCCGGCATTGCCCCATGCCAATGGAAAAGAGATACAGCTGGACAGCGCCAGTGAGACCCCGTCATATGGCAGCTGCCAGGTTTGCCTCAGGCACTGGCGCTGGCTGCTTTCGCCTCAAAACAAACTGCGCGAGCGCAGTTTGTCATAAGCGCAAGCTGGTCCAACTTGCTGTTTAAATCACGCAGGGCCTCTTCAAGCCGCGCGTTCTTTTCAGCTGCTTCACGGAATTTCTGCTCAGCCTGGCGGAGACGGTCACACCAGTCCCGTGCACCCATGGTAGTGCTTTTGGTCCAGAAATCTAATTCTTTCTTCATGGAGTCATTGTCCAGCCGCAGCCGATCTACTTCAGCAAGCAACTCATCATGGTTTTGGAGATTCAATAGTTCTTCCTTGGTGAGTCGCACACGGATGTTGCAGGTCCGGCTGTTCTCGTACCTGGCCCAGTGCAGTTTGCAAAGATGTTTTGGGCAGGCTCAAGAACACAGTTGAAGAGATAATAAAACACATACTACAATTATTGACTGAACTGTTATTCCAAGCTGCCGTCTCTTAGTTGCAGTTTTGACATTCACGGGGTCGGCCTGCAGCTTCTTGGTGTTCTTCATCTCCCCCAGCTCGCTCTTTATTATCACAACCATGGCACGCCCCCTTTGGCAACGGCGACGTGAAGTCAGGCGGCTGGAGCTTGACAAAGAAAGTAGCGAGAGTCCACCCCCTGCCCAGATCTTTTCAATGCTGGCCCATAAGAGTTTGTCAATGGTCGAAAGGTTCAACTACCGGCAAGTCAAGCTTTAGATCCCCCAAAAACAAAAAAGTCCAACTTGCACAAAGTATTCAAGCACCACAAGAAAAAAACTACCATTCGGGCACTGGGCTCGGGCCCCAAAAAGTCATTCCATTCGGGCCCCGAAAAGATGGCTGGTGAACACAAATGTGCAGATTGAAACGGTGGCCTCCAAAGAGCCCCTGGAGGAACATCCACAGCCAAGAGCCCCGGGCCCCGAAAAGTTGTTCGATTCGGGAGCCGATTCGGGCCCCGAAAAGCTGTTCCATTCGCGGGTCCCGGATTCGGGCCCCGAAAAGTCGTATACCATTCGAGCCCCGAAAAGATGGCTGGTGGACACAAATGTGCAGATTGAAACGGTGGCCTCCAAAGAGCCCCTGGAAAAACATCCAAAGCCAAGAGCCCGGGCCGAAAAGTCGTTCGATTCGGGCCCCGATTCGGGCCCCGAAAAGCTGTTCCATTTGGGTCCCGGACTTGGGCCCCTTCGAGCCCCGAAAGATGGCTGGTGGACACAAATGTGCAGATTGAAACGGTGGCCTCCAAAGAGCCCCCAGAGAAACATCCACAGCCAAGAGCCCCGGGCCACGAAAAGCTGTTCCTTTCGGGTCCCGGATTCGGGCCCCGAAAAGTTGTTTGATTCGGGCCCCGATTCGGGCCCCGAAAAGCTGTTCCATTCGGGCCCCGATTCGGGCCCCGAAAAGCTGTTCCATTCGGGCCCCGGATTCGGGCCCCCGAAAAGCTGTTCCATTTGGGTTCCGGGTTCAGGCTCTAAATTGTTTTCAAGCTGGAAAAACTCTCCGTGTTGGCTCCGAAGACTTGTTCAAAATTTGGGCCGGGCTCAGGCCCCGAAGTTGCCACAGAGGGAGCAAGGGACAGTGGCGCAATGGCAGCGTGCCCGGACTAACCTGTGGATCCGCAGATGGTAGGGAGGTCGTGGGTTCAAATCCCGCCCGCCCCCATCTTTTGCGCAGAGTGACCCTCGAGGGGCTTCAACAATTCAATTGCCGAAAGGAGCTCTGGCGCCTCTGGCAGGCATGGCTGGCCTTCTGATGTGGAAGGTCTGAGAAACACATGAACACGCAGTGGCTGTTGAAACTCACGCGGGCTCCTTTTTCAGACTCTCAGCTTTCCCCGCGACATGTCAATTGCATGTCTCCCCGACCATGTTGCTGCTAAGAAGCAAGCAGCAATTGCAGCTTGCAAAAACCACCGTTTGGGAAAACAGCAAGGCATCCAACTGCGGGGGCGCAGTTGTTTGAACACCTGATCCAATCTGTACTGGAGTCAAAGTCGATCAGGGCTGAACTGCTCCCAAGCCAGTGTTGTTTCGCTTCCGGAAGAGGCATCCTTGGGGGATGGCTCAGTTGTTGCATCGCAGCTGGGCGAGACATCAGGTTGCTCGGAATCTTTCTTCTGCTGCCACTTCCTTGCCAGGACCTGGGCCTCTGCCCAAGCCACTGCGACAAGCCCTGGCATAACTCGCTCACTCAGTGGCAAATCGTCGGCACTCCCCACGTAGAACTTCATCCCGAAGCCAAACTTCTGCAATTGTCCAAGGCCTTTCACCACAAAGCTTGAGTTGTCCAGTTTAACCATAATCTTGCAGCATCCTGCAGGCTTGACCGTGTAGGAATGGTTGCCAACAGGCGGTGTCTCAGGCATGGCATCCGCAAGTAAATGGAGGAGCGTGGGGTAATACATCATCAAAATGTTTCCAAGCCGCTCCTTCTGCTGCAGAATGCTCCGCAAGTCTGGGTGGCTAAGCATGTCCCAGTCCCCCGACTCATCACGCTTGCGTTTCCGCTCTGCGCGAAGGTCAGCCCGACTGCCGAAAATCACCGTGCTCTCGTGTTCAGACGACATGTTTGGAAACCTTCGGCAAAACTCGGGCCTTAATGCTCACACCACAACAAAGCCTAGCAGTGCTCATGCACATGCGAACACCACACTCCGTGGCTCGATGCATTTTTTCAATCCAAGGCCACACAACTTCAGCCTCAAAAACACTGTGCGTTGTGGCTGGCGGCGGGCCTGTCTCAGTCTCTACTCAAAGGAGAACACAGTGACTGGTTTTGAAGTTCCAGCAGCTGCGTTTCCGCAGCTGGCGGCAGCACGCTGCCTTGCGCGCTGATCTTGGTGCCACGGCGAATTGTTGATGATGGGTCCAACTTGGACACGGCCAATTTGATCGCACTCGGTGCCAGGGACCTGGTCGGCGGTGTCGACCAATAGAAACTCCGGATCCTCAACCTGCATGTCAGCGTCCTCTCCTTCTGCATCAGATTCATGCTTTACTGCAGTGATCTGCTTGATGTCATCAGGATGCCAGATGGCGTTGCCAGGAAAGAGAGAAAGTGTGGCATGAACCTGCGAATCATGTCAACGTCTCGTCTGTGAAGGGCCTTCAGCATCACCCGTCGTTTTGGCACGGGGTCACTGATTGGCAGGCAAAGTATCGAGGACTGGGACCACTCAACCAGGTCAGGCACGCGATCGAGCTCGTCCTGCCAGCCCCAAATCAAGAAGCGCTTCTCCCAGGAAGCATTGGAAAGGGGCCCATAATTTCCACCATAAGGGGCACGTTGAATGTCATACACCACACACCGCAACTGATAATGCTTCCACTTGTACTCGTTGATGGCACATATCAGGTTCTTCGTGGGCCCTTGCACCAGCTGAACCCAAGGCCGATGCTCGATCCACTGCTGCACTGAGGAAGTGCGAGTTTCGTGATTGCACCAGTCTGCAGTTTCCTCTGTGTAATGTCTTTCCAGATAATCGTCGCTGTTCACATGAATGAACACTCGCAGATCCCTGAACTCCTCCATGCAGATGGGGCTCCCTTTGCGAAACACGATGGCTTGCTCCAACTTTTCCAGTATCTCCGAATGAAGCTGATAGAGCGGGAAGAAGCTGGACTTCCACGTCACCAAGCAAGCGTGGTCGCCTGGCTGAAACCGTGCCTCCTGACGGCCCATGCCGTCCAACCATGACGACATAATTACTGTGGTAGCACAGTAATGTCTGTGGGAAGTGGGACTGACGCGCAGTTTTCTAGATGTGAAGCGAAAACAGCTGCAGGGCAATAACATCAATCAACAACATCGCAACTTTCAAGGACAGTCGCAACTTGCAAGGTCCAACACGCAATGCTTGCTCTTTTGTTTCTTTGCCCATCACGCGGTGCCATGGTCTGCTGCGCGCCCGCAGCAGACATTGCCACAAGGTCTAGTTTACATCATCAGCGGGAGGAGGATTCACAAATTTGCGTTGCCTTCTCTCAGGACTTGGCATTGAAGCTATCGCATTCTTCCTCTCTGTGCTCTGAAGCCAGGCGTTCCGGGCAGCATTACTATCCAGGCCGTTCTCGGCAGCGTTGTCAAAGAAAGCTTTTCGGGTATTTTCATAATTTGTGGTTTTCTTTGACGCGCCCTTGGCTTTGGCCTTGCCTTTGGCTTTGGCCTTGGCTTTGACCTTGGCCTTGGCTTTGGGCTCTTTCTTGGCCTTGGCTTTGGCCTTGGCTTTGGCCTTGGCCTTGGCTTTGGCCTTGGCTTTGGCCTTCGCTACTGGACATGGAGGATCTTCTCCTGCGTCTTTGTCTTCTTCTTCTTCTTCTTCTGCTTCTTCTTCTTCATTCATATCTTCGTTCTCGTCCTCCGGCTCATCAGAATCATCCCATCCCCCCGCCTCGCAAGAGCTGCTCGATGGAAGGCTCAGCCTCCTGGTTGCCAGAGTCAGGCTCATCGCAATTGTCGTTCTTCCTCAGGCTCGGGAAAAAGTTGCCTTCTTCGACGCCGCCGCTCATGAATGGCAATGCTACTTACTGGCTTGAGGGGCTCATGGTTGGGCTCTCAAGAGCACAGGTCGTGGACTGCAAATGGTTCTCCGTGCACTGTCAGTTCAAAAGACAGGACACTCACAATTGCAGCAGCGTGTTTATCCCATTTTCCTCCCAGCGCTCCGAACTGCAATCTGCCCTGGGTCTGTGATTGCTTCGCTGCCAACAGACATGTCCCGCTATCATCATTATTGTCATGCGCTGGCTAAACAAAAGAATGCACAAACTGTGGCACCACAGTTTGTTTAGTCATCACTACCCACAGAGTCTTCACTCAGATTCTCCTCCTCGACGTCCTCTTCATCTTCAATTTCTTCGTCTTCTTCGTCTTCTGCAATCAGATCCTTCTCCGACTTCTTCTTCGGAGCCGCCTTCATCTTTGCAGCCTTCTTTGGCTTCGGCTTTGCATTGGCACCTCCCCGCGACTTTCGCTTCTTGCCTGTCACCGTGGACGTGGAAGGCTCAGGGGTGCTGCTGCTCTGCGCATGCGGAAGGTGCAAAAGTTTTCCCATGCGTTGAAAATCTTGTCGTTGGCAGGGTCAGTCATTGCCGCGAGGAGCTGTGTGCAGACCTGGGCCTTGAACCACTTGGCGTGCTTTTGTGAGAAGCCTGGCGTGCTCTTCTTGGGCACCAGAACCAAACTCGAGCAAAAGGACATCAAACTGCGACGCAGCCAAGGAGCAAATTGCTGTCACTGGAATTCTTTTTGTCAAAATCACGCTGGCTGTCGCAGGCTCTGCTGCTGTCATGAGTGTGACAGCCCGTGGCCGATACCGGTGCAACAATTCCTCGATCATGTGCGAATGCCTTGGATTCCAAGTGATCGGTTCTCCTGCCACGTTGTCCTTTGCACTTCCATCTGTTCGCTGTTGGTTGTTCGGTGCACCAGCCACGCGGAAGCTTCCAAGCAACTCGTGCTTGAACACAGGTGCCAGCCTTGTCAGCCCTGCCAAATCATGCCGGGGGACCCCGTAGACCTCAGAAACTCGCACGCAAACAAGGGGCGCAAGCTGAGCGCGCCAAACAACCGCGCACTGTTTGGTTTATCCAAGGCGCAGCATCTGAACACACGGTCCCCTCAAAATGTAGGTTCTGCAGGCAGGAGAGCATAAAACCGACGCTCGGAGGTCACCCCCTCCGTTTCAGAAAGAACACTTCGAGAAAGTGGTCAAGGGCGTGCTTTTTGCACGAAACAGGCAATCCACTTTGACCTTTGACGACTCGGACGGGCCGCCTCCCCCAGACGGCGAGACCGCGCTCCAGAGCGCCCTCGACGCAATCCTCGCGGAGCTCGCCGCCCTGCAGCTTTCCGGCAGCGGAGTTGTTAACGCGCCGGCCTGGGCGGGCTTCACAACTTGGGAGCTCCTTCGCGGAAGCAACGTCGTTCGCAACCTGCATCTGGAGGCTCCTCTCTCTGCTGCGCTGGCCAACGGCGACGACACGCTGAGCATCACGGCAGACTGCTACTCCACGGCGGGCACTGACGCTGCCAAAACAGCAGCCTTGCTGGCCTACTACACCTCCTCACAAGTGGACACTCTGTTGGGAGACTACCGAACCGGAATGGCGCAGGACGCGGAGACGACCAGCGCCATCACGGCCGCGCTGCTGGCCTACTACACCTCCTCACAAGTAGACGCGCTGTTGGGAGACTACCGCACGGCGCGCGCAGGACACGCAGACGCAGGCGGCCATCACGGGCGCGCTGCTGGCCTACCGGACGGGCCCGGACCAGGACGTGTTCACAACCAACCAAATCACCTCGGCGCTGGTGCGTTCAGCCGCAGACCAGGACACGGCAACGGCCTCGAGCATCGCAGCCGCGCTGCTCAGCTACTACACCATCGCACAAGTAGACGGCCTCCTTGCCGGCAAGCTCGGAGTCACGGAGGCAGCCTCGGCGCTGCAGATAGCAGTGCGCTTTCCGGACGACGGAGGGGCCGACGAGGTGGTGGCCGCCATAGGAGAGCAGATCCTGGGCCCCACGGACGTCTCGCTGTCAAACTGGACGGTTCGCCCCAGCAGCGGCTGCAGCGTGGTCCTGGCCACGCACACCCGGGAGTAAGCGTGGACGGCTACACCCTGACCCTGGCGGCGAACCCGTGGAACATCGTGCGCACCTACAACTTGACGCCCGGCCGAGAGCTCCTCTTCGCCTGCCGCTACCGGCTCGGCACGGCCTCCAACTTCGTGGCGCACATGTCCGAGGCCGACAACGTCTACGACCCATTGTACGGCAGCTTCGTGGGCGACCAGGGTGCCTGGAGCACGGCCAAGATGTACTTCACAGTGCCTCCGAACGGAGTTGCGAAGCTGCACTTCGGGGCGACGTCCCAAATGAAAAGTTGGGAACCCTCCTGGCTTCGCGTGTTTAGGAATTCCACCTTCGACAAAGCAAGGATGAGTTTGTCAATCTCTTGGTCAGCCACCGCGACCTGCAAAAGGGAATTGACAAGGTCCTTGGCGGTTGTCTCAGTTTCTAGCAGAAACTCTTTGTCTTCAGTCTTCAGAGCTTCAACTGCATGGACAGCCTCAGTTGCCTTGGCTTCATTGGGCTCTGAAAGGCGGATGGCGGCTTTCACAAGGGCGGCGTCATCCAACGCACCTTCGTCCGCTGACTCCGCCTGCGTTGCCGCAGCCGTTTTGTCGGCTTTCTTGGTTAGCTTGTCCCAGATGGGCTTCAGCACCTCGCGCTCGAGAAGGGCATTCACGTCAAAGTTGGTGTGCAACACGCTCTTCACCTTCTCGTCGTACTTCTTGGTGTAAATGAGATCTGCCAGAAATTCCGCAGCCTCTTGACTGGCTGGCTGCAGCGCCCCCAGCCACGATTTGTTGGCCACGACTTTCACGGATTTGCCTCGGCGCCATGTCCAGATCATTACAATGTCATGGGCGACACTTGAATCACCAATTGCAGTCAAAATGCTAGGGTCAAGTTCATTGTCAGGGATATTGTCGAGCGTCTCCCGCGAGAAGAGAAGGCCACCAGCCATTGCCTTGCGCCACGTCTCCTGAGTGGAGAGTTTCTCCCGGATGCGTTTTGCGTCCTCACATGGCAGGCTCTTGTGAGCCAACAGCATGTCCAGGATCTCATCTTTCAGGACATACTTCCATGGCCTCAGAAGCAGTGCGCCCCCATCAAGCCAACGCCTGGGGGTTGAGCTCGCCTTGCTTGAAGGTTTTGTTCAACGCCGCATCCATGAGGGCATCGAACACCCACTTCACGCAAGGCGGTTGCTTCTTGCAAGCAGTGGCAAGGTCTCGCAAAACATATATGGACTTGATGGGACTTCGCTTTCCGAAGAGCTCCTCAGAAAGCAGGACTTCCTCTCGGAAAGAAGTGTCGCTCAGCAAGGAATTCCACAGAGCCATCAAGACTTCGAGGAAGGACTGCGTCACTGCCTCCCCCGATGTCACCGTCAAGTTGGCAGACAAGATCTCGAAAAGCTTCTTAGTCGTCAGCTTGGTCTTGGAAGCTGATTCGTGATTCAACTTGCAGGACACTATTTGAAAGATGCGTTGCACAGGGCTGTAGTACATGGTCTCGTAGCTGGTCCCAACATCCTCCCTTTGCTTGGCCGCTTCCCAGAACAAATTCAGCCCGGGCTTGAAGCGGCAATCGATCGTGGAAGACAGCCACGCCCTTCTCCATTCCTGCGCTGGCAACTCAATGCTTGGCTAGTAATGTATTTAGGGGCCAAGACAGCGACGGCGCCGGCCTCCTGGAACTTGTCTTGCTGCAAGTCCCTCGCTGTGGCCAAGATGAAGGCGTGATGGTCCTCCTCCGGACTGATCCTCTTCATTTGCCCATTTTTCTGGTCCATAAACAAGTCATCCACTGCCACCACCAAATTTATAGGCTGGGGCGTCTTGTACGTGGTGTGCATGATCCACTTTACGCTGCTCTTGTACACTGGCACACTTGCAGTCGAAGACCATGACCAGCTAACCCACGCTACATTGCCGCCTGCAATGTACTGGTCAGTAGTGGAATCTCCCTCCTTCAAGGCCTCCATCATGGACTGCAACTTGCGATTGTCGAAGGGGTCTTGACGACCGCCCTCCTCGATCGTTAAGGGCTTCATTGACTCAAGGTCCCTGAAAAGATCCGTCCTGAGCAGCAGCGCAGTACTGACTGATGGCATCTCTATTACTGAGGCCCGCGCCCCACAATGAGTTCCCAAGCCTTCCTCACGTCATCGTAGTGGGAAGCGCTTATGTTCCGGCATTGCACCGGGGTTGAGCTTGCCGAGGATGTTGATTGAACCATAGCAGTCTGCACCTCGCTGCGGTTACGCAGCTGGCACCGGGGGCCTCAAATAAAAAACACTGCGGATGAACCTTAATCTGAAAACTGCGGATGAGCCTTAATCTGAAAGCACGGGCCACGCTCTGTGAAAAGTCGAATTTGATCCGCGTCAGCAACGCTTCCGTTTTTTGTTTACCCCGGTCAATTGTTGCAGTCGCGGAGCACCAACCCAAAGCAGGGCCATCGTCCCAGCAAATTAAACAGGAGCAGCTCTTGTCTTAATAACTGTGGCTCCACAGTTACTAGGCCCAGCGGATCAACCTAGCTGCCGTGAGCACCGCCCTCATTGCCTCCCTCAGGACAGGAACCGACATGGCGTTGCCCACCATTTTGCCTCTCTTGGCGCGGGACACACTTTTGGGCCAGCGGAAGTTGTGGAATCCCTGCAAAGCCGCCAGCTCCTTGAGGCTGAGAAAGCGACTTTCCTTAGCACAGGCTGTAAGCTGCGGGCTGCGCAACTCGCCACACTTGATTATTTGCACTCGCTAAATCTGGTTTGGACAAGAATCGTTGTCGAGCCAGAAGTTGTCGCCGGAGGCTCGTGCACATGTGATTGTGGGAACATAGCCCGAGGTGACCTGCCGGAAGTTTTTCCCGGCTCCTGCATCGATGATGTCCCTGTCCAGATTCCAAACACCCTTCGCCTTGAGCTTCCTTCCTGCCAAAATGTTGTTCCGCTTGGTTTTGCAAAGCTTCTTGATGTCCACCTTGGGAAGCCCCTTCTCCAAGAAGTCGTCCAGGAAAGCGAACTTGCTTTCAGGCAGCGAGTGGACCATATTGCATCCGCAAGAAGGATAAATCGCCCCATCGGCTTCTGCAGAGAAGAATGACGATGCTTGGCCGACTGCAAGTCTCTCATGCCACTGCGACGCAGAAATTCGGCGTCCATGCGCCGAACCTTAGCGCGACGAGACACTATGGCCACACTTGCGGCATGTGTGTTAAAACATGTCCACTTTTGAGCCTAGCAACATGCTTCGCAAACATCACCATCAAATCTGGCGAATGCCAAATCAGCGCAGTCATAGACTCCTTTCCAGATATGAATTGCTGCATGTATTCCTGAAGCGTCTCGTCAAGATGCCATTTCTTTGCAAACCTTAGCCAGCAAGGCAGCTGTCTGTTAGTTGTCCGTTCCGCGCAGGGTTGTTTACTGGGAATGCAACACGTGAGGACTGCGCTGAGTTGCCGCTGGACAGCATGCGCGCTGTCGCGCAGTCGAATCTTCATAGCTGGAAAAGTCTCGGCAGGAAAGTGGTCCCGAAGTGAGAGTAAACGGCCGGCTCTCAGTTCATCAGCGGCCGCATCCGAAGCAAACATTTCCTCAGCAGCGTCAGCGTCAGGGAGAAGCATTTTGTTTTGAAACATGGAGCAAGCAAAGCTTTGCCGCCGAGGTTCCACCCTTCTGCGAAAATGCTGCCAAGCCTTTTTGTAAAATGTCGGCGCCTTCCCGCACCACCCAGACGGAGGTTTTCTTCTAGCCTGAAACATAGTTTTTGCAACTCGCAGCGTTGTCCTGGCAATCCTTCGGGCGCCGCAAATTTGGCCGTGGAAGAGCCCCAAGAGGCCTTGATGCAGTTCAAGTTGACCGCGCTGCGGTTTCACACCGCGGTTTGACACACAGGCAAATCTGACAGAAAGCATCGGCCCTTGCGCATCTTGCGAAATCAGAGCTACCTGGCACTTCCCAAGTTTCTTCCGCTCCATGTCCAACATAGCCTCATTCAAGCACCATGAAATGTTCTTTTCCTTGTAGCGGCCAAGAGGAGATTTTCGAAGCGATTCTCCTTTCAAGCGGCGCTCCACAACACCCAGAAAGGTGTCCATTGACGGGGTGCCTGGCAGATTTGGGCTGCAGCCAAGCGCTGTCGCTCGTCGGAACCGATGCAGTACTCCACGCTCATGTTGTTTCAATTGCGTTGTTCGCAATCCTTCCACTGAGCGGCTGAAGCACTTGCAGTACCGGCACTGCACATTCGACTCAGTCAGTTTTGCCCACTTGAACAGTCTTCCCCACTTAATCACGCATTTGGAAGAAGGCATGGCGCCATCCGAACTGCGTTGCCGCAGTCGGTGCAGCAGCTGCCCTACAACTTGAGCATGTTTCGACAGGCGTGATCAACGATTAACGATGCCGCAACATGAACTGTGCCACAACAGAAACACTCAGGCAAAACGGACGAGCCCTTTTTACCTCTGCGGGACTGTGTGCTTGAAGCGCGACCGCTTCCGAAGCCGTCAGCTGTACAAAGGCTTCGCAAGCAATGATTCCAAAAACCTGACTGCGGCGACGCAGTTCTTTCGAGGCCCAGGAACCAGTCCTTTACGTCAGCGAGCTCCTGCTTTGTGCAGGGATCATCAGTCCACCACTCAATGCCGTCGTTGAAGGTCACTTTCAGCCATTGTCCCCGATAATTGTACCAGCGTTGGCCCGTGGGGAATTTTGGCGCCCGTGGCAGCCGGCGGAACTGCGTGGCAATATATCCAGCAGCGACCCATTGTGTATAGGTGTAGGTGCCGCTGGAATGCATCCTGTGCACCGGCGCGAGTCTCTTTGTCGCTTTCATGCTTCCCCGAGTTCTGAAGGGCAGCCCAATCACTCGGGATCTCTTGAACCTTGTTCTCACGCGCGACCGCGTCTTCTGCTGTCGAGTCCTGGATAGCCCCGCCGCAATTCCACCATCCGGTCATAGATGCCTGTCGCAGTGACATAGGCCGTCTCCGCTGCTGTTATTTGTGTGTGAAACCAATCGCCTGCCTCAGTGCCGAGCTTTGGGAACCCGGCGTCCTGCCACTGCCTCTCCAATCGCAGCAACTGTGCTCCTTGCCATCGACCTGACTCAAGCGGCATCCACCGCCACTCATCTTGGTCCGGGTGCGAATCACGAACATTGACACGCTCAAGGGTCATTGTCAGGTGCTCCGCACGCTGGAGTTGTTGCTGCAGCCCGTCGTCATCATCATCCTCCTGCATGTCGTCAGCCGGCGACGTTGGTGAACAGTTGAACCAGGCCGGAACTTCTTCCTGCTCAGTGTCAAGCTGCGTCGCCGCAGCTGATTTTGGCATGGGCAAAAACGGAGTTGGGCTTGCCGGCTCCTGCTGGCACTCCTCCTCCGGCAGCTGAGTGACAGTGGGCTCCTCCGGCTGCAGAGTTGGAGTTTCCTGCTCCATGCTCGGCACCACAGTTGGCGTCGGCGCAAGGCTGCTTGGGGATCCGCCTCGCGGGCTGCGTGAGTGATCCAAGCAAGCGGTGAACGCAGCAGCTCTTGCCTTCACGTTGGTGGGCTGAGGAGCCCAGGGGAAGCAGCAGCTCAAGGGTGTGAGATTCTTCACCTTGTCATAGTCCATTTGAAAGAACAAGTCCTTGCGTGGGACAGAGTCTTCTTCCCAGTGAGGGGTGTGGGCACAGTCGTGCCACCTGCTTGCTGCAATCTTTTCGTATACGGGCACCTCCACGTGGCGCCCCTGCAACTCTTTCGGCAGCAGGCGGCATTGCGGCTGGAAATTCCGCGAGCACGCCTCGCCCTGCTGGACATGTTATACCTCACGATCACCTTCACTATCACGAGATCCTCCGCATTCCACACCAATTCAGTGCCACGACGCATGTTAAAAATCGTCCTGGGGGTGTGGCCCAGAAGCTGGAAGCCCAAAGCGTAGAAGACATTGTTGCCGAAGACATTTGTCTTCCACGCGTAGTGGTCGAAGACGTGCTCCCAGTCTTCTGCTGTGTACCTTGGCGCACAAGGTCGGCAAGGCACGAACAGGCAAGACTACAACAACCAAGGACTAAACATTCAGGAATCATTACCAAACACAAATTTCTTGGCAAGGCGCACTCCGACTCCACGGCCTCCTCGGCCGTGATACTCGCGTGCCCCCAGCCCGGCGTCGTTATCTGACGCAGTCAGCTTTCCCTGTCTCAGGATTGCCGGGGCACATTCCCAGTACGTGCCGTGAACCACCGAGTGCAAGTGGATGCCATCTGCGTTTCCGCAGATGTCTTGAATACGACGCTGCCACTGCGCAGAGTGCAGTCTGTCCGACTGCAAGTAATCGAACTCGATGTGGCCAGAACTTTTCGAGGTCTCCTGGGGGAAATGGCGGCATTGGCCCAGAGAGTCGCAGACTCCGTGGACGTGCGCCCAGTGCCGCACCATCATCTCCACCAATGCTGGGTCCTTTGCAAGGGGGTGGTTGCTCTGGCTCCTCCCCTGTTTTTCCCACTTTGGACGCTTGGTCAACGATGTTGTTCCTCAGGACATCATACGGGGCTTGCACCAATGGAGTGGCCAACTCCAATGACTTTGTGCCAGCCACATGCGACAGCTTCAGGAGATTCGCCAGCATCTCGCTCGCGATGAGGACCGACTTCAGCGGCATTCGTTCAATGCTTTCCAGTGCCCTGTGTGATGGCCGCTGTGTTGCCACAGCGGCTTGGTTCACTCTGTCCAGGAAGTCTGCAAGCGGAGTCCTGCAAAGGTCATAGAGGTCGCGATGACTCAGCATCGTGTTGACCTTCACCCACTTGTGCCCGGAATTCTGGTCGAGCGGCTTTGTTGAGACCCCATCCACATTGGCCATCCCGTGTGGCAGGAGCTCGGGTTTGCCAATGCGTTGAGGGCCATGGACCTCTAGTGTATCGTAGCAGAAAGACGGCAAGACGAAGCCGAAATTGATGTGGTTTACGTTCTTCCGCTTGCCTTCCTGCAGGGGCATTGCTTGAACAGTGTTTGCAATAGTTAGAACAAACGTACAGGGACATGCAGCTTTTCACACGCCCCAACCCCATGCACTTCCCAAACCTGTCCTGAAATTTCTGGTTTATCAGCGTCGTGTCTTTTGCCAGCGTGAAAAAGTGGCCCGCAACGCTGGAGTCCAGCTGCAACCCAGCCTCTTCTACCAGTTCCCTTAAGGCGGCATTCTTGGCCGCATCTTCCTGCCAGTTTCCACCATGCCTGTAGACAAGATCTGCTGGAACTATGCTTCCAGCAGGTGTAGCAAGAAACCCGCTGCACCTTCGGTGCGCCAAGACATGCCAGTCGAAATTGACATTCATGAACAAGTATAGCGCCACACTGCCATACTCGTCGGAATGTCGCGGCATGTCCTGCTGTGTTGCCAAAGCAGTCTTCAATCTGCCTTGCCCTTGCTTGAAGCCAAGGCTGGCGCGCAAGCAGTGTGAGATGCAGTTGTGTTTCATGATCACTGAACGGCAACAACATTTGAGAGCTGTTTTTTCCACTAGCAGCCTGAGTAAGTAAGTTTGAACAACCAAGGCAAGGAGCTCCAACAAATAGATCATTCGACAGCAACTGTTCAACTGCGGGTGCAGAGCTGGTTCTAGATGCAGCTTTGTCGACAATGTGGTGCGCATGGAGTTGCGGAAGCTTTATGTTGAAGAGGCGAAGGGCAATTCCTGCTGTCGCCAACGACAACACAACCGAAAAAAACAAAGTCGTGCAGTGTTACCAGATGCCTGCATACCCTACTCGAAGAGCTGCACAGCCAACCCAGGGCGGGCCCTTGCTCATGGATTGACAAAGCATTGCGCTGCGTTTTTTTTCTGGCTGCAAAATGTGCGAAGAGACTGTTGCGGCAGCAATTCAAGTGAAACACTGGCAAGACTGCGTGGCCGCAGTTTGCGTCTAGCGATGCTCGAAGACTGTCTCCTTGGGCTGTCTGTGTCTAGCAATGCTTGATTGTCTCCTTGGACTCATTCTTCTGATTCAGCAGCTTAATAATCATCATCTCTATCTTGTTGACACGGCCTTGCACCCCTGTCAGCTCGTCCAAGATATCCTTAAGCACTTCCTCGGGCGGGAGCGGCGGCGGACTCAGCCACGGCGGCGGCGGGGAGGTGCTGGTCCACGCCGAGGATGCCTGCGATGATGGCGGCAAGCGATCATACACGGCGCCCACCCAGTTAGTACACATCGGCGGTTCGCAATTTTCGGACCGAACTTTGAAGGCCTCATCCCTGGTGTAGCGCCAGCTGTGCTGCAGGCCAGCCTCAGCCTTTCCCTCCAGCAGGCACACGCAGCAAATCACCTCAAAGTTCCAACCGCAAACCATCACACCGCTGTCTTTGAAGGCCTTCTTCTTGAACAACGGGGTCTTGCATTTCCATCCGCAGACATCGCACACGGCCTGCCAGTCAGAATTCCACGGCATTGTCTGACTGACAGCTGCGTTTCCGCAGATGTTCCACAGATGTTCCTTAACAGCTGCGGCGGGCAATTCAACCATCACGACATGAACACAGCATCCCTGACACATGTTTCAAACTGTTCACAGGCGCGCCCGAGCAAACACAGGCACGAATCGAAGACTGCAGCTCTACCACCATTAGCCTTGCGTAAGAGGGTCTTTTTCTTGTTCCGACCTTGCGCCCGAAACGTGTAAAGTCAAGACTAAGCTACTGTTGGAATTTGCAGAGGTGTTGGCCATTAACAAGAACCAACTGCGGGCACGCAGTTGGTTTTCGCGGCAGCAGCGCTGCGTGGAACTCCGGCAGTATAAACATGGGACATCTATCGCCGGCGCAATTCAGACTCTAACTTCTCCAGCTCCTGCGTGCTTTGCCACAATTTGTGATCGATGACCGTCGTAATTGCCGTCTGCCACATGCGGAGCGACATCCTGCGCATAGACTCAACCTGAAAAGTCTCTGCCCCTCTCAGAATCAATAAACAGCTGCTGCCTGCCATTGCGCGTGTTTTGGAACTCCTCGATGAGGTCCAGCGCCGAATCCAGATTGTGGTACTCCTGCCTCATCAGGATCTCAACAGCTACCACCATCTGCAACTCTTCCTTTAGGTGTTCCATTTGCGTTTTCAATGCCTCGATCTTCCGTCGTCGAGCCCCAGCCTCGGTCATGGCGCGCAACGCAGGTGACTGTTCCATCATGGCTCCCCTAAAAAAAGGCCAGTTTGGACCAGAGCGCTGCAAAGTAAATTGCACAAAAAGCATCTCAAATTGACAAATATTGCCCCAGGTGCTATTTTTCTTGCCTGCAAACAAGCATGCGGCAGCAAACACATCGTTTCTCAGGCTGCAGCAGCCCCTCAAGCTCAGCCCAAACACTCACTGTGTTGCCGCAGTGTGTTCGTATGTGAACTCTCGAAGCACCGGCTGCAAGTCCTGTATCAGGACATGGGCTGGCCAGAGTATGGCCAGAAACACACACTCTGCGTCGTGGCCAGCGGCAAGACCCCCACACATCCAGGGCCTCGCTCACCTGCAACATTTGGTCATGGAGAGTGCGCAGCTCGTCAAGCTTAACCTTGTTCAGCTTCCCCTTCATCGGCCGCAGCATCTCGTACTCATCAAACATCCACAGTAGCGCACATCAGTCACCGGTGTCTTGTGACAAAAAAAGTATTCAAGCACAGTGCATGTGGCGCAGCACTTGCTGATGATCTTGGAGTTCATCCGGTTGTCTTTGTACAGAGGGCCCAGAGTCTCGCAGACGTTGATGAGCATCGAGAAAGGGATCTTGTCTGGTTGCCCGCAAGTGATTCGTTGGATGTCTTCCGCCAACTTGTATAGGCAATCCCCCCGCACAATGCCAGCTGAGCCCTCCTCCAAGTACCTGGATGCCATGGCTTCGCCAGCTTTGGTTGCAAAGCTGGACAACGAGTTGAAGCCGAACCGAAGCTGAGCCAGTTGAACCGAATGGGCGGGCGGCGGGCGAAAACTCACTGAGCCGCACGCAACGCTGGCAGCAAAACAGACACGCTTTTCCTTGTGCTAAAACTCAGGAGTTGCCAAACTTCTCAGGCAAAGCAAAAACCTAAGCTGAGCCGGGCTCTCAGGGGAAAGGCTGTGTTTCCGCAGCCTTTTCTAGATGCAAGTTCAGTCAGAGTTCAAGGGTAAACAAGCTCACGCAAAGTCAAACAAGCATCGTCCAACAGCATCTCCAATGGTGTAAGAGGTCCGTCAATGTCGGCCAGTTCGTTCAAGAAGTGCAGAACCTGGGTCGACTCTTCCACAAAGGCCCGCTCTTCAGCAGCGACGCGTGGAAGTTGCGTTGGTCCTGGAGAGCCTGGAGAGCACAAATCCCGCACAAGAGGCTCCCTGGCCATATCATCAGAAGGCAATGGCGAAATCAGCGCGCGCTCCATACCAGCAAGAACGACTGCGAAAGGAAACATCGCGGCTCTTCGCCCAGTTCTTTCCATGATCAACCGCAGGACCCGGCTGCATTTCCTGACAATAATCTCGTCAATCTTCATTTCAATGACATGCAGCGCCACGCAATGCGCGAGCTCGTCAGCGTCACCCCCGTAAATGTCCATGGCAGCACGTGCGCCAAGTTTCACTACCAGCTGACATAGCAAAAACAACTCTCTGAGCCACCGGATTGTCCAAACATCAAGGCCCCCCTCCCTCCCCAAGATTTTCGGCAAAAAAACACTTCCGAAAAACAGATTGTTTTGACAAAGAACGCGCACGCGAAAAAACAAGGTTTTCGGTCCAAAAAAAAAGCACACACAAAAATGCATAAAAAGCATGTCCTTAATGACCGGCCAGTACGCCCACGGCATATGCACGTCACTCACGTCGCCATATTTCGGAATGTAGCATGGAATTGTGTCACACCCTCGCTCTAGCGTCGTCTTGAACGTTCTGTTGTCCCCGCACGGATTGTGGGTGAGGTCCACGCCACCGCATTGTAGCTCTCCTCCCTCTGCCGTGTCAGCCATCTCCACCAGGTTGATGGTATAGCTACACATCTCAATTGTTTCTTTCCCTGCTTGTCCTCCTCTCTTGCGTTCCTTGCACATTGCTCCTCCGTATGCCCCATTTCTTCATCCGAGGAAACAGGATCACTGCTGAGTAGTTCACGGATCTTCTTCATCGCCTTCTCATTCCCAGCAGCCTCCTCATAGTCCTTGCAGTCGCCGTCGTGGGCCAGGTTCGCGCATCTCATACAAATTCCCATCTCTCCCATGCACTTCTCCATTGACTCCAGGAACCCGAGCGCCGCTCACTCGCTGCTTCTTTTCTTCTTTCTCAGCGTTGGGCTGAGAGCTTCGGTTCGGGTCTGGTACTTGACCAAGACTGTCACCTTCGCCCTCTGCTGCCTTCCTCTTGGATCCTTGAGCAGCAGGCTCGGTCATCAGGGATCGCGGATGTCTGGGCTTGATCTTGTTCATGATGTCCAGCACTTCTTTCGTGGGCGCCCCGAGTTGTGCGGAAGGTTTATTCCGCTTTCGGTTCTGTCCCGTCGTGTGGCTCACGTTCCCGGCGAGGTGTCGTACGATTGATTGCTCGAACTCCCTCTTGATCTTCCATACATCCTTCCACAGCGGGAGTTCGTGCTGAAAATACGACATCACCTCAAAGAATCCCAATATCATCTCGACGACGTCCCCCAAGGATTCCTCATTCGAAGTCTGTCCCAGGAGGTCATACATCGTCCCCTGATATAGGCCACGTTGCCAAGATCCTTGTCTATCATGAAGATGGAGGTCCTCTCCTCAACTCCCTCGGAATTCTTGCACATGATCACATCCCGGGATGCACACACTTGCTTCCCGTGACCGTTGTTGAAGAACTGTGCTGCATGATCCACTGTCATGCTCACGAAACCCACGTGGGATAGCTCCTTCTTCAGCTTGGAATATGCGAGTTCCCGAATAATCGTGGTCATGGCCTGAACATTGTTGACGTCCACCATGAGATTTTGGAGATCTGGGATTGCAACCACGCATTCTGCGAAGAGTCGCGCGTATAGCTTCCTCCCTTCGGTTGATCTCACAACACCGTTCGTGTCCGCATTCCAGTTCGCGCAACAGTTCACGCAAGAAGTGGGATTGAATTTCGAGTTTGATCCGAGCACCTTAGACTTGTTCACCTGCATCTCTCTCACACAAAGTTCGCAGATCAAACCACTGAGCTCGGTGACCGAATACCATCGAAGACGTTGATCACTGACATCGGTGTTCCCAAACGCATCTTGTCCGCCGTGTCCTTCGTCTGTTTCCGCTTTGATTGAGCAGTGAAGGTCGGCTTGTACTCAAATTTCACCTTCGACCCCTCCATGTTCTTCGGGACATTGAAGCGAAGGTCGGGCTCGTTTATGCATGTCTCCTCCAGCTCTCGCACGAACGCGTCGCTTGGTGCGACCACGTCAATGGACTTCTCCACCAACAATCGCTTCAGGGGGAAATGTTGCACATTCGAGCTCCCAGGCATCTTGCAGTTCTTGCCTGTGAGCGTGTGGGCAACGCGCCACAGGCGATCATTCTCGGTCACCAACGCGCCTGCCGCCTTGCAGATCTCGCTCACCTTGTTGGCGATCGTCCCCAAGCCCCCTCTTCCTCCATGGAAAGCTACATCGCGATTCACGCACACCACAACCAGGCCCTTGCACGTGTTGACGAGGTCGGATATCGCCTTTTGTAAGGAGTCAATGATGGGGTTGGCGGTCACCTGCCACCACACCCTCTCACGCACACCCAATCACAGAGCGACATCCAAATGTGCACCGACACAGGTGAGTCATCCATGTCTCGCCTCCGTCGTTCGATGATGAGCTTTTCCAGTTTCTGCAAGCGGGAGATAATACTCATTGTATCAGTGGGCGAGGAGACTTGCTCACTCGACCCATAGTATAATCTCTCCTCGATGTTTGTCCATCCCTGTTCGTTGACCATCATCTGGAAGGTCTTCGTGCTCCCTTTCGCATTGACAGCCCTCAGGGGCCAATCCAGGACCAAGAAGCTCTTCTTCTGTCTCGTTGCCTCACCAATGGGGCCCCTTTTCAGTCCCTTGATGATCCGGATCAACCGTCCAGGTGCGTTGTCTGGGTTCTTCTCTGCCTGGATCAACGCGTTGATGGCTTTGGCGCCCGGAAGGCGTCCAGTAATCAAGCATCCTGTTTGGGCACACATGAAAGCATATAGCTGAAGCCGTGCCGCATTCCCCTTTCCAACATAGGAAAGAATAATCTTCTCCGCGCTGGTCTTCAATGCAACAGCGAAGAAGTCAGACATCTCAGCATACACTCCCAATAGGTCTTCCCTTCTGCGAGACACGGCCCAAATACAGTCTGTATGATTGGGTACCCTGTGTTGGTGTCTATGTTGAACTTCACATTGACAGTCGCGCCGCTCAGAGTAATAGGTGTCGAGTCCAGCAGTTGGGTTGATGATTGTCCATCTGTCATCATCACCGGAGTTCATGCGGAATATGGAGTCGATGATCTCGTTGTCGATCTTGACGGCATCGCTAGCATACGACCCCCCACTTGAAGCTCCCTGGGGACTTGGCCCACCAGAGGTTTGGTTCCTTTGCCCGGAGCTCGACGCTGACTTCTGCTGTCGCTCCGTTTTCCGCGGCGGTTCCGTCTTCGATGAGCCCATCACCCACCACGTCGGCTCCTCTCCGATCGCGAAGTCCTCGGGTACCTCTCCAGTTCCCTCTTGAAATCGTGAATGGTGCAGTAGGTGTTCTGGTAGAAGTCGATCATGACGTCCTTCTCGGCTTTCTTTTCGATCTCTTTCAGCCAGCTTACCCACTTGCGCCGATCTTGGTTCTCAGCGGCCCTGTCAGCCGCGTGTGGTGCCAAACTGATGGAGTTGATGTTCATCGCAGGCAGCTTTGATTCGTAGATCATGTCGATGCACCACAGGAAGTTCCTGGCGAACTCGATCTCTCGATAGAGTTCTTTTAGCTCATTCTTGTCCTGACGGAAATAAGCTGTGTCCGACTGATCCCTAGCATGCCTTTCACCGAGCAATGGCTGTAACCTCCTCATGATGAAGGAAACGCACATGAGCGAGTTGATTGCCCCGACGCACGCATCAGAGATATCACTGGGGGTTGACCCACAGATCCTCCAGCGCAGAAGATTGTGCTGGTTAGCTTCTTCATCTCTTCTCAGTGCATATGCGAGGTTCTATCGATGCGCGCAGCTCATTCTGATAGATCAGCCCAAGGTCCCAATTCTTCTGATAGTCGTCCTTTGCGCCACGACCGTAGAAGTCGAGCTTGGGGGCCTTGATCACGCTCAACGTGAATACTTTCCCCCAGCTTCGATCTCTGAATTTCGAAATTCTCCGATCGTGCCTTTCAACGACGAGGTTCTAGTTGGCTCATCGCTGATGAACTCTTTGTATACCTCCCCGACCTGGGTGTCTTGGTGGAATGCAGCTTTGAACGACCGTTCTTCATTGTCTTCGGCCACACCCGATGCGAGATCCCAAATGTCTGTGATGGATCTCAACATGTCTGCCCCTTCTATGCAGTACTTGGTGACGTTGAGCAGTTCAGGGTTCTTCGCTGACAGTGATGCCTCACCGCAAAGCTGGTTCAGCGCCGCCACGATCTTCTTCCCTTTGCTGCAGAATTCCCTCCAACCAAGCATACATTCGTCAGCAGAAAGTTGTCCGAAAACTTTGCTAATAAACTCCAATGCAACCCTCATGGATTGCCCTTCTCCTTTCATCATTCCGCGGCACTTGGCAGAGTAAAACGCTGAGTAGGCGTAGATAGTGGGGACGCCAATGTCCTCGATCCACTTTATGCACATGCCCAGGTCGCTGCCCATTTCCATTCTCTTGGGTATTCTTTTGCCCTCCTCGATGGCGTTCTTCCCCAAGAATATTGCCGCTTGCCTGGATTTCCCAACAGGCACGCAGAAGAATTCATTCGTATTGACGACGGTCGCATTGGCAGTCATCTTGATGATATTCTCCAGAACCGGGAAAACCCAAAATAAGCAGCTGCGGATAAAGCCACAGAATAGTCCCAATACGAGCCCAGCTTCTGATCGAGGTGAGGGACTGGCCCTACTCCTCGTCGAAACTTGAGGTTCGGGACGTCTCATAAGTAAAGGATATTTTCCTTCACTTCATGCCCAGGTAGCCAGTGAGACTACAAGACGTTATAAATTTTATAACATCCCAGCGCTGCGAAGACCCCGAATGGCCCATAGCGACTCAAGGGGGGCGTTGCGAAGTTACAACACCCCATCATCACAAGTACGTAACGACTACTCCTAAGAAAACATGTTTGAAGGACCTGTCACGGGCAACATCCCGGACGTCCTGGAGAACGGAGAGGTAACTGACAGCACGCACGTCACTGCAGGGCAGCTGGCTCCTACGCCCAAGTAACTGGCCGCATCAAAACCAGCGTAAGTGGAAAGCACTTCAAACCTTCACTCAAACTTATCACGCACAGCCTCAAACCACTGCAAACACAGACAACCTCAAACCAGTGAAAATCATGAACAAAACCGCCTCAAAGCAGCCTCAAACCCAGAGCGCCTCAAAAGCAGCAGCAACAACACAAAACATGCTTCAAACATTCGGAACTCGCGGCAAAGCACTTGCCTAAAACACAGCCTGCTGGACAGCCAGTCAATCAACTCACGCCCGCCCAATCACAGTCAACCAACCAAGAAACCACGCCTTCAACCAACAAGCCAACCTCAAACGACCAACCAACCAAGCAGCCAACCCATCGACCGACCGACCGACGGACCGGCCAGCCAGCCAGCCAGCCAGCCAATCAGCCCAACCTGCCAACCAACCAACCAACAAGCCAGCCAGTCCGGCCGACTTGCGGCGCGCGCGCCCTTAGGCCAACACCCAGAGAACAAGCGACCTGCCGCCTTCCAAAACTTGCCCCAAAAACGAGCCCCGCCTGCCCCAGTTCTTAAGAAGGATAGCGAGCAGCTTCGGCGGCCCCCCTTTTGGGGCCCACGCGGGCCCCAAAATGGGGGCCGCTTTGCGCTGCATTTTGCAAACAAACGAGCTCCACCTGCGCTGCGCCGCAATTGCGGGCGGAGTGTTCTTGCAACCACTTCGACTTTGCGGTCTTGCGCGACGCATGATGGCAGGTTGCATGCCGCACACGTCCAGCAACTGGGGAGGCCCGTCCACACGGCCTCAGATTTGGAGCTGTTTCTGGACCCAGTTTTGGGGGCCGCCTGCCCAATGTGTTTCACCGGGAGTTAGCGCCAAGTCGCAAAACCGAAGCGCAGCTTCGCCAGCCCCACCGCGCCGGTCAGCTCCAATTGAACTCCAAACAAAAGCTGTTCCTGGTCGCCGCCTCCTGCGATGGCAAAAAAAACATGACAGACGTGACGAAAAAAGCCTCTAGCGTGTCCTGACCATCCGGCGCTCATCTTGCCGCCCCCGGGGGATTTTGAAAAGTGTGTGCTCCATGCTTGCCTACTAGCATCTCGCCTCGTGGCCCTGACATGCAGCCTTGCTGACCTCCTCAAATGTGGATCCATGCACAGCTGCAGTTACAAAGACAACGCAAAGATCACAGAGATGCTTCGGCTGTTCCAACTCAACTCAACCCAAAAAATGCTCAAAAAATACGTGCGTAACATGTGAGCGCTTTAAGTTCTCAAAACTCGGGTTTGGAAAAGTGATTTGGGTAAGTCGCGGTCCTCTCGGGAACTGGGGCGCTTTTGCGCACTTTTCGGCCCCAAAGAGAGCGGTGACGAAGCATGCTCGGCGGGCTGGAATTGCCGCTTTTCCGGCCCGAAAGCGGAAAACTGAGCAAAGCGGTCGTCTGGAGCCCGCTTTCCACCGAAAACCAGCGAATTTGGAGGCTCGGGCATCCCACTTGCAGTCCGACACGAAAAACGGACTCTTCGGAGCTTTTTGCACCAAAAACGGAGCCGGATGGAGCGACTTCAGTGGTGACAAGCTCGGCGGGCTGACGGACCACCTCGGCGGGCTGTCGGACTCCGAGCCTGGTCCTCGGCGGGCTGTCGGGCCGCGAAAAACCCTGCGGAGAAGGAGCTCGGGAACTGGGCCCAGTTTTGCGCACTTTTGCACCCAAAAAGCGAGCGGTGACGAAGCGGCGACAAGCGGCGACGAGTTCAGCGGGCTGGAATTCGCAGGCTTTTCGGGGCAGAAAACGGAATTCGGAGCACGGCGAACGCCTGGAGCCGGTTTTCGGCGGAAAACGAGCGAATTGGGTGGCCCAGGCAGCACATTTGACGCCTGACACGAAAAAACGCGCTTTTCGGAGTTGGCCGTTTTCAGCGCTTTTTGCACCAAAAACGGAGTGGTGACAAAGACCGGTGACATCGGAAAAACGTTCAGCTGGTTGGAGAATTCGGCTGTTTTGCAGGGTTTGGGGGCCAAAAAACCAAAATAATTAGGGGACTATAGGCTGTCTTACTACTGTAGTGGCCGCTGTGCAGGAGAAGCAGCACGGTGTGCTGAACGACGCCCGTGCCGCTCGGGGCGCGCTGCTGGAGGACGTGGTAGTACTCCAGCCCGTCCGTCCACAGGGTCTGCTGCCACACGAAGACGAAGACCTCCACCCGCCCGGCGTTGCGGAGCTCGAAGGCCTCGATGTCGTCGAAGCCCACTGGGCGGTCCGTCGGCAGGCCAGAGAAGTCCACCCCCGCGTCGGCCACAGCGGGCTGCCAGCCCGCGGGGCGCGGTCCTCGGCGGCCGGCCATCTCGGAGCCCGAGCAGCTCACGGTCCTCTTCCGCTCGGTCTTGTTGAGCCGAGGCAGCTTCTTGGCCAGGGTCTTGGGCAGCAGCCTCCCGCCTCGTTGGGCGGCGGGGGCGCGGGCATGTCGGCCAGCTGCTGCGAGGGCGCGGTCAGCAAATACGCTGCCGTGTGGCCAGCGCAGCAGAGAGAGGAGCCCCCAGATGCAGGTTGCCACAAGTTGCTCTTGGATGCGCAATTCGGTTTGGGGAAGCTACGCACCCAGGACCATACCAAGTTTTTACGGTTTGTATCTTTAACCCCACAACTGTCCATAACCATGCAGCTGACATTTGTGGTGTCGTTGCTGATCTTTACCTGTTATCAGAAACTGGGGCCATGAAGGACCACCAACTTGAACTTGAGCAGACCTTGGTTTCAAACAAGCTTTCGGCCATCTGGGGTCACCCCGTCCCCAATTTCGTGAAACCAAATCTTCAACCTGCACCAAGGGGGCACCCATCGGAGTTGCTGTTTGGTCCAGACTACCCATACAGAAATGCAGAGAGCTTCCGCCTGATCCCCTTTTGATGTCATGCCGATACCAAGAATGTTGGACTACATTTGGCGCCACTCCAGTCTTAACTATTGTGATCTATTGTTTCACTGCGACGCACAAGGAACATAGGGATAAAAACCTGGTTCTCCTATCCCATGCAGCCAGACGTGCTGCTGCCGTACGGGGTAACGTTTTCCTTGGAGGAGACTTCAATATGGCCCTGCAAGATGATCGCATTATGCCAATGCTCGAGCAGCAGGGGTTTCTGGACATTATGAAATTAGCAAAATCCAGATGGCCAGATAACATTCACCCAACATGCATGGGGGTAACTTATCCTGACAATTTACTTGTGAAAGGTCCCCTGAGTGACAAGATTATTGGGGCTAAAGTACACCTGCAAAAAGGGTTAGGGGCGCACCTGCCGTTCACAGTTACCTTTTTGGTTTCCGATACTGAAGCCATCACAACATGGAAATTACCCCGTGATTGGACGGACCTAAGACCCAACAAAAAATCCATACAAGAGCATTACAATAATGCAAGGAGTGACATAGAAAACAATCCGCAGGCTACCGTAGAGGCACGGCTTTCGCAATGGGCAGGTATAGTGGAGACTGCAGTGAATGGGGCACTTGCCTCAAGTGGAGACCCAGATGGTCCTGCCTACTTGCCAGCAGCTTACCGTGGTAGGTGCCAAAAACCCGTGTTCCGTAGTGTGCAACCTGCACCCCTTCCAAAATTTGCCAACAACCGCACCTATGACCCATTGGTCGAGGTCGTGTCCTACACAGCTGTGCATAAGACCAGACAAGTGAGGAGGTTGTATGCCTTTAAGAGAACACTTGCCGCCTATTTTGGCCCCCAGGGGAGGCCAATACACCGTGACCAACTGTGTGCCCTTTGGCATTCCATACGGGTTGCAAAGGGCTATCAGCCAGATTTCCCAACCTGGTGCCAACAATCTACAGGAGTGTGGTACATCGACTGCATTGCAATATCTGCAATACCTTGGATTGAAAAATTGATACAGTGCGCCCGCACTGATTGTGATCAATTTACAGCACAATGCCGGACGATGCGCGCACGGGATTTCAAAACAAAACTCGAGGTTGACTGGGGCAAGAACGGGGGAAAATTCACTGCGCAATTGCTCCGTAAACCTGCTTTTTCTCCAGCAAACCATATGACTTCCACGATACAGTATGACGCCTCTAGGTTGCGGACAACCTCAAAGGGGTTGGCTCGTATCCGTATTTCAGGCTCTCACATAGCCGCAGGTGAAGTTCTTATTATCCAAGGAGAGCGCTGTCGCATTCTTGAAAGACCGAGACCTGAAGTCTATGTGCTGGACACACTGCCTGCAACGACTACACATTTTGTGATCCACCACGAGCAGTGGTCCACCTCAGCGACCACAGCCATTAATAATTTATTAGGTGTATGGCAACCTGTGTGGCAACGAGATACGGAAGAGGAAAGAGACCAGGAATCAGAGTGGCTGCAAGCTATCCAACTTGTCGAGGCTTTTGCACCGCAGTTGCCGGACATTCCCATACCGACCCTGACTGTACCTGCCTGGAGAGATGCTCTTTCCAAAACAAAAAATAAAACTTCCAAAGGCAGCTGCGGTTTCAGCTGCCCTGAACTGAAATCTCTTCCAGACAGTGCCCTGGAAGACCTGCTGAGCATTTTCAACCAGCTTCAGGATGGAGCCAGCTGGCCAGGAATACTTGTTACGGCACGTACAGTATTTCTGCAGAAAACATCAGATGACTACTCGCCGGAAGGCAGAAGGCCAATAACAATCTTCGCTTTACTCTTTCGCCTATGGTCGAAAATCGTAAATAGGTATCTAGTACAAGCGTGGGTTACCCATCTTCCTAAGGCTGTTTCAGCAGGTATACCAGGCCGCACTGCGGAATCCGTTTGGTGGCAATCCCAAGCAAAAGTGGAAAACGCTGTCCTGCATGAATGCGAAATGGCGGGTCTAGTGACAGACTTAAAGAAGTGTTTTAATTTTCTAGCTAGACTGCCATTGGGAGTTCTTTTTCGTAAGCTTGGAGCACCAAAGCACATCGTTGACACATGGCTACGGGCGCTTAATAGCTCTGTTCGGGTTGTAATAATCCAAGGAGCTGTTTCAGAAGCAGTGCCTTCCACTACAGGAGTGCCAGAGGGAGACCCTTTGGGCATAGCCTCAATTGCAGCCTATGGTGCATTATGGGCATGGCAGATGGAGGCAAAAAATGCAACACCATTTGCCTATGCAGATAACCTTGAGTACCTGTGTGCGCCTAGGCATGTCACTGCCGCAGCAGATGCCAACAGGACCTTTCATCGAGTTTGGAAACAACAGATCTCATACACCAAGAGCTGGACCTGGTCAACTTGCAAGACTGGGAAACTTGCCTGGGAAAGGTACAACAGAATGCAAACAGAAAGGGAACAATTACCCTCAAAAAATCACGGCATTGATCTAGGTACAGTGGCCAACTACACAGGATGCCGATATACAGGTAATGAGGAAGCGCGAATTTCGGAAGGAATCCGTAGGGCTTATACATTGTCTAGGTTTCCGTTGACCAATGAAAACACCAGTAGAGCCATCCACGCATCCATACTTCCCCATGCGATGTATGGGTGTGAAGGACTTTTTCCATCCCTGAAGAAAATGGCACACCTAAGATCGGCATTCACTTCGTGCCTAATTGACAACAAGTCATGCGCCAATCCTTGGATGTCGTGTACTTGTCTTGCGACGCGTATCTGCGATCCACTCTATTATGCTGCAACACGCATCCTTCGCCTATGTAGAAAAATGTTGGGAACTCATCCAGAATGTGTCCACCTTGTCTGGACAAATGCGAGACACTTGCACGAGCGCCACAGCAGTGGATCCCGCGCGCGTAGGCCAGGACCAGCGTCAGCACTGTCGCGAATGGCGGAACTGCTCTTCTGTACTATTGAAGAACACTACATTATAGTAAATTCAGACGGGGTTGCGCTAGACTTGACAAAATCCTCCAAGCCTGACATCACCGACTTCCTACTGACCACATGGAACAATGTGGTCACCATCGAAGTCCTCAAACGAAAAAGCTGGCAGGAAATTGACACAGTTGACATTGTGCACACCATGCACCAGATGCAAAGGCTTTCAGACGAAGAGCGGGCACTCATTAAAAGATACATGACGGGTGCCTTCCAGAACCCAACGATGCAGGTGCACTGGAAACCGAAAGAGGACGTCGCATGTGTGCTCTGTGGGGCAAATCAGCCCAGACTGCTGCACGACCATTTAGATTGCCCTAACTTGGAAAAGGTCAGAGAAGAGTGGAGCCAGTGGTTAACCTTGGTTGAGGAATCACAGCAGCCATACCTTGCTTTCCCTGTTGCTCCGCAGCTGGAACTAGAGTTAAAAATTTTGCACACTAGGGCCCAACATGTCTTACCTTTGCCAGACATCCAGCCAAATACTGGTACCGTTACAGTTTGGACAGATGGCTCGTCGGACGTCACCCAGCACCACTGTCTGAGAGAGGCCACTTGGGCAATCGTCGCAGACACATGCCAAACCGACCAGAGTAGACTGAGTACAATGGTAGGATGGAACAGTAGCTTTGTGCTCCCGGACAGCTTTAAGGTAATGCAAGTTGGCTTTACGACAGGTAAGCAAACCATTAATCGTGCAGAGCTCACAGCGGTGTGTATGGCTATACAGTGTTACCCTCGTGCTGCGACCCTAAATATTTACAGTGACAGCCAGTGCACTGTGGATCTAGTCCGAAAAGTTTGTAGGGATCCGGAGCCGAACACACATTGGAGCGCTGACAACTTTGATCTTGCCTTGCAACTTTGCCATGTGATACAAAACACAAGTGCAGAAATTTGCATCCAGAAAATCAAGTCGCATCAGGATATCCTGAGTGTTCCCACACTACTAGGAAAATACTATGCAATAGGCAACCACTGCGCTGACGCTGCAGCAGGCTGCTTGAGAAAAATCGGCAATCCAGAAACTAAGAAAATGTTGCGGGACTTAAGAAAAGCTTGGGACATGAGGGGTGATTTCACCGCCAACGCACTACGGTATCTTGCTGCAGTCCAAAAAGAGAGAGTTAAGCAGATCCGGGCAATACCACTCACCCAAGGGGACCCAAGTGTGACGCAAACCCAGTCCAACCAGACTAGAAGAGAGAGACAACTGAATGTTCTACATAGAAACTTCTTGGAACCCATCACCTGGAGAGTGCCTGAACTCCCAGTGGAGCACGAGGATAAGTGTCCGTATGGGGTGACACACATGCATAGACTCCTTGCCTGGGTGAACACCCTAACATGGGGGCCATACGACCAAGCATGCGAAGGCATCACGTGGTTTGAACTTTATGTCAACTTTCGGGTGGTTACCCAATCTGAAATGCCCATCAATGTTTCTAAAGACTCAAATAGACCGGAATATTATATGCCAGAGCAAAATCCGGACGTTTTGCTGCTTACGGTCTCAGAAAGAGGCATTCGTAGGATGTGGCTTGAATCACTCCGGACACTTGCACTGCTTGTGAACCAACCGCTTTTCCCTTGCGCAGAATCTAACTGGGTGCGAGCGCTGCAAAAAATTTTGCCTATTGATCACGGGTCAGGCCTGACACAAAGGCCGCAATTGCTCAGACCCACAGAAACCTATGTGACGGTGCAAAACGCTATATTATCTACTTGCAGACCTGGAAGATTCGGCGGGGTAGGGGTTCCAGACATCCCCATCCTGCAACCTAAAGTACTTACTGCAATGCCCAAAGATGAAAAACCAAATCTTGCTGCAGGTCTCAGACTCCGAGCCTGGAAAAAGGGGCACAAGCCGCACCCCCCGTTGGCTCGAGATTGAACTTTGTGTGCAAACAACTTGACTTGTGCGACTGTCTCCTGACAGGATGCGCCGGCCCTGCCGGCACGGCCTAGTTTAGTTCCGGGTAAGTGAGCCCCTTGCCCTGCCTCCCCCTCGGTTCTGTTTTCGTTTTGGGTCCGCGTTTTCTCCTTTTGTCGGCAGGGCTTGGTGCTCGATTACCTGATGGGGTTGCCACTCCAGCCTTGAATAGCTTGGCGGAGATTCGACTCAGGAGCGGCGGGCGTCACAGGGTGGGCGTGCGTCTTCAAGGGATAAAAAAAAAACCAGATGCAGGTTGCGAACGACGTTGCTTCCGCGAAGGAGCTCCCAAGTCGTGAAGCCCGCCCAGGCCGGCGCGTTAACTGCAGGGCGGCGAGCTCCGCGAGGATTGCGTCGAGGGCGCTCTGGAGCGTGGTCTCGCTGGCCGAGAGCGCGGCGTTCGTGGCGTATGAGGCCAGCAGCGTCGCGTCGGCCTTGGCCCCCTGGAGCGCCGTGATGCTGGCGTCCGCGCTGCGACGAAGGCCTCGGTGCCACCGTGGAGAGCAAGGAGGCCAGCGCGCTTGCGTCCGCCTTGCCGAGGAGCGTCCAGGGCTGCCGTGGTGACTGCGCCCAAGAGGGCTGCCGCTATCTTAGAGTCCACCTCAGAGGAAGTGTCGACGGCCGAGAGCAGGGCGTAAGCTGTCAGGGCGCTGGCGTCCGCCTTGGAGGCCTGCAGCCCCGAGATGGAGGCGTCTCGGCTCGCGAGCTTGGAGGCCAGCGCCGCGGCGGTGACGGCCCCCAGGAGAGCGTTGGCCACATGTCTACCTCCAGCGGCGTGATCCTCGCCGCTATGTCTAGGGAGTGCTGGTCCACCACCGTCTTGAGGCCGTAGTTGGCGGCCACCGTCGCCAGCCGTTCATGGCCGCCGTGGTGCTGTAGTTGGACAGCTTCAGGTCCACGCCGTCCGGGGTGCTTTGTGGCCACCACGCCCTCCAACACGTCGAAGGCCGACTGGTCTGCCTTGTTGGAGAGACCCGTGGCTCTGCAGCGCTGCGATGCTGCTGCCGTGTGCGGCCACCTGTCCGTCCGTGGTGGCCAGGGCCGCCGCCGTTGCTAGGGGCGCAATGACGCAGTGTCCGATGGCGTCGGACACTGGGCATGAAGCGAGGTCCTTCACTTATGAGACCTCTGATGAATTGACCGATGGCGTCGGTCAAAACGCTTGGGACACCTCGGCCTCATGATGAGACCGGCGAAGGACACTTGTCTCAGCGGTATGACCTGCGGCGCATTCATGAGCCATTCATGAACCAACCTTGCCCTTTCATAAGTCATTGATGAATCACCCGGTTCCATTATTGACTCAAACTTGCCAAGAACCGAGTCCTCTCGGGAACTGGGGCGCTTTTGCGCACTTTTCGGCCCGGTGACGAAGCGGTGACGAAGCGGTGACAAGCGGTGACATGCTCGGCGGGCTGGAGTTCGCCGCTTTTCCGGGCCGAAAGTCTGGAGCCCGCTTTCCACCGAAAACCAGCGAATTTGGAGGCTCATCCCACTCGCCGTCCGACACGGAAAAACGGACTCTTCGGACTCGACCGTTGTGAGCGCTTTTTGCACCAAAAACGGAGCCGGATGGAGCGGTGACTTCAGTGGTGACAAGCTCGGCGGGCTGACGGACCACCTCGGCGGGCTGTCAGACTCCCGAGCGGGCTGTCGAGCCGCGAAAAACCCTGCGGAGAAGGAGCTCGGGAACTGAGCCCGGTTTTGCGCACTTTTGCGCCCAAAAAGCGAGTGGTGACAAAGCGGTGACAAGCGGCGACGAGTTCAGCGGGCTGGAATTCGGGGGCAGAAAACGGATTTCGGAGCACGGCGAACGTCTGGACCGGTTTTCGACCGAAAACGAGCGAACTTGGAGCCTCAGGCACCACTTTTGACGTCTGACACGAATTAAAGGACCGGATAACCCCACATGCTATGTTTTTCCCAAATGTCCACACACATGTACCGTGCGCCCCTTGTATGGATGCGATTACAGAGCACCCAGATGCACAGAATGCAGCGCCTGCCACGACTTCGGCAACGGCATCGCCAAAGTGCTGCGCCTGCCACGATTTCGCAACGGCATCGCCAAAGTGCTGCGCCTGCCACGATTTCGCACGCCCCCCGCCGCGCGCGCGACAACATCCTGTCCCTCTAGACAGCTGCCGAATGCGACCCCTGCCACACAAACACACACCCAGATGCACAGAATGCTGCGCCTGCCACGACTTCGGCAACGGCATCGCCAAAGTGCTGCGCCTGCCACGATTTCGCAACGGCATCGCCAAAGTGCTGCGCCTGCCACGATTTCGCACGCCCCCCGCCGCGCGCGCGACAACATCCTGTCCCTCTAGACAGCTGCCGAATGCGACCCCTGCCACACAAACACCCACACCCAGATGCACAGAATGCTGCGCCTGCCACGACTTCGGCAACGGCATCGCCAAAGTGCTGCGCCTGCCACGATTTCGCAACGGCATCGCCAAAGTGCTGCGCCTGCCACGATTTCGCACACCCCCCGCCGCGCGCGCGACAACATCCTGTCCCTCTAGACAGCTGCCGAATGCGACCCCAGCCACACAAACACACACCCAGATGCACAGAATGCTGCGCCTGCCACGACTTCGGCAACGGCATCGCCAAAGTGCTGCGCCTGCCACGATTTCGCAACGGCATCGCCAAAGTGCTGCGCCTGCCACGATTTCGCACGCCCCCCGCCGCGCGCGCGACAACATCCTGTCCCTCTAGACAGCTGCCGAATGCGACCCCTGCCACACAAACACACACCCAGATGCACAGAATGCTGCGCCTGCCACGACTTCGGCAACGGCATCGCCAAAGTGCTGCGCCTGCCACGATTTCGCAACGGCATCGCCAAAGTGCTGCGCCTGCCACGATTTCGCACACCCCCCGCCGCGCGCGCGACAACATCCTGTCCCTCTAGACAGCTGCCGAATGCGACCCCTGCCACACAAACACACACCCAGATGCACAGAATGCTGCGCCTGCCACGACTTCGGCAACGGCATCGCCAAAGTGCTGCGCCTGCCACGATTTCGCAACGGCATCGCCAAAGTGCTGCGCCTGCCACGATTTCGCACGCCCCCCGCCGCGCGCGCGACAACATCCTGTCCCTCTAGACAGCTGCCGAATGCGACCCCTGCCACACAAACACACACCCAGATGCACAGAATGCTGCGCCTGCCACGACTTCGGCAACGGCATCGCCAAAGTGCTGCGCCTGCCACGATTTCGCAACGGCATCGCCAAAGTGCTGCGCCTGCCACGATTTCGCACGCCCCCCGCCGCGCGCGCGACAACATCCTGAATGCGACCCCTGCCACACAAACACACACCCAGATGCACAGAATGCTGCGCCTGCCACGACTTCGGCAACGGCATCGCCAAAGTGCTGCGCCTGCCACGATTTCGCAACGGCATCGCCAAAGTGCTGCGCCTGCCACGATTTCGCACACCCCCCGCCGCGCGCGCGACAACATCCTGTCCCTCTAGACAGCTGCCGAATGCGACCCCTGCCACACAAACACACACCCAGATGCACAGAATGCTGCGCCTGCCACGACTTCGGCAACGGCATCGCCAAAGTGCTGCGCCTGCCACGATTTCGCAACGGCATCGCCAAAGTGCTGCGCCTGCCACGATTTCGCACACCCCCCGCCGCGCGCGCGACAACATCCTGTCCCTCTAGACAGCTGCCGAATGCGACCCCTGCCACACAAACACACACCCAGATGCACAGAATGCTGCGCCTGCCACGACTTCGGCAACGGCATCGCCAAAGTGCTGCGCCTGCCACGATTTCGCAACGGCATCGCCAAAGTGCTGCGCCTGCCACGATTTCGCACGCCCCCCGCCGCGCGCGCGACAACATCCTGTCCCTCTAGACAGCTGCCGTGAGTCAGCGAGTGTGAGTGAGTGAGTGAGCGAGTGAGTGAGTGAGTGAGTGAATGAGAGTGAGTGAATGAGAGTGAGTGTGAGTGAGTGAGTGTGAGTGAGCGTGAGTGAGTGAGTGAGTGAGTGAGTGAGTGTGAGTGAGTGAGTGAGTGAGTGAGTGAGTGTGAGTGAGTGTGAGTGACTGAGTGTGAGTGAGTGAGTGTGAGTGAGTGTGAGTGAGTGTGAGTGACTGAGTGTGAGTGAGTGAGTGTGAGTGAGTGAGTGTGAGTTGAGTGAGTGTAAGTGAGTGAGTGAGTGAGAGTGAGTGAGTGAGTGAGTGAGTGAGTGAGTGAGTGAGTCAGTGAGACGGAGACGAGCGGGAGGAGGAGACGCGGCGCGCGGACGACGGCGGAAAAAGTAAGAACCCCACACAAAGATGTGGGGAAAAAACAAACTTTTCGAAGTTGGCCGTTTTCAGCGCTTTTTGCACCAAAAACGGAGTGGTGACAAAGACCGGTGACATCGGAAAAACGTTCAGCTGGTTGGAGAATTTGGCTGTTTTGCAGGGTTTGGGAACAAAAGCTAATTGGTCCCTAAAGGCTTTTTTTTTGTCACACGCGCGCCTTGGGGCATTAAGCCATCGGTCACGAGAACGACTAAACAATCATCGAGAGTGAAACGGGTGAGACCGAGAGGAACAAATGCTGGTGAAATGAGCAAAACGGAAAAAGAGGAACCGAAGACACAACGCGACAAACCGCCAAACAACCCAACGAAGCACAAACGCAAAAACCATTCCCCAGCCGAGCAAAACGGAAAGAGACTAGCCGATGCGGCATTTAAAAGTGATCGCGGAACATAGTTCCAAAAGACACTGACTACACCGAGGAGCTATGCCTATGAAGCATGAGCACGTTAAAAAAGGAACATGCGCGCTCCAAACCGCAGGGGGCACATTTGCGCATCGTTAACCCCCACACGTGGCCACACGGTCGGAGCAAAGTGCGCATTGTTCCAAAAGTTGGCAAAGCAACCCACGGAAGAAGAAGGCAAAAGGGGCCAAACAAGGGCCAGCAAAAGGCGAGCATGCAATAATTAATATGTGCACAGGCATCACCCGGAGCACAAAGGCAAAAAGAGGACGTGCAACGAATTAACCACACACCAACTTCGAGCGGAGTGGATATGGCCAGGCAAATGTGACGGGCGTCACAGGCCTGGCCATCCAGCATTGCACACAGGACCGAGGTGAGCGTTCAATGCACCATCAAGTTTGCCAGTCGCAGAGCGATAGCAATATTCAAGCGAGATTACCCAGTGGTGTGTTAGGGTTTGGGGTGCGCTGATAGCATGCCTTACCAGATTGCGGCACGACCAAATTTGCCAAGTGCGGAGGCACAGAACAATGCACCAGGCAAAAATGCGTGTGTGCAGTGCCGCTGGCACCAAGGACGGCAGGGAGAACCACGAGATTGGGGAGTGCCCAATACACGTGGAAACTCCCGCCTCATGCATTGCAAGGAAATGCCCCAATGTGACGACAATATTCGTCATGGAAGGTGTCGCCTAGTAATCAAACATACGAGCGGCCAAAAGGCCAAGCAACAGCGAGGGAAGAGCCCAATAACTACTACGCTCATGAAGGAAAAGAGGGCACCTCCCTCTGCATCCTGCTGCGAGATAGGTTATTGGAAGAAACGCATGCACACTCTGCCCTGCAGAGCGAGCATTAGGCAGCGAGATTATCAAGTGGTGTGTTAGGGTTTGGGGTGCGCTTCAATGCATGTCTTACCAAATTATGGCGACGACAGAATTCGTCATGGAAGGTGTCGCCTGGCAACCAAACAAATGAGCGGCCAAAAGGCCAAGCGACAACGGAGGGTCTTGAAAGGCATCAACAGACGGAAGTATCATCTCCGCGGTGTCAACATCAAGCACGGGCGGGGTTGCAAGAACGGCAGACCTCCAACGATGGGAAGAGACATGTGCCCTACGCGCAAAGCCGCAAACCGGCGGCTGGGAACGGGATCCACATATCCGTCCGGATGACACTCGGTTCGAGAGCCCCCACCATAGGCGGTGTGTAACCCGCTTTCAGGCCGCCTGTCATGACAAACCACATGCCCCTGGAAGACTGGATCGTACCTTTGAGCGCCACTCCGCCTCCACTGGCCAAGGCATCGGCATCGGCATCACAAAGATACGCCATAGCTGCTACTGGGATATGAACTTTCAGCCTATGCAGAGGCCAATCGCCTGGGCCGGAGCGTCCAAACCATTGTTACCTGTTCCCCGTGGCGAGGGACTCAGTACCTGTCTCCAGCTCCTCAAGGGTGTCATGCGGAGCTAAGCGGCTGTCTGGTAGCTATGGTGAGAGCCGTGTTCCAGAATTGCGGCTGGGCCAAGCGGTCTAGCAAATAAGCGGACACGAGGATGCGTATCCTCTCTGCCTAGCGGCTCGAAGACGGAGGCGAGAGCAAACACAGGAGCCATGAGCGCAGGAAGCGCAGTTTTTCCTCGCTTCCCAAGGCAGGGGCGTCCGAACTCCTGCGGCAAGCGTGTTATGCACAGTATGCAGCCCTGCCTTGGTGGCCGGATCAGTGCTGAACAGGACGTCACCCCACGGATAGCTAGTGGGGAGCAGCGTAAAATGGCTCAAGTCATAATTGGTCCCTAAAGGCTGCCTTACCTTACTACTCTGTTGTAGCCTGCAGTCGGTCCTGGCTCACCCGGAGGCCGTTCAGAAATTGCCTTCACTTCCTCTCTGGAGATGCTGGGCCTAAGCCTGCCGCAGCGTCTGCGCTGTGCTGCCGAAGCCGCACAGATCCTTGATAGACGGCCTTGATGGTTTGTCTGCGGGCAGCCGTGTTTCTTGTGGAGCTGCTGTTCGACTCCGTGGAGGCCAAGCAGCTGCGGCTTGAAAGTGGGCTCCAAAGTGCAGCTTCGCGGTGCCGCCGGGCGGAATCTTGAAGTGCATCTTGGCGGTGGCCCAGGCGCCCTGGACGTCGCCCACAAAGCTGCCGCAGAGCGGGTTGTACACGGCGTCCCCGTCGGTGACGTAGATTATCAGGTTCCGGCAGCCGTAAGATTGCACCAAAGCTCCAGGGGTTCGCCCCGAACACAAACGCCCGGACATGAGCGAGACCTAAGGTTGGGCACAAGGCAGCCGGGTTCCTCTGGTTTGTGGTCAAGGACAGCTGCGTCGAGCGGGAAAAAAGACCCTCGCGCTCTGCTTACGATGAGCGTGTTGGACGCAAAGAGCGGCGGAGCGGAGACCGTGCCCAAGCTTGTTACGTTGCCGCACACCACGCTGCCCGTCGACACTCCGCCGCTTGTGGCCGTGAAGGTGCAGTCCAGGCTCTCGCAGTCCAGCGCAGCGGACCCGCGGAGGCCGGTAATCGTCAGCGAAGCTTGCCGCGGTTGCTGCGCCTAGGCCGTCAGCGTGCCCGTCGACACGTTGCCCCCGTGGTGAAGTTCCCAGCGTTGGCCGTGTTGTTGATGGTAAGTGTGCTGCCGGTAATTCCGGTGGCCAAGCTCAGCAAGGCCCACGCCACCCCGTGATGCTTAGCGAGCTGCCTGACACGGACGACAGCGTCGTCGGTGCAGTTTATGTTGTTGCAAGCAGCTGGTCGCAGCCCACGTCCTGATCTGCATGCTGTACAGATCGCCCGCCGACTGCTGCAGCAGACCGGGGATCGACCCGCCGAAGGCTCCAAAGTGCAGCTTTGCGACTCCACCAGGGAAGTTCAGGCGCGCCGTCTCCCTGCGAGGCGTGCCGAGGAAGGTGCCGGTAACCCACGTAGTCGGCCTCACCAAGTTGGAGGCCGTGCCCAGCCTGTACGCAGCCGAAGGAGTAGCGTCTCCCCGGCGTCAGGGTGTAGGCGCGCACGATGTTTCAGGCGAAGGCGCTCAGGGTCATGGCGTAGCCAGCTGGAGCCCGGTCCATGATTGAGCACGCAGACCTGGGCTCTGATTCATGCGGTTCAAGGGCGCCATCCGTGAATTTTTACCAACATTCCAAAATGCGTCTTGAGATTGAAACAGGTTAAGAGGGAATGCAGGGCAAATTGGTGCTCTTAACAAGGATGACCGTGATGCACCTGACGCAATGCACTCAGCGCACCACGCTCTCTTGGGCGAAAGAAGAAAACCATATCAAGCTTCCAATCTGGCTGAGAGTTTCCTTCAGTTCAAGCACCCTTTGTTCAGTGTGCATGACCGCGATGGAGCCATCCCGGAAATTGTTCAAATCCACCACCACCCCAAGACAAGAAAAGACAGCGAAATCTCGAGCTTTTGGGTCCCTCTCTTGCGTAGTGAACGCCCAGCAGTTTGAACAGGCCAGTCACGGCGAAGTTTGTGCTCTAGCGCCCGACTCGACAGCCAGCGCTGTAAAGTCGTCGAAGAAAGAGGTGATAGGCACTCGCAAGCCTTCCCGGGCGATGTGGACGATGCTCCTCGCGACCCTCAAGAAAGCTGCCACGCTAGCGACTGCACCAAACGGGAGGGCCAGGACTTTGTAGAGTCTGAAACTCCGTTCGCCTGGCACTGTGACTGCAATCCGTAACGTTTCAACATCTGAAGGACAACACCAAACTGCTTATAAGCTGAGACCAGGTCGTAAGTTCTTCCCACAACGCTCCTCGTGCCAGGGTTGTCACCCATGGCTTGCGCCGCCATGGCCAGTACCGAGTCAACGGGTTCCACTTCAAGACGTTCCGGTAGCCCACAAGTACTGTTCAATCCTCTCAAGGAGAAATCGTCTATCGTCCGAACCTTGTTGCGCTGCACCACAGCGAAGCGGTACGCGAGGATCTTGTTTTCAACGCTGTTGTCATCGTCCAGAGCAAGCCAACCGCAAGCGACTTCCTCTTGCGTCTGTCTCCAAATCTCGTGTTCCAGAGCCAGCTCCTTATCCGTCAGGACCTTTGCAATCACAGCATTGTTGAGACCTTTGGCCGCCTCGCGCAGCTTGTCGACAGAAAACTTCGGAGGTCTGACAAAAGGCTTGAAGATCTTGCTTTCCGTCATCCAACCAGAAAGGGCGAACCCATCTGCTACCTCATCCAGGACACCTGCATCTGCGTATCCCAGTTCCATCAGGATCTGCTTCCACAAGATGAGCCTTTTCCCTTTCAGAATCGGTTTCAAAGTGGGGGCAAGAGATTCCCATTTGGATTGCTCTTCTTGCTTCAAGTGCAGTGCCCAAGTTAACCACTTCTTGAAGAAAGTCGTCCGCGCTTTCTCGACTTCGCTAGCACGACACCCAAGCTGTCCGTGGCTAGCGTCCTCAACTCCCAGGTTGGTCTGAAGCAGAAAGCTCTGGGATGGCCTCTGGCAACGGCCTCCCTCACAAAGTCCTCAGGCTCTCTTAGGGTTCCAATTTCCAGAAATTCAGCGGGCCTAGCTCCCTCCAGCGTCTCCATGTCTGGGCTGAACTTGGCGAAAGCCAATCTTTCAGCACCAAATAAACGGCAGAACTCGCCCCGGATCTCCCCCAAGCACAACTGCCTTTGGGCAGCTGTTTCAAAATGGCGTCAGCTTGGTCTGTGTTGTTGGCAGGCACGATCCAAACCTGTGCGCAGCCATACATAGAGACAAGAGGCAACCACTTTTGGCCTCTGGGTTGTCCAGCATGTAGAGGTCGGCAGCGCGGCGTTTCCTCCAAGTCTGCTTGTTGTTGCAAGTCAGTGGGGAATTTGAAGTGTAACTGCACGGCCCTGTATTGTAATGCTGATCCCAACGCGGCTTCCAAGATGCATGTTCGTGATCCCGGGAACATCGCAAATTCAGAGAAGTGCCTGCAGATGAGCTGGCGCCCGCTGAGGTTCGTGGACAGCATGAAAGTCTTCCCCACAAGCCTGGCCAGCATGATCGACGACCCCCATTCATCGGGAGTGTATTCTGTGTGTTTGACTCCGGCAGGCTATTCGTGCTTGTCATGGCCTCTGACAGAGCCACTGGTGCCTCGTCATGGCGCCGCCCAGCTCGTTCACCGGCAGCCAGTCCCTGCGCTCGTAGCCCGCGCCGGCGTTCCGCCCGCTGCGCCGCCCCGGATGATCACCGGCACGTGGACCAGGTACTCGTAGTACTTGTCGCGGAAGAAGCCCTTGCCCAGCTTGGTCAGCCGGTGCTCTCCGCCCTGCAGGGAGCACACGAGCTTCTTCTGCCCATTGCGCAGCAGGATGTAGTCGTTGTAGTCAAAGTCCTTGCTGGGAGGCCGCAGGCCCAGGTGGGAGTAGTAGTGCTGGCCCGCCCGGGTCAGCTGCCCGTCCGCGCGCGAGAGCAGCGCGTAGGCCCCCGGTCCGCGCCGCAAGTTCAGCACGACGGCTCCATCCGCCCCCGTCCGAGCCCGGGCGCCGCCGTCCGCGGCCTCCGTGAGTCTCGCCCAACTTGCCATTCTTTTTTTACGGGGCCAGTTTTTTTTGCTCGGCCGCGCACTCTCCCCAACCATACGTGCACGTATGATCGGGGAGAATAGCTTTTACACGGTTTTTGTCTCCCGACTCGTTTTGCACGATTTTTGCATGGCATGACATGATTTTTGCATGGCGTGACATGGTTTTGCTTGATTGTGCTTGGCATGTACCCCCCAAACCCCGAAGTTTTTTGTCAGGCTGTCGTGCGTGGCGATGGAGGAGTCTCCAAGCCGTGTAGGAAGGCTAGGAGTGCCGAGCAGGCGCAGTGCCGGGCAGGCGTACGCCGAACAGACGTTTTTTTCGCCCGCCCAGTCCACCGTTCCAGCCTCGCGATTTCCGTCTTCCTCCGAGAAAGCTCCTCGCCCGTGAGCTCGCGCCCGACACCGTAGTTGCGGCGCGTCCGACCGGTGGCCACTTCGGTTCGCAAATTCGTGAGTCTGCGCAAGAGAGGCAACATGTATTGTTTCGCCATGGCGAAAAGGTCGACTTGCTCGCTTTCTGTCACAGCCTTTTTGAGCCTCAGAACGCGCGGCTGAGAACGTCGTTTTTTTGTATGACGGGGCAGTGCTCGGTCAGGAAAGGGGCTCTGCAAAGAAGCGTGCTCTGCCAGGAAGGGAATGGGGGCGAGCCAGCTTCCGGGTTGGGTGAGTTGTCTTCTGGGAATTGAGGCGAGTCAGCTTCCGGGGGTGCGAAGGGGGATGGGGGCGAGTCAGCTTTGGAGTTGGGTGTTGTTGTCTACTTTCTTTTTTTTGGGGGCGAGGGGCGAGTCAGCTTCCGGGGGGGCGAAGGGGAATGGGGGTGAGTCAGCTTTGGAGTTGGGTGTTGTTGTTGTTGTCTACTTTCTTTTTTCGGGGGCGGGGGGGCAAGTCAGCTTCTTCCGTTTGGCTTGCCCAACCTCGTTTGACACATGTCAGGAAGGGATTTTGTCAGGAAGGGATTTTGTCAGGAAGGAATTTTGTCAGGAAGGAATTTTGTCAGGCAGGAATTTTGTCAGGAAGGGATTTTGTCAGGAAGGGATTTTGTCAGGAAGGGATTTTGTCAGGAAGGAATTTTGTCAGGCAGGAATTTTGTCAGGAAGGGATTTTGTCAGGAAGGGATTTTGTCAGGAAGGGATTTTGTCAGGAAGGATTGTTGTCAGGAAGCGGGCTCTGCCAGGAAGGAATTTTGTCAGGAAGGGTTTTTGTCAGGAAGCGGGCTCTGCCAGGAAGGAATTTTGTGGGGCGGGGGGCGAGTCAGCTTCCGGGTGTGTGTGTTGTCTTCTGCGGGGAATGGAGGCGAGTCAACTTCCGGGTTGTGTGATGTCGTCTTCTGCGGGGGATGGAGGCGAGTCAGCTTTGGAGTTGTGTGTGATGTTGTCTTCTTTTGGGGGGAACGGTGTGAAAAATTGGAAGCTGACTGACGCCGCTTGACGACAGTGTCAAGTGTACCTTGAATCCCTGAGAAATCTACCATGTGTAACTTTTGTACGTCGTAAAAGTAGAAAACATCTTTAAACCCACAAACTACAAACTTTCCCTGGTTGATCCTGCCAGTAGTCATACGCTTGTCTCAAAGACGGTCATCAACACTTGGCCACAACCAGTGTGGACACGAGGGTCGACTTGGCATGTGTACAATTTCTTTTGCCGCCTGCAGCCACTCTTTGCGCCGTTGTTGCCTCGCTTCCCCTCGCGCCGACGATGTCTGCCCCTGCGGGCGCTTTGACTGCGCACGAGCGCCTGCTCGCCGCCGTGAGCGCGGCTGACGCACTGCCGAGAGGCACCACCTTTGAGAAGGTGAAGGGGGCCAGGGATCGACGAGCTGGTGAAAAGCGCAACGGCCTGCGCGCACCGGCTCAACCAACGCCTGAGCCGGATGAGGAAGCTCGGCATGGATGCCACGACTGAGCCCGCTCCTGCCGATGCGCCTGAGCCCGCTCCTGCCGAGGCGCCCATCAAAAGTGAGCCCGCTCCTGAGGCGCCCGAGCCCACTCCTGAGGCGCCCGAGCCCGCTCCTGCGCCCGAGCCCGCTCCTGCGCCCAAGCCCGCTCTTGAGGCGCCCGAGCCCACTCCTGCCATGAGCAGTGCTCTTCGCGCCATCCAGAGTCTCTGGTGCACGCTGGCCACAGAGAGATGTACAGATTATTTCGGCGCTTGGGCAGCGCCATAAGCAGTGCTGACCTACATGTTGAGGATCTCCGGGTCATCCGGCGGGAACTGCGAAAGTTTCGCAAGTTCATGGAGTCTCATTACAAACAATTTTTCGGCCCGGTGAGCACAGGCATATTTTGCCTCACTAATCTGTTCGCCAAAGTGCAAGCGAGGATGTACAACCGCTTGCCCGCGGCAAGAAGCGCAAGGCGGACGAGCCGTAGCTTTTCAGGCGAACACGTGGCACAGAGAAAAAAGACGACAGTACGGCAGCTGGGGGCCGTGGACTCCATGACCGTCCGCAGCACGGAGGGCCGGGAGACCCTGCTGAAGCTGGCGCTGCCGGCGCCGCAGGGCAGCGGCAACGCGGCGGGCCGGCTGACGAGACGGGGCAGGCCGGCGGCTGTGAGGCAGCTGGACGACTTCCTGGCGCCTCCGAGGCCCAGGACCCTCTCCCTGCGTCCAGGGACGCTTGAAGCAAGCCCCTTTTGGCGCAAAAAAAACTTTGATCACACTCAAGTTGGAATTGCCTGATGCTGATCGAGCGAAAAAACTGGGAGAAAAAAAGGTTTCGAGGCATTGCGTCGGAATTCCCGGGGCCTGCTCATCTCCTTGGGTTTGGGGTGCTCGGGAAACCAACGGGTTGGGCGAACCAATCAAATGAGCGGGGCTGGCATGGGCAACCCGTGCAAAGCCGTGCAAAAAGCTAGTAGTCCAGGGTCTATATTGATGTAGGCCTGGACTAGTAGCTTTTTGTGGCGCAAAACCGTGCAAAACGAGCTATTGTTACAGGGTGGACCTACACATCCACCCTGGAGGAATAGCATTTTGTTGCGCAAAACCGCACAAATGTCCCTTTAGGGTTTGGGGCACTCGTTGCCAAACGACGCAATCACGATCTTTCCGCGTTCGTTGGCGCTCGGAAGGCGCCCGCCTTCACGCGCCGGTCGGTGAGGTCCTTGTTGTGCTGGAACTTGTCGGCGTTGTCTTGGAGGACCCTGAACTCTGTGGCCGGCTGCTTGTCCACGTCCTCGGGCGCACCGTGCACCGTCTCGTGGGCCCCGGCCGCTGGTCGCTCCACTGCCCGCCCTTGCGCGCCACCCTCGTGGCCAGGTCCTTCTTCAGCGTCTGGATGCCCCGGTCCACCACGGCAATGGCGTTGCGGTCCTCGGGCCGCTTCGTCCGGTGCACGGTTTCGGGCAGCTCCCGGTCCAGCGTGGCAAACTCGTTGCCCAGGTCTGTCGTGACCACAAAGTTCCCGTCGTCCCCCGTCAGCTCCCGCGCGGCGCGCTTGGTGGCCCGGCCCACCGTCTCGGCGTTCTTGTTCTGCAGAGGTTCCACGAAGACGCCGACTTGCCCAGCGCGCGCGGCCGGGGCGCCTGCACCTGCCGGCCCACGTCGGCCTTCAGCGCCTCGAAGGCCATGGCCTGCGTCACGTCGAGGTCGCGCTAAGTCGTCGGCCAGGTCCCTCAGCGCCTCCATTTAAAAAACAGCTTTGTTGCCCCAAAAAGGAGCTTGCGCTAGCGTCACTGGATGCAGTGAGGCCTGCGCACACCTACTTCTTGCCCCAAAAAGGAGCTTGAGCAAGGGTCCTCTAGAACGAGGAGAACGAGGAGGCCTGCACACACAGCTACTTGTTCTTCGGCCCCCGCTGGGCCTGCCAGGCTTCCACCTCGTCCAGCCGGGCCTGGAAGCCCTTGCACACCCCCCGCAGCACGCTGGTGAGGTGAGAGTAGTCGAGGGTAACCATCTCCGTTGCGTCGCTCCACCGGGCGGTGCCCGTCAAATTCTTCCACTTTGTTCCTGCGAAGTCGTTTGAGGCGAAGCCCAGCCTCAGGTCCCCGTTCATGTCCGGGCGCTTGTACTGCTTGGCCTCCACGGAGTCAAAGAGCTGCTGGAGCTCCGCCACGTCGGCCTCAGCCATCTCCGTCTTCGCCCGGCTGTCCGACAAATTCGTGAAGCTCGTGTTGCAGACCACGTTGCCCGTGTTGCCCGCGATCACGAGGCAGCCGGGGTTCCTCTGGTTCGTGGTCAGGGACAGCTGCGTCGAGAGGCTCTTCGTCTCGTCGTTGATCATGATGAGCTCGCACTGGTGCGCCCCGCCGTCCCGCTCCAGGAAGACCCTCGGCCCAGCAGCCGCAGCTCCGGGCCGCTGTGGGGGCCGCGCTGTTGTTGGACACTTGCAGCTTGCTCCAGCCCGCCCAGTTCTTCGTCAGGAAGAGATCGTCCGAGAAGTCGGAGGTGTTGGTCACGGTGAGCGTGTTGGAGGCGAAGAGCTGCGGCGCGGAGACCGTGCCCGAGCTCGTCACGTCGCCGCAGACCACGCTGCCCGTTGACACTCCGCCGCTCGTGGCCGTGAAGGTGCAGTCCAGGCTCTCGCAGTCCAGCGGGCCCGCGGAGGCCGCCCCAATAATAGCGCCCCGGTGTCGCAGCGGTTCCTGCGCCCGAGGCCGTCAGTGTCCCCGTGGACACGTCGCCCGCCGTGGTGAAGTTCCCGGCGTTGGCCGTGTTGTTGATGGTGAGTGTGCTGCCCGTGATTCCTGTGGCGGAGCTCAGCAGGCCCACGCTGGCCGCCCCCGTGATGCTCAGCGAGCTGCCTGACACGGCCCCTGTGGACGTCAGCGTGGCCCCGGCGACGGTGCCTGTGGCTGTGAGCGCTGCGCAGGAGACTGCGCCCGAGGCGTCCACGCCCGTCGTGAAAACGTCGGTGCAGTTCACGTCGTTGCACAGCAGCTGGTCGCAGCCCACGTTGCCCTGCGCGGTGAGCCCGTCCAGCGTGGCCGAGCCCGTGAGGGCCAGCGAGTCCGCCAGCAGGTCCGTTACTGAGACAGACTCTCCCTCGAAGGCGCTGGCCCTGATCTGCATGCTGTACAGGTCCAGCGTGCCCGCCGACTGCTGCACCAGCCCGGGGATCGAGCCTCCGAAAGCTCCGAAGTGCAGCTTCGCGATTCCGCCCGGCGGCACCGAAAAGTCCAGGCGCGCCGTGCTCCAGACACCCTGCGAGGGCGTGCCGAGGAAGGTGCCGGTGACGCCCACGTAGTCGTTGTCGGCCGCGCTGACGTACATCACCAAGTTGGAGGCCGTGCCCAGCCGGTACCGGCAGCCGAAGGAGTAGCGTCTCCCCGGCGTCTGAGCGCGGCGTTCGTGGCGTATGAGGCCAGCAGCGTCGCGTCGGCCTTGCCCCCCTGGAGCGCCGTGATGCTGGCGTCCCGGCTAGCAAGCTGCGCTGGGAGACCCAGCAGGGCATTTGCTATCTTGGTGTCTACCTCCAGTGGAGTGTCCAGTCCGTCCACCGTGGAGAGCAGGGCGGCCAGCGCGCTGGCGTCCGCCTTGCCGAGGAGGGCGGCGTCCAGGGCTGCCGTGGCGACGGCGTCCAGGAGAGCGGCCGAGATCTTCGAGTCCACCACCGAGGAAGTGTCCACGGCCGACTGCAGGGCGTACGCTGTCAGGGCGCTGGCGTCCGCCTTGGAGGCCTGCAGCCCCGAGATGGAGGCGTCTCTGCTTGCAAGCTCGGAGGCCAGCGCTGCGGCGGAGTCTTTTTCTATTCGTGTCACCCACCAGCCCCCGCAAGCGCACCACAGCGCGCCAACCCAACGTCCGACCAAAAAAAAAACTGGACCCGTAAAAAAAGAATGGCAAGTTGGTTGTCGAAGCCCAACCGGCACGAACGTCCACAATCTAGTCGTTTTGTCTCGTCGACCTCCCATCATGCAATGATCAAACACCACGTCCCACGAGCTGCGCCCTCTTTCTGGGCAGCAGGTCTTCACCATCGACGCCATGCGGCTCCGGCTCCAAGACCTGCTGGCCATTCGGCTGCCCTTCCTCGCCAAGGTCAGCTTCCAGATCCTGCTGACGCGCCCGGCCGTAAACGATGAGGACGAGGACAGGGTGGAGCTCACGCTCTACTTCCTCAGGCTGGCGCCGTGGATCGTGAGGCCCGCGCCTCCGTCGGCCCGCACCGGAACCATGATGGCGGCCATCAGGACGAAGTTCGAGTCCGACTGGACCGTCGTGGGCATCACGGCCGCGTATTTGCTGACTGCGCCCTCGCAGCAGCTGGCCGACATGCCCGCGCCCCCGCCGCCCAACAAGGCGGGAGGCTGCTGGAAGGAGCTGCCCGAGACCCTGGCCAAGAAGAAGGCCAGCTGGAACCCTCAGAACGAGGACCACCGCTGCTTCATGCGGTGCGTCCTCGCGCACTGCCTCGGGGTCGAAGGGCTCAACAAGCACCAGCGGTCAAAGGCCACAAGCTGCTCGGGCTCCTTCTTCTACCCCGAGCAGGACCGCGCCTTCCGGGCTGGCAGCCCGCTCTGGCCGACGCGGCCGTGGGCTTCGACGACATCGAGGCCTTCGAGCTCCGCAACGCCGGGCGGGTGGAGGTCTTCGTCTTTGTGTGGCAGCGAACTTTTGTCTTCCTTTGGTTTTTTAAGTTTTCTAATACCGGACTGGCGGAGTAGCGGAGTAGGGGCCTTGTGTCCTTGGCAACGAAAATTACTCCACGGACGTTGGGCCAGCCAAGACTGGCAGTGGTGGCTGCCACGGCAGGACGAGTTTCAGACGAGAAGGTCAGGGGACTTCCTTCCTTCTGGTTGGCTGTTAGTCATTGCCTTCTCCTGCCAGGCGAATGACGCCGTCAGGGTCTGGACGGAATTGGAGGCGGAGCGGAGGTGGACAGCTTCGTACAAGGAGCGCATGGATGTTGATTCTTGCTGTTTCATCTACGACCTAGCAGGCCGACCATGAGATCATGCACCGGGAGAACGCGAGCCTCAGGAGCCAGGTCGCAAAGCTTGAGGTTGGAGAGTTGGCTCTTATGTGTCTTGATTCTTTTTTTTCCTGTGACAGGCTTTGGTCCCAGCCAGCAAACGGCCCAAGGCCCTCTTGGTTTGTAGTGTCTCTGCAGTTGCCCATGTTGTTGATTGACAGGTGGAGTCATCGTCCACATCGACGAAAAAACCTACCAACACCAGCAGCCAGCCTTCCGATCCACCGAAGAAGAAGGCCGGGGTTGTCACAGATTGATTTTTTTCACCATAGAGTCTACCCGTTGTACAGGACAAGTGATCCTCCTGAGGCGATGGACGAACTTTGACACACCGTCCGATTTCTTGTGCACTCACCAGGCCATGATGCCCGATCCTGATCCCAGGGCAATGAAGGCGCCGTCCTTATTTACCGAATCGCTGTGTTGAACGACTGGGTGCATGGAGACATGGTGGGACAGCGCGTGTTTTTTTTGTGCTGGTTGTCTCGCCAGGCTGAGAGCTAGGCCGCCCCTCCAGATTTTTTTTGAGCCGGCCGATCGCACGGCAAAAAAGGGGCGCCGGTCTCAGCTTTCGCAGGCGCGGTGCCGAGCGGGCACGTAGGAGTGCCGAGCGGGCACAGTGCCGAGCGGGCACTTTAGGGGGGTAGGAGTGCCGAGCGGGCACTTTAGGGGTAGGAGTGCCGAGCGGGCACGGTGCCGAGCAGGCACGTAGGATAGTACGGATTCGCCCAACGACCCTTAGTACTGGCTCGCCCAACGATACTGGCTCGCCCAACGATACTGGCTCGCCCAACGACCCTTAGCACTGGCTCGCCCAACGATACTGGCTCGCCCAACGATACTGGCTCGCCCAACGACCCTTTGTACTGGCTCGCCCAACGACTCTTGATACTGGCTCGCTCACAATTCCTGGAGCCAGAGAAGTCCTGCTGAGACAGTGAGCGAGACAAGTGATTTGCAGAGCCACAGAGGTCCTGCTGAGACAAGTGAGACAAGTGAGACGAGTGATTTCCAGAGCCACAGAGGTCCTGCTGAGACAAGTGAGACAAATGAGACAGGTGATTTCCAGAGCCACAGAGGTCCTGCTGAGACAAGTGAGACAAGTGAGACAAGCGAGACAAGTGATTTCCAGAGCCACAGAGGTCCTGCTGAGACAAGTGAGACAAGTGAGACAAGCGAGACAAGTGATTTCCAGAGCCACAGAGGTCCTGCTGAGACAAGTGAGACAAACACGAAACCTGTCGATTTTTTGCTGTTTTTAAGCAATTGAGACACTTGAGACACTCGGGAGTCCAGACACCCCTCTTGTTTTAATGGGCTCCGTTTTTTTTCGCTTGTTACGGGAGGCTCCGTTTTCGGTACGCTTGTGGCACGGAACCACTCGAGACTTGTGTCAGGAGTCCAGACACCTTTTTGAGACACTTGAGACGCTTGAGACACTCGCCTTTTTTAACATGCAGCTCAATTGTCTCAAGTGTCTCAGCTGTCTCAACAGCCTCGAGCTCTGTCCAGGCCCTGGATCAGTGTTGTGTCAATTGTCTCAAGTGTCTCCGCTGTTTTTCAGGTGTTTCAACAGCCTCGTCCAGGCCCCTGGATCAGTGTTGTGCGTCAGGTGTCTCAGGTGTCTCAATTGTCTCAGGTGTCTCAAGTGTCTCAGGTGTCTCGATGACCTTGAGTTCCCGGAAACGATGATCTTCTTCGCTGCCACGGCTATCAGACAAGGTGGGGAACTGCGTGCGTCGTAGTTCGCATCACCTCAATCTTGGCGTCTTGAGACATGTGAGAGGCAATTGTGACAAGTCAGACGGCATTTGTGCTCTTAGACATGTGAGAACATTTTTTTGGGCACCGGTGTCGGGCTCGAGTTTTGGCTTTGTTACGAGAGCAGCGACTGACCATGGAGCACTGGGAAGCGCTGCAACGGGCGGCCCTGTCTGGCGACCCCGAGGCAGAGCAGCTGTCAGGCAGAATAGTGGGTCGTTTGGACACGGACCAAGACAGAGCTCGCTATCTTGCTGGCTACATGCAGAAGGCCGGCGACTCGGAGGCGTGGCAGGGCATCTACAAGGCCATGGAGTTCGATGACAAGCTCGAGGAGCAGTGGAGGTCGTTGCAGGCAGCGGCCCTCAACATGGACAGGTTGGCGGTGCTGCTGGCGGGGGTGGTCCAGAATCGCAGTAAAGGCGAGGGCCAAGAAGCTGTCACCTTGCAAAGGCTGCTCAAAGCCTGCCACGCACAGTCATGGTGCGACATCAACTATGGCGTGGCTTCTGCGCTCATGAACAGCATCCCGGCACTTTTCGATGAGGAGGACCTTGATAGCGAGCAGGCAGGTCCAGTCACTGGTGCTTCGCCCCAGGGCAATGACGCATGCGAGTTTGAGCGACAGGAGATGGAGAGGCAGAGGATGTTTGACGCACGCGCATTGGAGATAAAAAAAAAACACCTACGCTCCCGTGAGTAGCGATGAGAACGATCACTATGTTGGAGACATGGAGGCAGTTGCTGACGGGGATGTGGTGTACTTTGACCGCGTCAACCCGGTTGCCTTGGACGCCCTAGGCAGCTTGCAAATCAGCAAGGTGCATCGGACTGGAGCTCACGGAACTACTGTGCTCCGTGTCCTTGGTGACGTGGCCGCGCAGTGCTCGCGGCTGTGTGAAGACCTTCAAGGCCGTGTTCATAGAGGAGAAGGGGATGGTTGAGTTGGGCATGAAGGGCCGTCGTCACTCTGGCCGTCTCACGCCCAAGCAGCATCTTCTGCCTGCCTCGCTTCCTGACGGATGTGCTGCAGGCTGGGCTGAAGGACTGCTTTGTCTTTGACCTAGTCAACGCCCACATCAACATACTGCTGGAGAGGCACCCCCCTGCTGAAGGCTCTGCGCTGGAGTACTGCCAGAATAGGGAGGCCGTGTTGCAGCAGACCCACGCAGACAGGGGCATTGCCAAGAACCTGTTTCTGAGGCTCCTCTATGGCGGCTCGGTCCAAAATTGGAAGAAGGTGCACAACATCGACACCTTGCCACTGAGCCGCTGGCAGCGCGTTTTGCTTTGGAGATGCGGCAGATCAGGAAGGCCGATTGCGGCGCGCCAACGCGGAGAAGATGAAGAAGCTGAAGCAGGTGACGCCTCGACCGGCAGAGTACCTGCAGTATGCCTTGCTGCCAAGGAGAGGGAGCTCATCGACAAGGCCATCCAGGTTGTCGAAGACGCCGGTGGCACGGTTCTGGCGTTGGAGCACGAAGCCAACGCCCTCTGTGGAGAAGGCCTTGGAGAAGGCAAAGCTTGTGATGTGCCAGGGCCCGCTGGAGCATCTCTGGCACCTCAAGGACGAGGAATGGCGGACACACCACCACCTGATCTGCCAGGCCTACGCGGGGAATCTTGCACATCACGGCCTGTTCGCAGAGGTGATGCTTCGCTCCCCGGCAGTCAACACAAACATCCCCTACAGCATCACCCAGATCTTCAAGATACTGATGGACACAGGGCACAAGGCATGGTACTCATGCCAGCACCTGCACTGGATCATCACCGGAGATTCTGCCATGGACTCCTTGAAAAGCTGCATTCAGATCATTGCTAGCAAGACTTGGTGCACAGTCGCTGCGCCCCCACCTCGGCACGACAAGCGAGCTCTGGGCCCTGGACGGTGAGGAGACACGCCGGTGCTGAATTTCGAGGGCACGGTGCTGGACAGAGAGACGTTGCAGTGGCGCAAGGTCACTCCGGAGATGAAGATATCGCGCTCCACAGGCTGGACGCATTGCTGGCCATCCTGGTGGACGACTCACGGCCCACAGATTCGTGCAGCGCTCCGCAGGGTTCGAGAAGCACAGGACCGCCCCGGCGACGACCCCGAGATCTGCGCCGAGCTCGACCGTTTGGCTGCTGAGGTCAAGGAGCTCGGCATCTTCCAGTCCTACACGCGAGACAACTGGGGCAGCACCGTGTGTGAGCTGATGCTCATCATGAAAGGGGTCTTCGCCCTCCCCATGGCCGTCTTGGTGCGTTTCTCCACCAGGCCAGCCTGCTTCAGAAGATCCGCGCAGGACCACTTGCGGCGCTTGCCATTCACCTCTACCGAGATCTTGCCCTCCTCCATCTTGGTCTCCAGGTGCTTCTGCAGGGCGCTGTAGATGTTGGCCGCCGGGGCCCCTGCCGTCAGCCGTGTAGCCACTCCTTGACAGCATCGCCAAGCTCATCTGTGAGTTCTTGTTCGAGCAAGGCCGCGCACTTGGCCGGCACGGGGCCGATCGTGCGCATTTTGCGGCCCCAAAGAAGGGTTTCATAAGCCAAATGAAACAAGGCAAAGAAACCCGGGGTGAGCTCTGCCAGCATGTCTTGATCGGGACCCATTGCTGTTGATTCGCCTCATCGGGCTGGTCGGCAAACACTGTGGTGTGCCGACCGCCGTCCGTTGTCGGACTGCATAATCCGACATCAAGGTTCGCTGCGAAGAACACGAGGAAGTGAGGTTTGAAGCGGACCAGCTTCTTATAGAGATCTCGGCCGGCCAGTTCGCTGTTGCCATCTGTGAACGTCTTGTACAGCTGGAGCCGAATGTTCTCGGCGCCGTCCACCTCCCTTCATTGTGGTTCGCTGCCTGTTCTTGTTGCATTTTTTTTGAGGGACCGGGTCTTGGTCTGTGTGTGTGTGCCAGGTGTCGCTCTCAGCGGCCTCAAGCCCTGTCCACACCCCAGGGGAGTCCAGAGACAACTGAGACATTCACGTTTTTTTTTCTTTTCTCTGAGCCCAGACACCCCCCAAACACTTGAGACAACTGAGACTCACGTTTTTCTTTTCTGAGGAGGCCAGACACCCCTTCTGAGACACTTGAGACAACTGAGACACTCACGTTTTCTTTGCGCAGTGTGTCTCAGGTGTCTCAGCCATCTCAGGTGTCTCAACGGCCTGGAGCTCTGACCCCAGGGTCAGCTTGGTGTCTCATGTGTCTCATGCGTCTCAGGCGTCTCAGGTGTCTCAACGGCCTGGAGCTCTGACCCCAGGGTCAGCTTGGTGTCTCATGTGTCTCATGTGTCTCAGGTGTCTCAGGTGTCTCAACGGCCTGGAGCTCTGCCCAGACCCTAGAGTCAGCTTGGTGTCTCACGTGTCTCAGCTGTCTCAGCTGTCGCAACGGCCTGCCCAGGCTTCAACGAGGAGCGGAGACTTGTGGTGCAGATGCTTTTTTTTGAGCAGCGCAAAAAGCGCGAGATGTGACGTTTTTTTCCTTCTCTTGAGATGTCCAGCAGTCAACGGTCATGTCGCACTTTCCCCCTTCTCCTTCTTGCAAACTATGGGGGTCTGCGCGATTCCTTGCCCCCCCCCCAACCGCACTGCGGCTGTTTTTTCTTGGGGCGCCCATCTTCTAAACGCGCGGTTTGGCTCAAAAAAGTACTGGAGAGTTGCCAGCCCCGTTGGTTTCGCGAGGACCCCAAACCCTAAAGGGACATTTGCACGGTTTTGCGCCACAAAATGCTATTCCTCCAGGCCGTACATACATGTACGCCCTGTAAGAATAGCATTTTTTTGCACGGTTTTTTTTTGCACGGTTTGCCCATGCCAGCCCCGCTCATTTGATTGGTTCGCCCAACCCGTTGGTTTTCCGAGCACCCCAAACCCTAACCCAAAAAAAGGAGATGAGCAGGCCCCGGGAATTCCGACGGGCCCGCGCAATGTCTCGAAACCCTTTTTTCTCCCAGTTTTTTCGCTCGATCAGGATCAGGCAATTCCAACTTGAGTGTGATCAAAGTTTTTTTTTGCGCCAAAAACGGGTCAGTGCCTCAAAAAACCAGTTTTTGAAAAAAAAAAAAGCTAGTCGAGGGTCCTGGGCCTCGGAGGCCCCAGGAAGTCGTCCAGCTGCCTCACAGCCGCCGGCCTGCCCCGTCTCGTCAGCCGGCCCGCCGCGTTGCCGCTGCCCTGCGGCGCCGGCAGCGCCAGCTTCAGCAGGGTCTCCCGGCCCTCCGTGCTGCGGACGGTCATGGAGTCCACGGCGCCCAGCTGCTGCACGTCGCCGTACTGAAAGTTAAAGCTCCTCGCCGCAAGGCGCCCGCGTCCTCCACCGCCTTCACGCGCCGGTCCGTGTGCTGGAACTTGTCGGCGTTGTCTTGGAGGACCCTGAACTCTGTGGCCGGCTGCTTCTCCACGTCCTCGGGCGCGCCGTGCACCGTCTCGTGGGGCCGCGCGTTGTAGGCCCCGGCCGCCCGCTCAAAGTGGTCGCTCCACTGCCCGCCCTTGCGCAGGTCCTTCTTCAGCGTCTGGATGCCGCACGCACGTACATACGTACGTACGTAGGCAGGCAGGCAGGTAGGTAGGTAGTAGGTAGGTAGGTAGGTAGGTAGGTAGTAGGTAGGTAGGTAGGTAGGTAGGTAGGTAGGTATGTATTATGTATGTGTGTGTGTATGTGTGTCTGTAGGTATGTGTATGATGTGTGTATGTATGTATGTATGTCTGTATTATTTATGTATGTATGTATGTGTGTATGTGTGTATGTGTGTATGTGTGTATGTGTGTATGTGTGTATGTGTATGTATGTATGTATGTGTATGTATGTTGTATGTATGTATGTATGTGTGTATGTATGTATTATAGGCTTATTAGACTGTATGTGTGTTTGTGTCGTATGTGTATAGTACGTTACGTTAACGTAGGTAGGTAGGTAGGTAGGTAGGCAGGAGGTAGGTAGGTAGGTAGGTAGGCAGGCAGGTAGGTAGGTAGGTATGTATGTACGTATGTATGTATGTTTGTATGTAGTTGTGTAGTTATGTATGTATGTATGTATGTATGCATGGATGTATGTACGTACATACGTACGTATGTATGTATGTATAGTATATGTACGTATGTACGTGTGTACGTATGTACGTATGTACGTATGTACGTATAAGTACGTATACGTACGTATGTACGTATGTACGTATGTACGTATCTACTTATGTACGTATGCACGTATGTACGTATCCTATGTATGTATGAACGTATGTACGTATGTATGTGTGTGCATGTATGTATGTATGTATGTATGTGCATGTATGTACGTATGATGTATGTACGTATGTACGTATGTACGTATGTACGTGTGTACGTACGTACGTATGTATGTATGTATGTGTGTATGTGTGTATGTGTATATACGTACGTACGTACGTAGGTAGGTAGGTAGGTAGGTAGGCAGGCAGGTAGGTAGGTAGGTAGGTATGTGTGTACGTATGTATGTATGTATGTATGTAGTTGTGTAGTTATGTATGTATGTATGTATGTATGTATGTATGTATGCGTGGATGTATGTACGTACGTACGTACGTATGTATGTATGTATGTATGTATGCAGTTATGTATGTATGTATGTATGTCTGTCTGTCTGTATGTCCGGTCCACCACGGCAATGGCGTTGCGGTCCTCGGGCCGCTTCGTCCGGTGCACGGCTTCCGCGGGCAGCTCCCGGTCCAGCGCGGCGAACTCGTTGCCCAGGTCGGTCGTGGCCACGAAGTTCTTGTCGTCCCCCGTCAGCTCCTGGCACGCTTGGTGGCCCGGCCGACCGTCTCGGCGTTCTTCTTCTGCAGAGGTTCCACGGCGGCCTCCCGGGTGAAGACGTCCATCACCACCAGGCCGTACTTCGTCTTCCCCCGCGTGTTCTGGCTGAAGTCGATGAGGTCGCCTGCAGCCGGTCGTTCGGCCCCTCGGCGGCCGACTTGCCCAGCGCGCGCGGCCGGGGCGCCTGCACCTGCCGGCCCACGTCGGCCTTCAGCGCCTCGAAGGCCATGGCCTGCGTCACGTCGAGGTCGCGCTGCCTCGCAAGTCGGTACAGCTTCCGCGGGTCCCGCACGTTGAAGTCGTCGGCCAGGTCCCTCAGCGCCTCCATGTTTACTTGTTCTTCGGCCCCCGCTGCGCCTGCCAGGCTTCCACCTCGTCCAGCCGGGCCTGGAAGCCCTTGCACACCCCCCACAGCACGCTGGTGAGGTGAGAGTAGTCAAGAGTAACCATCTCCGTGCCGTCGCTCCACCGGGCGGTGCCCGTCAAAATTCCTGCGAAGTCGTTTGAGGCGAAGCCCAGCCTCAGGTCCTCGTTCATGTCCGGGCGCTTGTACTGCTTGGCCTCCACGGAGTCAAAGAGCTGCTGGAGCTCCGCCACGTCAGCCTCCGCCATCTCCGTCTTCACCCGGCTGTCCGACAAATTCGTGAAGCTCGTGTTGCAGACCACGTTGCCCGTGTTGCCCGCGATCACAGGCAGCCGGGGTTCCTCTGGTTCGTGGTCAGGGACAGCTGCGTGGAGAGGCTCTTCGTCTGCACCAGCGCCTCGTCGTTGATCATGATGAGCTCGCACTGGTGCGCCCCGCCGTCCCGCTCCAGGAAGACCCGCGCGCTCTGGTTGCCCAGCAGCCGCAGCTCCGGGCCGCTGTCGGGGGCCGCGCTGTTGTTGGACACTTGCAGCTTGCTCCAGCCCGCCCAGTTCTTCGTCAAGAAGAGATCGTCCGAGAAGTCGGAGGTGTTGGTCACGGTGAGCGTGTTGGACGCGAAGAGCTGCGGCGCGGAGACCGTGCCCGAGCTCGTCACGTCGCCGCACACCACGCTGCCCGTCGACACTCCGCCGCTGGCCGTGAAGGTGCAGCCAGGCTCTCGCAGTCCAGCGGGCCCGCGGACGCCGCCCCGGTGATCGTCAGCGTGGCGCCCGTGAGCGCGCCGGTGGCTGCGAAGCTCGCCGCGGTCGCTGCGCCCGAGGCCGTCATGTCCCCGTGGACACGTCGCCCACCGTGGTGAAGTTCCCGGCGTTGGCCGGGTTGTTGATGGTGAGTGTGCTGCCGGTGATTCCGGTGGCGGAGCTCAGCAGGCCCACGCTGGCCGCGCCGGTGATGCTCAGCGAGCTGCCTGACACGGCCCCTGTGGACGTCAGCGTGGCCCCGGCGACGGTGCCTGTGGCTGTGAGCGCAGCGCAGGAGACTGCTCCCGAGGCGTCCACGCCCGTCGTGAAAACGTCCGTGCAGTTCACGTCGTTGCACAGCAGCTGGTCGCAGCCCACGTTGCCCTGCGCGGTGAGCCCGTCCAGCGTGGCCGAGCCCGTGAGGGCCAGCGAGTCCGCCAGCAGGTCCGTTACTGAGACAGACTCTCCCTCGAAGGCGCTGGCCCTGATCTGCATGCTGTACAGGTCCAGCGTGCCCGCCGACTGCTGCACCAGCCCGGGGATAGACCCGCCGAAGGCTCCGAAGTGCAGCTTCGCGATTCCGCCCGGCGGCACCGAGAAGTCCAGGCGCGCCGTGCTCCAGACGCCCTGCGAGGGCGTGCCGAGGAAGGTGCCGGTGACGCCCACGTAGTCGTTGTCGGCCGCGCTGACGTACATCACCAAGTTGGAGGCCGTGCCCAGCCTGTACCGGCAGCCGAAGGAGTAGCGTCTCCCCGGCGTCAGCGTGTAGGTGCGCACAATGTTCCAGGCGAAGGCGCTCAGGGTCATGGCGTAGCCCTCCAGCTGGAAGCCTCCCATTGTGAAGCTGGCCGAGGCCACGGAGCTCTGGCTGTTCTAATGTGGTGAGCGTGGGCTCCAGCAGCACCTCGCCCAGGGTGGCCAGCGTGACGTCGTCGGCCCCTCCGTCGAGGAACTCGTGCCTCAGCACGGTGGCCGCCAACTACGGTCTCAAGACGGTGGTGGACCAGCACTCCCTGGACATAGCGGCGAGGATCACGCCGCTGGAGGTAGACACCAAGGTCATGAATGGGCAAGGTTGGTTCATGAATGGGCAAGGTTGCCTCATGAATGCCCTGCAGGTCATAGCCGCTGAGACAGGTGTCCTTCGCCGGTCTCATCATGAGGCCGAGGTGCCCCAAGCGCTTTGACCAACGCCATCGGTCAATTCACATAAGTGAAGGACCTCGCTTCATGCCCAGTGTCCGACGCCATCGGACACTGCGTCATTCCACACTTCGCGTACAGGTAGGGCGTGTTGTGAAGTGCAACACCCCTGCGTTACGAATTCGTGTAACACCTACTCCTAAGAAAACATGTTTGAAGGACCAGTCACGGGCAACATCCCGGTCCTGGACAACGGAGAGGTAACTGACGGTACACGTCACAGCAGGGCAGCTGGCCCTTGCTCTGACGCCCTACGCTCAAGTAACTGACCTGGCGGTGAACACGGCAGCCTCCGGCAACAACGCTGCTGCCATCCAGTCTCTGGACGACCGAGTCACCGCCGAGCTGGCCTCAAAGCTGGACAGCAGCGCGCTGGCGCCGGCAATTGCGCCCCTAGCAACGGCGGCGGCCCTGGCCACCACGGACGGACAGGTGGCCGCGCACGGAAGCAGCATCAGACCAGTCGGCCTTCGACGTGCTGGAGGGCGTGGTGGCCAAGAGCACCCCGGACGGCGTGGACCTGAAGCTGTCCAACTACAGCACCACGGCGGCCATGAACGGCTCCATTGCCTCTGCCAACAACGCCACGCTGGCCACGGTGGCCGCCAACTACGGCCTCAAGACGGTGGTGGACCAGCACTCCCTAGACATAGCGGCGAGGATCACGCCGTTGGAGGTGGACACCAAGGTGGCCAACGCTCTTGTGGGGCCCGTCGCTCGCAAGTCGAGACGCCCATCTCGGGGCTGTCAGGCCTCCAAGGCGGACGCCAGCGCCCTGACAGCTTACGCCCTGCTCTCGGCCGTCGACACTTCCTCGGCGGTGGGCTCTAAGATAGCGGCAGCCCTCTTGGACGCAGTCAACGGCAGCCCTGGACGCCGCCCTCCTCGACAAGGCGGACGCAAGCGCGCTGGCCTCCCTGCTCTCCACGGTGGACGGGTTGGACACGCCGCTGGAGGTAGACACCAAGATAGCAAATGCCCTGCTGGGTCTCGCCACCGAGGCCTTCGTCGCAGCGCAGCTTGCTAGCCGGGACGCCAGCATCACGGCGCTCCAGGGGGCCAAGGCCGACGCGACGCTGCTGGCCTCATACGCCACGAACGCCGCGCTCTCGATGAGCCCTTGAAGAGCAGCAGCGGCAATGCACAGTGGCCGTGGCCGGGCCAAGAGCTGCGCAGCGCGATAGTGCAGCGCAAGCCCTGCTTTCTTTTCCCTGGTCGTGTCAATGGTGGCCTTCCATGTCGAGACTTCAAAAAGCCCATCAGCGAGCGGGCTTTCGCGGAGAAACTCAGGGACGCCGCCCAGCACATCGGGCAGGCACGGGCGCGCGCCCACATGAGCCAGGCGGCCCACTCCTTTGACGGTCTCGGTTCGCACAGCCTTAAAAAAACTTATGTGACGCTTTTCAAGACGGCTGGCATCTCCACGGCAGTCGTGGCCGGTCTCACGGGCACCTCCGAGCGGACTATTGATGCCGTCTACGACATACCTACAACGCGACGGCAGAGACAGGCAGCAGAAGAGGTGCTGGGCGGCCTTGCTGGCCAGTTGGAACTGTGAGCAGTGCGACAATGACCTTTCTGTCCTTTCCATTGGCAGCTGTTAAACGCAGGCGACTCCGGTCTGTAAGCACTAAAGGCTGGTGTAACCGTGTGAAGCCAAGGGTGGACGTATATATGTTTGAAGCGTTCAGTGTTTGAAGACAAGTGCGATTCTACCAAGGATCTGGCCTGCATGTTGCCCCAAAATGTGGGAGCACGAATTAAACGAGTCTCAAGCGTGTGCAGCAAACAATGCTGCCACTGAAAGTTAAAGTGCTGTGAGGCTCGACTTGCAAATGTGCTGAGAAATGCCCAGTTCCAAATAAGTTGTTCACGTGTTGAAAAACACCTTGCGGGTTTCCAGTGATCAGCGTACTACAAACACTCAAGCCAGAAAGTTGCAGTGGATCTGGGAACAAGCATTTCAGAGCACGCGCAGCAAACAGCCATGCTGCAGTATATTTGGACTGTCAAGAAAAAAAGGCCAGCTTTGTCAGTCACAGACCCTTGCGCTTCAAGCACTGAGAACAGCGCCAGAGCCTGCTGAGATGTGCTGAGGTTCTCTGCGCTGTGCGTCGCGGCCTGAGCTGGGCTGGGATTAACTTAACACGTGGGATGAGCTGAGGGATGAGCTGAGGGGCTCCAATCTAATCGGGGGGGCCCGAAAAGTCCAAACCTTGTCGAACCTGACGCCAAAAGAAACGCCTGCTTTCCGGAGCGTCGCAATGTGAAACCGACGCTCTCACAGCGTTGCAGTCGCCGCCTCATTTTTTTTGCAAAACAGGATGTCCATGTCACCTAGACTTTCAGCTGACATCATAGGCTACACCTCTCTGTGGGCGGTACCCCCAGGGCACTTTGGCGAGCGGCAGTTCGCTTACTCCTTGCTGGGCGCTCCGTCACGTCGTTGCCTGTGTCGCTGGGCGCTGTTTCGCCTTAATGCCAGAGTTGCTGGCAGGTCGCCGCATACTGCTCACTGCGGGGCTGTAAGGAGCCTCGTTCCTAAGAGGGAATGAGCAAGGCTCCTTGGGCAGGGGCCTTGGGGCTGCCAACGTCTTCGCCGGGGAGCTGTGGAGAAAAGACGCCGCAAGAGAGAAGTTACGGGGGCCTACGGCCCGTAACTTGCCAAACTTTTTTTTCCTGCCCGAGGCTCCTGCCCGGGGAATCGCGCAGAAAAGACGCCGCGAGAGGCAAGTTACGGGGGTCTACGGCCCGTAACTTGCCAAAAAATGATTTTCGCAGCCCAAGGCCCCGGACAAGAGATGCCGCGAGAGGCAAGTTACGGGGGCCTACGGCCCGTAACTTGCCAAAAAATGATGTTGGCAGCCTAAGTGGGCCCCTGCCCGGGCAGCCACGGAGAAATGGCGCCGCGAGAGGCAAGTTACGGGGGTCTACGGCCCGTAACTTGCCAAAAAATGATTTTGGCAGCCTAAGGCCACGGAGAAATGGCGCCGCGAGAGGCAAGTTACGGGGGTCTACGGCCCGTAACTTGCCAAAAAATGATTTTGGCAGCCTACGCGGGCCCCTGCCCGGGCAGCCACGGAGAAATGGCGCTGTGAGAGGCAAGTTACGGGGGTCTACGGCCCGTAACTTGCCAAAAAATGATTTTGGCAGCCTCAGTGGGCCCCTGCCCGGGCAGCCACGGAGAAATGGCGCCGCGAGAGGCAAGTTACGGGGGTCTACGGCCCGTAACTTTGCCAAAAAATGATTTTGGCAGCCTAAGTGGGCCCCTGCCTGGGCAGCCACGGAGAAAAGACGCTGCGAGAGGCAAGTTACGGGGGTCTACGGCCCGTAACTTGCCAAAAGCAAAATGGCAGCCGGGCAGGGGCCCACTTAGGCTGCCAAAATCATGTTTTGGCAAGTTACGGGCCGTAGACCCCCGTAACTTGCCTCTCGTAGCGTCTTTTCTCCGTGGCTGGCCAGGCAGGGGCTTAGGCTGCCAAAATCTGTTTTTTGGCAAGTTACGGGCCGTAGACCCCCGTAACTTGCCTCTCGCGGTTCCGTGGCTCCCCGAACAGCTGCAAACACATTTTTTGGCAAGTTACGGGCTGTAGACCCCCGTAACTTGCCTCTCGCGGCGTCTCTTCTCCGTGGCTCCCTGGGCAGGGCCCTCTGCCAGAACCATTTTTTTGGCAAGTTACGGGCCGTAGACCCCCGTAACTTGGTCGCAGCGTCTTTTCTCCGTGGCTGCCCAGGCCCACTTAGGCTGCCAAAATCATTTTTTGGCAAGTTCCGTGGCTCCCCGGCAGCTGCAAACACATTTTTTGGCAAGTTACGGGCCGTAGACCCCAAGTTACGGGCCGTAGACCCGCGTAACTTGCCTCTCGCGGCGTCTCTTCTCCGTGGCTCCCTGGGCAGGGTCCTTGGGCTGCCAGAACCATTTTGCGGCAAGTTACAGGCCGTAGACCCCCGTAACTTGCCCCTCGCGCGGCGCCATTTCTCCGTGGCTGCCCGCCCGGGCAGGGGTCCTGAGGCTGCCAAATTCTGTTTTTTGCAAGTTACGGGCCGTAGACCCCCGTAACTTGCCTCTCGCGGTTCCGTAGCTGCAAACACATTTTTTGGCAAGTTACGGGCCGTAGACCCCCGTAACTTGCCTCTCGCGGCGTCTTGTTTTTCCGTGGCTCCCCGGGCAGGTGCCTAGTGGCTGCCACTAGGCCCCTCCCCGCCACGGAGAGGCAAGTTACGGGGGTAACTTGCCAATTTGTTTGTTTTCAGCCCACTTGACACTGGAACAGCTTCTCAGTGCTTCCTGGACACCTCCTTCGCGTTTCTCTACTAAGAAATTCAGCGGCTCCCTGACCCAACGCATCCCAGTGTTAGACCTGAATGATTCATGAAGATCCCCCTCATTTCATATTTAGTGCCTCCCAGACTCAACGCCTCCGAGATTTAGATCTCAACACCACCTGCCTTTTCAACACTGGCTGACTTGACACTGGAACAGCTCAGGCATGAACACACGGAGGACGGGCAGGTTATTCATTTTGCAAAGCACCACCTCCGGTTCCCTGAGCCTCCACTTTTGCCGCAGCCTGCCTTCGTCACAAAGGCAGATCCAGTCGTCGACGCCGGCGCTTTGACGATGTTGTGGAAGACCTCGTGGTCCTGAATGAGCTTGAGGTGGTCAGCTAACTGCTGCGTGAAGGTGGCTCGATCAAACTCTGCCATAGGTGCCAGCTAGAGGTATCCTAAGAGCGAGCGGGCGGCGTTCCGGAACTGAGCCCAGAGGACTGCGTCACAAAATGTCACGCCAGGAACGCGAACGCTCTCACAGCGTTGTGGTCAGCTGCTAGTACTCATACCCCTTCTCAATCCTTCGAATGTTGCACTGACTGTCGTGACTGTTCTCATGCATGAATCTGGGCACCAAGCTGTAGGCAAGCTCGGTGGCTCGGCTCAGCGCCAGCCTTAGCGCCACACTCAGAAACAGCTCAGCTGAGCCACCGTGCAATGGCAGTGGCAAACTAATGCAAGTCTTCATTCTGCTTTTCTTGCGCTGAGCTGCGGCAATCTTCAATCTGGCAGAAACTTTCAATGACTGTATCTAACAGTCGTCAATGTCATCGTCAATGATTGTGATGACAGGAGCTGTCTCACTACACTCGCCACTACATTCGCTAGACACCGATTGTGCACTCACGCTGTCGAGGCTGATTCCCTGCCAATCCTCGCTGGTCCAGCATCTCGCCAGGGCTGGGCGAGTAACGTCGCGGAGCATGGCTAATTCGCTTTGAAGTGTGGGTGATGATGTTGGCCCGCAGTTCGCCAGATTGGAAGCTGTTCGTTTTTCGGCGCTTGGCATCTTTTGTGATGGCCAGTCCTTTGCTTTGAGGGCTCTTGCGCAGCCTTTCGCTGCACGTTTTTGAACTTGTTGTGGTTCAAGATGCGCTGAATCACCTCTGGCTTGGTGCCGCGGCACGCGCAACCCTGGCTTTTGGCAAGGTCTCGGAGCTTGCCAATGGGAAGGCTGGCCAATTGCGTGGGCAAGTCTGCTTGATCGGCCATGGCGCCAACAATGATCCATTCAAGACCAAGACTGTTATCAAATCAGATTCTCGAAATGATGAGCCCACATGACCGCGACTTTGCAACTGGCGCCCAGGTCTTGGCTGAAGTCATGGAATAGCTTCCTTTACCGTGTCGGAGCTTTCCCTTGCGGAGCCAGGCTATTCGGAGCCAAAGATCTGAGTCTGTCAGAGTCACACGCGCACACACACACACACGCACATGCTGATATGCAGGTTTGTTTGGCACGTCAGTGCGCTGAGGCCCCTGCGCAACGCCGGCGATGTTGATCCACAACTACGCTGGCCTGGCGCGTCTTCTGCGAAACAACAACGACAGCTGCTAGCACAGCCTATCGCAGGCCTGTGCGCTGTTTGTCCTGTCACCCGGGCAACCGCAATCCGGCGACTGAAGTCTTTAGACACATCCTGGAGCGAACAGATGCCAATCATGCGGCGACAAAAAATCTGCACACGTCGGCCAGACTCAGCAAGCTGCTAAGCACCGGTTGGTACGACTAAAATGAAGCACAAACCCATCATGCAGCGCAAGCGCTAGCTAGTCAGCTCAGCGCCCGCACATTCCTCTTTGCGTGCAGCACATTCGTGTAACGAATTCAAGAAACTCAGCCTTGGCCATGATGCTGCCAAAGCTCAGCACATCGGCCACCTCTTTCGTGGCCATGACTGCAGCGCTTTCCTTGATCACGTTCAGTGGTTTGCCAGGTTGCCGTGTTTAACGCGTGTCCCGCATGCCGACATCCCAGTGGAAGCTTGTGCATGGACGACTTCCTCAACAGGTTGGAGCAGCTCACTGCGCGCGGCCAGCCGAAGCTTGCTGCTATTGCAATGTTTCCGATGCAAACTTGTCTGGTGTTGTGTAAACTGTGTCGGCTGAACGCATGGGTGTCGGAAACAAACAAACATGTCTGTTTGTTTGGTAAAACCGTTTGGATCTGACAGCCGGCGCCCAGGAAGCAGGCACTTGGCTAGTAGCTGGGAACATGAAAATGAAGCGTCTCACACTGATGGCAGGCTGAAACTCGAAGGCACACCCATGCGCCCCTGCAGATTCAACGAAACGATTGTTCCACCTTGCAGCGCCACAGTCCAGCGAACACGCTGCGGTGGCTTGTCTGCTCGATTGACGACGAACATTGTGGCGTCAGAACGTTCACAGGCTTCGGTCCTTCAGCCATGCCTCGTTTTCCAGCCAGACTCCTGCCAGATATGCATGGGCTTTGTGGACATTGCCTGGAGCGAAAAGGTGTACAGGGTCGCCTCCGCCGAGAGCGGGAGATGGGGGCTTGGAGGGGTGGCCGGAAAAGGTGGTGCACAGGGATCTTCGAAAAGTCCCCGAAAACTCTGTTCCCGAACCGCGGGGGCAGTCCCGCCAGCGGAGGCTACAGAGAGGCTCCAGGCTCCCACCTCCTTTTGATGCTCTCTGTGCCTCAGTCTCCACGTCGACTACTCTACAGCTCGTCATCCTTTTCTGTCTCCGATTAAAAAAAGATTGGTCCGAGCATGCGAAACTGCTTGAGCCTGTGCGTTGTGCTGGTGGTGATCATTAAACATGCTGAGACTGCTGGAGCTGTTTTGCGGCGCAAAGTTGATTGGCGAGGCGGCAGGGTGGGAGGTCGTCTCCCTGGACATTGTGTTGAAATTTGAGCCTACGATCCTGTGCGACATCCGGAGCTGGGACTACACGCTGTTTCCGTCTGACGATGCGCCCTCGACGACTCGAGGAGGCGACGCGCTGGTGCTCAGAGCCCTTGAGATCATGGCGCACTTCGACCCTTCATGTGGGGCTGCTGAGGACCCGCCCGTTCATGGAGCGCCTGGTGGCCACCTTGGGGCTCTCGCCGACGGCATGAGCTGGCGCCCGCCCGCAGGTCCTCGCACCAGCGCACATCCGCGGCGTCAAAGCGCCTCCACTCTTGGATGGGCGGCAGGGTCTGCCTGCCTCGCCCCGGTAGAGCACGCGTGCCGCCTGCCACTCCAACACTGCTTCACGGCCCTGTACATGCAGCAGTGCCCGTCAAAGGCCAAGAAGCACACGTGCGGTGCTCCTTCAGCGCCGGGTCGTAGCTGTCCACAAGGTCGTGCGAGCTTAGCACCGCATCGGGGCGTTGCGCCACACGCAGAACTCTCGCACCTCCTCGGCGGAGATGCCGAGGCCTCCAGTCGTGGCGCAGCATGGCGTCAAAGTCGGCGCACGCCTCCTCCACGCTCAGCTGCAGCAGCTCGGCCAGCTGCCGGGGCACGCAGAGCGGCTTGTCCTCAAAGGCGCTCTGAGTAGTAAGGAAAGGGGGCTTATACCACCCTATTCTTTTTCGGATTTTGGCCAAAAAAGCCAAATTTCGCCCAAAAAACGCTTGTCACCAGCGATGTCACCGCTTCGTCACCGCTCCGTTTTTGGAGCAAAAAGCGCTGAAAACGGCGAACTCCGAAAAGTGCGTTTTTCGTGTCCGGCGTCAAATGTGCTGCCTGGGCTCGTTTTCCGCCGAAAACCTAGCCCGAAAAGCCTGCGAATTCCAGCCCGCTGAGCTTGTCACCGCCGAAGTCACCGGTCTCTAACACGTCAGCCTGCCGAGGCACACCACAGTGCTAACTTGCACAGTGACCGCGCCCCGCTGCGCCCATTTTGTCAACCACTCATGGGGCAGGTTTTTCAAGTCACAAAGGTGTCACCAGGTATAGCGGAGCTTGACGCATGATTTCCTATGTGTTGGCTCTATGGTTAAGCCCACTGCGCGTGACGGTGCGTGAGAAGGCTGAGAATCGGGCTGAGAAGGGCGGGTGGTCCGTGGTCCTGAGCTTGCACGCCCTTGCCGTGCCTCAGTGCCTTTCCTGACAAATGTTATGCTGCAGTTGCGTGCTGGCCCCCATGCTGGCTGCTGGCTGTGTCTGAGAGTGTCAGTGTCAGTCACTGCGCGGGCCGCCGGCCCGGCGCGGGCTCAGTGGTTTGTTGGGCCGCCGGGGGCCGCCGTTGCGCACGCTGCACAGAAAACAAGCAGACACGCAGAAGACAAGCAGACTGACTCAGACTGACTGCAGCAGACTTGCCGACGCGCCCACAGTACTCAGTACTCAAGTACTCACAGACGACTCACAGATTCAGACTCCAGACTTTAGACTCACTGAGTCTGCTCCAAATGTGGCCCGCTTGGATGTTTGGGTTTCTTGATTCCTGTTCCTGACACTTGCCCAGATGTTTGGTATCTATTGATTATTTTTTTCACTTGCCGCGATTGTTTATTTGAGGGGTTTTGTGACACTTTCTGACAACCGTGTCCGTTATCAAGTTGAACATTTCGGAGAGAGGGGCGGGCCCCGGGTGTACAATGACTTTGATTTATATAAAGATTTACCCGTTGGAAACTAAGCCAACAGTGAAGGAGTGAGCGGGTGTCGAGTAGAAAAGCTCAAAAGTTGATTTCGTGAAACCCAAAAGGAGCCAACATCTTCATGACTTGATTCGTGCTTGGTTTTGGGGTTTGCCTTGTGGTCCGTGAAGATGACATGAACCATGAAGGACCAAAACGCAAGTCAAGCAATTTGCTCTCTGCATGCTTGTTTGTTTTCATGTCTTCGGCAAACTCGGCTTCTTCGCTGCTCTGTGCGAAACAATGCGTCGCTCTTTTGGGCAATCTGAGCCGGCCGAAGACGATGTGTGCGCATTTGCTCATGCTGGAAGGCGGCTCATGATGACGGCCCCTGGTTGTTTAGGGGCTTCAACTTCAACCTGAGAGCTTGCTCGGGCAGGCTTGGTGCGAGAGGCTACCGGCTACACATGATAGCAACCAGAGCAAAAATACCAACGCCGCTGTGAAATAAAAACCATCAAAACAACGCCACATCACGCCAGGGAACTCAAGGCAACAGGCCTAGCAATCACCTTCAGAAGCTGCCGCAGCGGACAAAGCGATGGCTTGGGCTTCAGAGCCACTGCCACTCACGTGCGGCTCCTTGATTGAGGGTTGTGCGACTGCATGCCATTCTTCATTCGTTTCGCTTTCAACATGACTACTTGCTGAGGGCTTCATGGAGCACACGCTGCACGGCGACGGCGTGACGGGGCGGGCCAGTATTTGGACCCAGGCCAATGCTCTTTTTTGCGCGTCTCATGAGTGTGCTTTGGCAGGTCTTGCTGAAGGTCGTGCTTGACACAGGCCCAGGCCCAAGCTTTTGAGCTGTTCGGTTTTCTGATTGTTTGAAGTGCTTCATCTCACTGCAGACTACTTGGATCCAGGCCATTTTTCTTTCATCGTGGAGCGAGGTTTTCGCACGCTTGCTGTGGCAGGCTTGGCACTCTGCTTGCACTTTGCCCCGGTTTCTGCAGTGTTTTGAGGCGCTCGAATTCTCGACGCAGACTTCTTGGATCCAGGCCAATATTCCTTCATCGTGGAGCTAGGCCAATATTCCTTCATCGTGGAGCTAGGTTTTCGTATGCTTGCTTTGACTCTGCTTGCACTTTCCTCGGATGTCTTGCAGATTTTTGAGGCGCCTGCATTCTTGATGCAGACTACTTGGATCCAGGCCATGGTTCTTTCATCGTGGAGATAGGCTTTCGCGCTTGCCTTGGCAGGCTTGGCGCTCTACGTGTTTGCCCCGATTTCTTGCAGTTTGAAGAGCGTGGGCATTCTAACCAGACTTCTTGGACCCAGGCCATTGTTCTTTCATCGCGGAGCTAGGTTTTTGCACGCTTGCTTTGGCAGGCTTGGCACTTTGCTTGCCCCAATTTCTTGTAGTTTTTTGTGGCGCTTGCTTTCTCAATGCAGACTTCTCCGGATCCAGGCCATAGCTCTTTCATCGTGGAGCTGGAGCTCGGTTTTAGTACGCTTTGGCAGGCTTGGCAGTTTGCTTGCACTTTGCTCAATTTCTGTTTTTTGTGGCGCTCACATTCTCAATGCAGATTTCTTGGATCCAGGCCATTGCGCTTTCATCGTGGAGCTGGAGCTCGGTTTTCGTACGCTTTGGCAGGCTTGGCACTTTGCTTGCACTTTGCTAAATTTCTTGCAGTTTTTTTGGTGGCGCTTACATTCTCAATGCAGACTTCTTGGATCCAGGCAATTGCTCTTTCATCGTGGAACTAGGTTTTCGCAGGCTTTGGCAGGCTTGGCACTTTGCTTGCATTCTGCCCCGATTTCTTGCAGTTTTTGAGGCGCCTACATTCTCAACGCCGACTTCTTGGATCCAGGCCATTGTTCTTTCGTCGCGGAGCTAGGTTTTCGTATGCTTGCTTTGGCAGGCTTGGCACTTTGCTTGCGCTTTACTTGGATCCAGGCCATTATTCTTTCACCGTGGAGCTAGGCTTTCCTACGCTTGCTTTGGCAGGCTTCGGCTTCAGCTTTCAATGTGGACTTGGGGCCGGTATTTGGAACCAGGCCATTGTTCTTTCCTCGTGGAGCTTTCGTACGCTTGCTCTGACAGGCTTCAGCTTTCAATGTGGACTTGAGGCCACTGTTCTTTCACGGTGTTCTTTGTTTCGTGCATTCTGTGGCAGGCTTCAGCTTTCAATGTGGGCTTGGAGCCGGTATTTGGAACCAGGCCATTGTTCTTTCCTCGTGGAGCTAGGTTTTCGTACGCTTGCTCTGGCAGGCTTCAGCTTTCAATGTGGGCTTGGGGCCGGCTTTGGAACCAGGCCATTGTTCTTTCACCGTGTTCTTTGTTTCGTGCATTCTGTGGCAGGCTTCAGCTTTCAATGTGGACTTGGGCCGGTGTTTGGAACCAGGCCATTGTTCTTTCATGTTGAAATTTGTTTCGTGCATTGGCATTTTCAGGTCTGGCAGCTTCTGGCGACTTGCTGGAGCTTGCGCCCGACAGAGGCCTAAGCCTTTTATTGACTCAATGGGTTTGGGCCTGACACGTATTTTGTCATGTGTATGCCTGGGCAAGTCTGCCACGGTCGCAGTCAGGTTGCGCGCTTTGCTTGCGATTTTTTGTTGCTTGGAACCTTAACCTGGGTTTGGGGTTGATGCAGAATCTTGGAAACAAGGCCATTGTTCTAGTTGCTTCAGGGCGACCCAGTGGGTGGACTTGGCCATCGCTCCTGGCAGGAGCTTGAGAATTGAAAGTTGTTAAGCACGTGCAGCCTGCGCCAAGGCTTGGGCTTTTGGGATGATCTGCCTGAGCCGAAGCGCTTCCGCCTTGTTTTGCATTGCCGCGTGTGATTTGGATTTGGTTTGCTTGCCTTCGCAGGCTTTGCGGCGTGTTTTTGACTGTGGTTGCGGCCGCAAGGTGGCTCGTGCAGCGTGTGTGGTGAGTGTGCAGTCGAGCGATGGATCCGATGGACACTGCTATCTTCAGGATGGCCTTGGAGGTGGCAAAGGAGAACAGGACGCAGATGCACCCGACCGAATGGGCGGTGTGGCAGTATCACTTGGACAACTGTCCGGAGATCCAGGATGAGTAGCTTGGCCACGAAAGGAGATCTCCTTGAGATTGAGATTGATTTGCAGCAAGCTTGAGATTGAGGCACATGCCGCGGCACTTCGAGGTGAATGAGGATGACCCAGCAGCTCGCGATTTTTTTGTGGCTTTGAACCATGTAGTCTTCAGCAAGGTGCTTGCGCAGCCTGGCTTGATTCAGTTGTGCAGCCTCTCGTGTTTGTTTTTTACTTGACGCTTTGTGCCTGCGGCTCTGAGGGATGCCTGCGACTGCTTGCTGCTGGAGATTCAGAAATGGGTCGGAGAGTTGGAAGCGGAGAAGAAGGATGTGGAGGCAGTTCTTCGGACTGTGAACAGTGAGTATTTCCGCGCTGAAGGACGATTCTACAGGTGCCGTTTGAAGTTCAGGCAGAAGGATTACTATTGTCAGCTGAGCGGTCCAGCAGAGAACCTGTTTGTTTCCACGAACGGCAAGGTCGCCATCATGGCTTCGGGGATTTTCCTTCGAGATGCTGATGCGGAGGACGCCGCAAGGCCGCGAGTCGCGAGTGCGAGGGCTGCAAGGGGTTCCTGAGCCTGATGAAGAGGTGCCCACACGCTGTGTGAAAATGGCCTTGCCTTGCCTGCTCAATTGAATCAATTGTGGAGCTTGAAGTTGCAGGTTACAGGTTGAAATTTGCTTGAAGCGCTTGCCAGGGGCCCGGCCACCTGGTCACCTGGCGCTCTCCAGAGATGCGCAGCGCCACTAGCTCAGATGCTTCGCCGCGTGAGTCTTGCTTGCTCAAAAGTGAAGCTGCGCTTCAAGTTGAAACTTGCTCCGAGCGCATGCTACAGCTGGCAAAGTTGAGCATGGAATGGAATTCTTTTTTAAACAAAAGTACTACGCCAAGTGCGCTCCCATGAGCTGGCAAAGTTGAGCGTGGGCGTGGATTTGTTTTTTAAACAAAAGTACTACGCAAAGTGCGCTCCCATGAGCTGGCAAAGTTGAGCGTGGGCGTGGAATGGACTTGGTTTTTAAACAAAAGTACTACGCAACGTGCACTCCCATGAGCTGGCAAAGTTGAGCGTGGAATGGATTTGTTTTTTAGACAAAAGTACTACGCAAAGTGCGCTCCCATGAGCTGGCAAAGTTGAGCGTGGAATGGTTTTGTTTTTTTTTGACAAAGGTACTACGCAAAGTGCACTCCCATGAGCTGGCAAAGTTGAGCGTGGAATGGATTTGCTTTTTTAGACAAAGGTACTAGCCTTTGAGTCTTCGCACACTACGCTTGCGCGCATAATCATAAGTTAAGATTTTCAAGTTGGAGATGCGGAAGCGCGATCAGTTGCAATTTGCAATCTGGAGATGATGGAGCACACTCTCTCGAATATTACTACTGCGCGTAAAATCGGTGATTTTCAAGCAGGGGCTGCGAGAGCGCGCGTCGCGTGCGACCTCTGCGTGTAGAAACTTAAGGATGTTTCAGCCGGAGCCTTCTTGCGCAGCCAAACTGCGCACTAATTTGGACAAGTCATGCGCATCACCCACGGCCCACGGCGCCAAGCGCAGTAGCATCAATGCACAACATCGCACGCGACAGAAACTGACACGAGAAATTGCGAAGCATGATGCTAAGCTTGCTGCTCACCAGAACTTGCAGAAGCTAGGCTAGGCTTGAGCAGGGACATGGACGTGTTTACGCTTTGTTTCTCATAAGGTGGGACGTGTTTGTTCCTTTGCTTATCTAGTTTCCGAATGCGCTTTGCGGGGCTGGCTGGCTTCCTGGTGTTCAGGGCCTTGGGCTTAGACCTTGGTTTCAGACGGAAAACGAAAGCGAATGTTACTGCTAAATCAGGGATTTTTGAGGAGGGCATTTTTTCAACAAATCACTTTTCAAAAAACACGCCTTGCTCTGCAATCTTTACTTTTAGTTTTGCCAGCTCTTTAGCACCAAGCCTCGTGGGACGTGTTGCGCGCCAGGAACCCAGAGCTCAGTGAGCTCAGAGCCGGGATGATGCCAGGGAGCCAAGCTGTGTCGTTGCAGCGTGTGATCTATTGTGCTTGGGTTCAAGCTTCGAGTGTCTCAGCCTTTCGGATGTCAAGCGCTAGCCTCTCATTTGTCAAACCGTCAAACCAGTTGTCAAGCATCTAGCCTCTCAAATGTTTGAGCCCATCATTTAATGTTGCAATAACCGCGCCAAAAACGAGGCAATGGAGTATGGGTCCGGTCCGCTTGCAAGCTCCACAAGCGTTTGCAGCGCTCGTGTGCTCTCGTCCTTTGCAGTCCCGGCGGCGAGCACGCAGGCAGAACCAAGCGTGGCTGGCCAAGGTTGCTGAAAGATTGCAAACCGACTTTCGTGATGTGTGCATGGACGGGAGGTGCGTTGTGTACAGCCTTGCAGTGCTTCGACTTTGTCCATCTGGAACCTGTCAGTGTCACCATCTAGTGGAAGATGATTTTTTGTGGCAACAAGTGGAGGGCAACTCTTGGCAGAGAGCTCAGTTTGATATTCTTGCAATGTTGCCACTGCAGCAGCACGACATGGTGTGCTTGTCGCATAGCGCCCTGGCGTTTTTTCCATTGGCTGAGAGAACGAGCGCCTGGGCGCAAGCTGTTGGAGCTGATTTTTTGCAGGGCTGCCTTGACTCCGGCCTCCTTCCTCAGAAGCATGGCCTGTTCGTGCGCTTCGCTTGCAGCCTTGAACGGGCCCTCGCAATGCTAGTGTCTGCCAAGAAGGTGCAGTTTGTTGGAATATGCCTGAAGAGGCGATATCCACGTCGGTTTCCGCAAGCTGAGTGGATCAAGGTGCTGAAGAAGCGCAGCCAGAGCTCGCAGGACGCTGTTAACAAACAAGGCAGCAAGGCAAATGTCGCGGAGCACACAGCCATGCTGAACTCTCAGGCCTTCAGCTCTGTTGCCGAGGTGCTTACCAAATGTGAAAATGGGCAGCGCCCAGCCGATCAAGTTGATGAGGTCTGCAACGAAGACGAAGACTTTGAGCATGAGTTGGCCATGTGCAGAGCTTGGGCGAGCCAGATGGCGAGTCTTTTTCATCCCTGGCAGATGGAAGCAGCGCGGGTGGAGCGAAGCAAGGTCAACAAGACTTTGCTTGGCGCAGGTGAACAATCTTCTCACCTTTGTTGGCACGGCCCCAACGCGCGATTCACAAGCTGGTTTGTTCTTCAATGCGTTTTGCTTAGCTTAGAGTTGAAGAACGCCGACCATCTGCAGGCAGTGCTGAAGCGGTCTATCATGGTGGCTTTTCCCAGTCAAGTGGCGTATGCGCTTGTGCGCGCAATCGAGGACATGCCAATGCCGCACGCGTCTTCTGTGTCTCGATGGAGGTTGCAGGTCGATAGTGCCTTTTTCCTGCTGCAGAGAGCCATGTTTTGTCTCAAGCTTGGCCTTGCAGTCCCGTCAGTGTGCAAATCTTGCTTCGACCCCGACCAAACAGCACTGCGTGATTTCCACTTGTATTTGGTCACTGACAGCTCTCCTCAAGGTGGGAGAGATTGGCTGATAACAGAGGTACACATTGTTGGAGCCAACGACTTGGCCCCTGATTGCGCGTTGCAGCTTTTTTTGGAACAGTTTGAGGCGCGACGGCTTCGTGAGACATCCACTGACGTCAATGCTGAAGCTAGAATGTTGGAGACGTTGCAAAGCATTCAGGATAAGCTGCGGACAGGGTTTGATGTTCAGTTGGCAGCGCCTGCAGGCCTTGGCTTCCAGCGCACCAACACGCACCACAAGTTTCAAGCCTTGGCCCACCAGATGTTCCTTTTGGCTGGCGATGCAACGCCCGCCTTTGCAGAGCGGGTCTTTTCTGTTACCACTGACTTTGGAACTGAAAGCGGCCTGAGCAGGCAGCGTGCTCCACTATTTGCAGTGTTGCCTTATGCTGCGCTTGACGGCGAGCTTGCGGAGCACGGGGATGCACGATGCTTTACTTTGCAAAAATCATGGCAGGTCCCTGGAGTTTTGCACATATGCCACAATGTTTGCCATGATGTTACAGATTCTATGGAGCACTTTGAGGAGTTCAAGGCTCACATGTGCGCGCTGGCAGCTGTACTCTCAGACAAGATCCTCAGGCAGGGGATGCAGGCGCTTCTGTTCAGTAGCGGCCCAGCAAGCGTTCATTACGCCAAGTTTGCTGCTTTTGGTGAACGCATTCTGGATCACAGATGGCAGTCTGTTTCCATATTCCTTCGAGAGTTTGAGCCGCTGGAGCAACCTCTCCGTGAATATTGGAATCTTGAGGCTATGAACAGACGGGGCCGTGGGAGTGATGGTCAGTCTGCAAAACGTCTTCACGCGTTTGACGCTGCTATGACATGCCAAGAGCTGTGGCCGTACTTGCAGATGCTGAGGGCCTTGTTCCAGGTTGTGGACGCAATCTCAGAGTGGGCGCAGGCTTGTGCCTGCCATTGGCAAAGGCGCGTCGAGAGGGTGTTGTCCCAGGCTTGCCCCCTTCGAGGCCGCCGGGCCCCAGAGCTCGCCTGTGGCGAGATCAGCAGTTTTCTGGACGAGTTGAAGAACGAGTTCAGTGGCGCTTGGCTCGCTTCACCTCAGTGCACTGCCGATTGGTCCCAAGGGCTTCAGAGAATGCAGTTTCTACTTGAGTTGAAGTTTGGGTTCTGGACAACGCTCCCTCACGCGCTGGCTGGGTTGTGCCACCCCTGCGATGACAAGGCGCGCCTCTGTGCCCGCAATGTCCTCGCTCAGTGGCAGTGTTTGAAGGAAAGCGGCAGTGAGTGTTTGCACGCATCTCGGTTTTCACTTTGCAGGAAGCTCCTTGATGCAGGAGAGTTGCGGGAGCTTACGCTGCGCTTCATGCCCTGGCTCCAGTCTCCTTTATTCCAATTGTGGAAAGAAGCGTCGAAGGCAGGCACGCTCAGATACACCGAATTGTAGCTCGAGCTCCAAACCACTCTGGAGCCTTGCTATCTTTGTCTCTGCGGACGCCTCTATTGCTAAATCCTTTGCAGTGTGACAGCAGTCGGCTTGGCGCTGATGCTGGTGTATTATCCAAAGTGGCTACGATTTTGGCGCAGTGCAGAGACGCAAAATGGCTTTTGAAGCATTTGGGCTTGCTGGGCCACCCTGCAGTTGGTGAGGCAAAGAAGGCCACCTTTCCCGTGGCAGACAAAATTGTGTACAGGTGTGACCGCCAAACCCAGTTTCGGAACTTTGAAGACATGTTTTCCTTGACCAGCTTCAGCAAAAAGAAGCCTCAGCTGGCGCTTGCAGATGCGGACCACATTACGCAGCACTTCGCCTTGGAGCACTGGAGGCAAACCGGATCCAGCGCAACTGCGCTCTACTATGCAGCCCTTGTGCCTCTCGCAGACACCGATGCCCGCTATGACAGTGACAGTGATTTGTTCAGGCTCATGCAAGATGTTTTGGCTGCGCCATCTTTGAGCACGAGCCCTTCGCTGGCTTTGGCGGTGGACGATGCTGGATTCCAGTTCCAGATCACTGAAGATGAGACTGCCGGTTTGACCAGGTCAGGAGCTGCGCAGGTGGCCATAGTCCCCGAAGATGGCTTGTCTAGGTGCACACTCTTCAGAGTGAACCACTGGTATCCTTCGCGAATGAAACAAGTTCAAGGCAACTTCCAGGCTTCGCTTTGCGCGAAGGATGTGGCGGTGAGTTTGTACGCAATAGCGGAGCTGGATTCAGACACTCAGGTGCTTCGCACAACTGGGGTGCCAGAAGGTTGCAGGGCTGAGCTGAGCAGCAGTTTTGGTTCGCTTGTTTTCTTTGTTAGTTTGTTGTGCCGTTTGTTCGCCCACAAATTTCAGATTCGGCTTTGTTAGGCAAGTCCGGGACTGCAGCCACGGCTGTGGCATTGGTGAATGAAGCTTTATTTCGGGACAAGGTGTTTGTGTTCGCCACTGACCCGGAGCCCACCTTTGCGCTGCGAGGAAATTGGCCAGCAAAGTGGTCCGAGGCAGTTTCCAGGCTGTTTGCAGCAAAAGCTTTGCCGGACTCGAAAGAAGCCCACAAAGTTCAAGGCAGCGTGTCTGGCCAAGCAGAAAGGCTGATACTGGCAGAGATGGAAAGGGAAGGGCTTGCAAAGGAAGATTTTGCAGAAGAGACAGCTGCCACCAGCAGCAACTGGCGCCTAACTCCCAAGGCTGTGGAGCAATCTCAGCAGTTGTTCACGCTCCGAAGTCCATGCTCTGTTTTGGCCCACAGGAATTTGCCAGAGAAGCTTGAGTGGACCCGCTTCGAAATTGCCCAGCACTTGAAGAGCAAGGGATGGGCGTCCGTGAGCATTCGGAAGATTCCACCAAGGTTGAGGTCAGATTTGTCTTTGCATGTGGAGGATGTGGGCGAGGGCCATATCCTTTCAGAGTTTGGGCCTCCTCACAAAATGTGGGTGTACAAGGCTGGCGTACCAAGTCACGCTTATTTGTCAGCCATGCTGGCTGTTGAGCTGAGGCGTGATATGCTATTGGCGTGCGGAATCCAGGCCCTGCCGCACACGCAAACTGAACAGTTTTTCAAAATTTTTGCAGAGGCAGCGTGGGAGAAGAGACCGCTGGACGATTTCTTGCGCATGCAGGACGACCAGCAGCCAGCAAGGCCAGCGAATGCCAACGTTTTGCCCGACCCGGAAGCTTGTTCTGATGCTGATGGCAACTCCGAAAACTTGGACCCAGAGATTGCAGAGTTTGAGAACTCGTTGGAAGCAGAGTTGGAAAAGTTGTTGGCGGAAGAGGAGGCTGAACATCCGGATGCGCCGGCCGCAGAAGCAAGTGCTGATGAGAGGGCAGAGGTTTCAGGTGAAGTCGCAGGTGGCAGCCGTGATGCAAGAGACAGCGCGGGGGAGGATGTGGGCCCTGATACGGCTGCGACAAAGCGCGTGGTCAGAGAAAAAACTCACATGTGGGGGCCATTCCGAATCACCCACAAACTTACGAAGGCTGGGAAGGAAAGCTGGCAGGCCATTTGCTTGGCGCACAGAGACGAGAGCGCGCGCTGCACAAAGAGTTTGTCCTTTGTTGCAGCCACAGAGGAGCTGCCCAATTCATATTAACCAGACAGTTTTTCTGCAAGTGGCTTTGCTTTCTTGTTGGTTTATGTTGTAGGTCACCACCCTTTTTGTTTTTGCTTGAATGCCATCCTCTGAGGATTACTTTGCGCAGAATACATCATTGGTGCAACATGGCAACATCCTACGATTCGAAGAGCGCCCACCAATCTTTCAACGCGTTGGAGAGCACTTTGCCCAGCGAGGAGGCTGTCAACCGCCAGCGGCCTGCAGATGACGAAGTGCCAGAGCCAGCTAGGAAGAGACCTGCAAAGGGGAAACCTTCAAAGGCTGGAGCAAAGGCAAAGGTTGCGCCTGCAGCAAAGGCCTCCTGCTGCTGCGAAAGCAGCAGCAGCAGTAGTAGCAGTGAGAGCAGCAGCAACAGCTGTTCCGAGAGTTCCACAAGCGATTCAGAATGAAGCTGCGCCCGGCCCAGCAAAAAGAGCCAGACCGTTCCATTTCGGTGCTTGATTTACTTCAGATGGGTCATAACCTATGCCTCCATTTTGAAGCATTTTGGAGCGGATGAGTGTTTTTCAGCACGTCAGCCAAGGGCCTTTGCCAGGGGTTCCGGAACCCCCATTTCATGAACTGAGGCAGCTTTCTCCCCCAGATTTCCTGTACTTAGGATTTTTTGGGGGTTCTGGCTCTGCGTTTGGGTTTTCTTTGCGTTCCAGAAACTCAATTTGCGCAAAACCAGTTGGGTGCAAACTTCCCCGGAACCCCCCGGAACTTCCCCCTGAACCCCCCGATTCTCCCCGGAACTTCCCCGGAACTTGTGAAAATCTGTCCTGGAGAAAGTGGTTCCCTTTCTAAAATGCTCTTTGGGCCAAGCTCCCCCCCAGGAGCCAGGAAATCCGGCAGGTTCTGAAACCTGCAGAAACACCTCAAATCCCCCGGAACTACTGGTTTCCCCGGAACTCCCCGGAACTTTTGTCCGCAAGTGGCAGTCCGCAAGTTGCGCCCTGCCGTTGTGGTCGGTCCTGAGGCATCCGCACCCTTTGCGGCAGAGACAAGGCCGCGGTGGCAGTTTCCCAGCCAGAGTCCAGAGCTCCCCGGAATTGGCCCGGAATTGTCAGGCCAGAGCTTCTGGCTCCAGCCGGAAGATCCAAGGCCTTCGAAGTTGGTTGAGTGTGCTTGTGCTTCTGCAGTTTGCTGTGCCAGGCAACCGGCCAGCCACAAGCGCCTTCTGGAGCCAAGGTTTGGCCCTCAGGTCTGTTCCATGTCCGCACCAAACTTGCCTGTCAAAGAGGTGATGATTTCTTGCAAGAGCTTTGGCCTTGGCCTTTGGTTGCAAAGCTTGGCTCGAGGCATTTCTGGAAGCTGCAAAATATTCTGTTGGCGATGGTGGCCATGTGCTTTCAGTGGATCCTGGCAGGCTCCTATTTTCCGGAAGAGGTGTTCGTGGCAGCGGCTTGCGTTGCTTTGGCTGTTGGTTTGGGAAGCTGTGCAAGCTTGTGGACTTGCAGCAGACGCGTGCCAGGGCAGCCTCAGCAAGCTCGTCGTTCTCTGTGGCAGCCTGAAAGTCCTGAGACTGATGGCCAATGCCTGTTTGTGCGCTGAACAGCGCGTGCGAGAGTTGGAGAAGGAGATCAAGGAGTTGCGCGCTCGGCGCAAAACCAGTGCTTTTCCGGAAAGCAATGCGAGCCACAGCAGCTTGCCCCAGGAGGTGTTTGTGGCAGCCCAGCAAAGCAGAGGGCCGCGTCATGTCTTTCATGTAGGCTGCCATCACCTGAGACGAGCCGATGTTGATTTCAAGCGCTTTGTGCCTTGCAAGGAGTGCGTTCGAAACTCAATTTAATTCAGACGAGCCACTCGGCCACTCTTAGGGTTTGGGGACTGGGGATGCGCTGTTGTAAAAAAGTTCGGTTGGCAAGCTTGAGTCCGTTTGCGATTGATTGAGATCTGCACGTGCAGACTTGGCTTCTTTTGTCCTGTGTGCGGAGGTAGAGTGAGAGTGCCTGGTGGCTTCTGCGGGAGGCTCGCTGTCGATTGCTTGGTGTGTTTGATTGACTTTGTCAGCAGATGTGATTGCATTGCACCACATGTCACATGGCTGACATGGCTCATTTAGCGTGATTCCCCATGGCAGATTGCGGCGAAGAGTTTGAGTTGGATTTGGAAGAAGCACCAGCGGTGCCGAAGGCAAAAGCTGGTGGAAAGAGGAAGGCGAAAGCCGGTGCCGGTCCGAAAAGAAGGAGTGCTCCACCTGAGACGCCTGAGAGGCCCTCTGGGAGCGAAGGCGGTGGGGGTCCAAAGGGCTCGGGCCGCAAGGTGTGCCCCATATGCCAGAACCCTTCCCAGCAAGTTCTGGCCAAGCATCCGTGGTGCAAAGAATGCAAGTGTGACATAGAGGGCTTGAAGGCTGACAGCGTCAAGAACGGTTGGAGCGCAAGGTATGAAGAAGTTCGTGCTGCCGGCGGTGAGGTCTTCAGGAAGCTCGTGAGAGACTACCACAACCAATGTCCGAGCGGAGGGCGCGGCAAGGCTCGAGCAAGTTACAAGCTGGCACGGCTTGAGAGCATAGAAGCCTTCAGCAAGAAGCATCAGACCGGCAGCGCAGGCAAGCTTGTGGACTGGTTCGACTTCCAGGCTTACTTCAAGAAGAAGTTGCTCCCAACGGAGGACAGACAAATAAGTAAGTAGGCAGAATGCAACAGTGCTCAGTGCCCAGTGCGTGCTTTGTGTTTTGAATTTTGAATTTTGCGAGCCTGCGAGCAATGAGCAAGGTGTCACGGTGTCAACCGAAAACCCGGGGAACCTCAGTCGCCTCTGGCGCGTTTGCCGTTTGCCAGCAGGAGATAGAGAAACGCTGGGGCGCAGCAGTTGCAGCTGGAGTGGTTGACTACGAAGGAGACAACCCAAGCTACCCTGAACGAGTTCGGTTGAAGACCAAGGACTTCTTCCAGGAGTTCGACGAGGCAGCGGTCACCAACCAATGCCGCAAAGAGGGGGCAGTCTCCAAAGGCGACGCAGCTGTGGCAAACTTGGCAGCCACACTTGAAGCTCCAGAGGAAGCGCTTCAGTTGCCAGTGTCAGTGTCAGCCAAAGCCAAAGCCGCAGCCAAGGATGGCCAGGGTCCTGGCAAAGGAAGTGGTCCGGAGCACAGCGAAGTGGCCGGTGCGAACACTGCGGCGTTTGCAGTGGAGCGGCTCAAAGCGTTCGAACAGTGGGCCCACCAGTTTGAGGTGGTGCTCCTGATGCCGTTTCGCAAGAACTACGACACGTTGAACGCGCAGGCTTGGTCACCAGGTCTGCTGCATGCTCGTCGCTCGTGCTTGAAGTGCTTGAAGTCTGAGTCTGTTTGCGGCATTGTCGGTCTCGACTCTCAAGGCATCGTTCAATCATGCTAAGCGTTGAGGCACGTGCAAGTTTCAGTTGTTTGCATGTTGTCATGGTTGTCAGTTTGGTGTGAAATCTCATTTGTTTTTTTCAGGTGGCAGAGCTGGACACTTCGGAGTCTGAGTTGCTGGAAGAGTACAAGAAATTGGTGAAGGAGCGCTTGGATGTTGCAGGGGCTGCCCTTGTTGAAGCCCCAAGCAAAGTCCAGGAGGCAGTGAAGATTGGCGAGAGCAAGTACAAGGAGCACGATGCCAAGATTGCCAGTTGTGCCGGCCAGCTCAAACTCAAGCCCTGTGCGCAGCCCGATTGTCTCTGCAGCTTTGGCTCACTGGCGCTTCGCATCCTGAGTTTGAAGACCGCAGAGACGCAAGATGACCTGCAGACGATCATCAATGTGATTGCCGGCGGAAGCACTGCGCTGAAGCAATTGAACAGCGCAGTTTCAACTGCCATGCAAGAGGTTTTGAAGGCTGTGAAAGACTGCCGGCAGAGAGAGAAGTTGCGCAAGAAGCAAGAGGACTCGGGCTCAAGTCGAGCGGCTCGAACATGTAGCTTTTTCTGTTTGACTTTGCGTGTGCGGTGTTTTTCCACAGCAGCTTTCCAGGGAAGTGCCTTTTTCAAAAGAACACGCCTAAGTTTTTTTGAGGAGGCATTTTTCAATCATTTTCCAATGAACCACCCCCCCTCACAAATTCTGCAGGAAGCGGACCAGAAACGCCTTGCCAGAGAAGAAACCAAGAAGAAGAAGGAGCAGGAGAACAAAGCGAAAAAGGGCCAGAAGAGACAGCGAAAGAGCAAGGCTGATACCATGCCCAAGCGTCTGGCTGCTTTGGAGGATGACGGCGGCCCGGGTGTCAAGGAAGTTCTCTTGTTCTCTGACCAGGCGAGCTTCCTGAAGAATCGGGACGAGAATGCTGATGAGCTGTGGGCCGCTCCGTGGGTCTTGCATGATGAGGCAAGCCTGAAATCTGCTCTGACTTCTGACGCTGCCGTGCATGGCCGCTTCATGATGTTCAGCTCGCAGTTCGAATCATCTGCCCCAGCACAGAAGCATGGCCGTGCTTTCCTGAAGATCCAGGATGGCACTGGGACACAGGTGGCGCAGATCTTGACAGAGATGCAGGGCGACTCCATGGCGAAGATGTGCAAGGATGGTCAGCAGGCCAGCGAGAGGGTCAGCAGCCTGTGTGCCATGGCCTTGGTGGGAGTTCTTGGCGGGCAGCAGACAGTGAGTGTGGCTGAAACGCCGCGCTTTTTGCTGGTGCTGGAGGGCGGCCTGGATATGCTGATCATGCCCTGCAGACCTACTTGAGTGTGTGCTCCAATCTTGGTCCAGCCACTGACTGGACTGCTTGGTTGAACGGCGCCTACCTTCTGGAACATCTCACAGAGTGTTTTGAGACACAGTCCATGAGACGGATTGTGCTGACCGAGTATGACTTGCTGTATGTGCCGCCCATGTCAATGGTCTGGGAGGTTGGTCTGGAAAGCAAGAGCGTGTTCCTTCGCTCGTGCTGGTGCAGCTGGCGCAACTTGGAAGGTGACGTGGAAACTATGAAGCAAATCCTCGCCATGACCAATTGGGGAGAGTCGGAAAAAGTGCAGCAGCAGATGAAAGAGGTCCTGGACTACATGAACACGCTTGCCGAAGAGGACTAGTGCAAAAGACTTGATGCCACGATTGGCAATTCGGCGATTGGCATTTGGTGGAAAATATGACATCGTGTCAGGCAAGCTGTTCTGTCACGGCACGTGCGCGCTGTCATGCCTGAATGAAGCCTGAATGGGTTGCATCGAGTTTTGCTTCAGGATAAGGATGATGGTCTTCCACGCCCTGGCTTCCTTCAAGGCCATGCGCGAAGGGTGGTCTGCTTTCTTCAAGCTTTGATGAGGAGGGAAGTATGATGTTGGAGTGGTTGGGGGTCCTAACAATGGTCCATAAACGGGGGTTTTTTGGTTGGGCGGGGTCCAGCTCCGGTGTGTGCTGTAGGAGTCTTGCCGCGCCAGATCCTTCGTTCTGATTGCAGGCCCAAAAAGTCTCCCAAAAAATAAGCTCCCTGGAATTGGCGTCAGATAGGCCCTCATTGGCTTTGCAGCTGATGTTGCCTTGCTGGGTTGTGTGTTGCCTTGAGCCTTGTGGCTGAGCTTGGCGAGGCTGGGGATGTTGCGCGGCCTCTGGAGGGCCCAAAATGTCGCAGCAAAAGGCGCGACATTTTTGAACGCATCGGTTGTATGAGTTGACAGCGGCCCGGATGTGAGCTGATGTTATGATGTTAGCTTAGTGTTTAGGTCGCCGTGTAAACGCTTGCGGCCAGGAAGTAGCGGCAAGGGTGATGTTGGAGTTTTCGGTGTGCCAGATCCTTAGTTCCGCCAGATGTGAGTTGATGTTAGCTTAGGGTTTAGGAGGCTGCGTCAGTACACGCTTTCGGCCAGGAAGCAGCGGCGAGGTTGATGTTGGAGTTTCACTATGACTGTGCCAGATCCTTAGTTCTGTCAGCGTCATGTGAGTTGTGATGTCAGCTTAGGGTTTAGGATGCTGGCGACAGTACACACTTCCGGCCAGGTCAGGGGGGCGAAGTTGATGTTGGAGTTTCACTGCGCCTCACTGCGCCAGACCCTTAGTTCTGACAGATGTGAGTTGATGTTAGCTTAGGATTTCGTATAGGGCGAAGGCGTCGCTAAACGCTTGCGGCCAGGAAGTAGCGGTGAGGGTCCCAGTGAGGGTGCTGTTGGAGTTTGTGTGCCAGATGATTAGTTGTGTCAGATGTGAGTTGATGTTGATGTTAGCTTAGGGTTTAGGATGCTGGCGTCAGTACAGTACACGCTTGCGGCCAGGAAGCAGCAGCAAGGTTGGTGTTGGAGTTCACTGTGCCAGATCCTTAGTTCTGTCAGCGTCAGATGTGAGTTGATGTCAGCTTATTTAGGATGCTGGCAACAGGCAACTGTGCGCGCTTGCGCCAGGAAGGGAAGCGGCGAGGTTGATGTTGGAGTTTGCGCCAGATCCTCATTTCTTACAGATGTGAGTTGATGTTAGCTTAGGGCTTAGGATGCTGGCTTCAGTATACGCTTGCTGCCAGGAAGCAGCGGCGAGGTTGTTGGAGTTTCACTGTGCCAGATCCGGTGGTGTCCAGGCCATGTCTGTTTGCAATTTTTGCTTTGGGCTGCAAACGCACGCAGGTCAGACCTGGCAGTTCTCAGACACGCAGTCGCAAGGCTGGGTTTGAGAAAGTGCCGGGCGCAAGTGCTGTGCAAAGTTCAAGCTACACGAGAAGCTGGGAGTGGTTGCTGCAACTTTGTGCAGCTGCGGGCTGAAGTTGGGCAGTGCGAAGTGCAAATTTGCTTCTCAAGTTCAGGCCATTGAGCCAATGTGATGCATCTAGGAGTGAAGTAAGCTCAGGTTGCAACTTCTAGGCCTCCTCCAGCCATGAAGCGACCTGCCAGTGCCGGTGCCAGCCGAGCCGCAAAGGCAAAGGCAAAGGCCGCTGCTTTGCCTCCCATGCCGCCTGGGCCAGACAACGTGGAGGACCTCTTCCAGTGGGCCAGCGCAGTGAAGACCAAGTTGATGGCTGACAGTTCTTTGTCGAACAACCTTGAGCACCGCCTAAAGCAAGGCATAGTCATTGACTCGGACCACAGTGGCAGCGGCAACGGGGAGGGCGGCTTGCTGTGCGCGTTGAAGAATGCAGGAGTGGAGGATGCTCAGGTGTGCATTCACAGTGTTTGCGACAAGGACGCCAGCTGCCAAGCTCTGCTGAAGCTGCTGGTCTCGGATGAAGGCGACGGTCCGGATGGCAGGCTTGGAGGCAACCGCAACCAGCGGACGCGTGTGTTTGGAGACTTGGTGCAGCAGATTCCGCACGAGAAGCTGGAGATGCTTTATGAGATGCTGCCCAACGCAGATGAGCCTCCTGAAGTCAAGAAGAAAGCTTATAGAGAGGTGGCGAACCGCATCAAGGGCAACATGGAAGAGTTTTTGCCCAAGAACAGAACCCAGTATGACATGGTCAGCGGGCAGTTTGCGCCGGTGACACGCCAAGGCTGCGCCTCAGAGACAGTGCGCGTGAGAATTTCTGGAACAGAGTGCTACCAGTGGTCTCGCATGAACAAGAGCAGACTGCAAGACGGAGCAAGCAATTTTTTTGTGTTTGTAGTCTGGGTTTGCGTGACCCTTCGCAACCTGTCCCAGATTGTCATCCACGAGAACGTTACTGCCCATGATGAGGATATTTTGTCCGAGTTCCTTTCAGGGGCGTGCTTTGCTTCACCTTGAGAAATGCTTTCATTATGAGCAATGAGTCAATGAGCATGTCGTGCGGTTGTATGCTGTTGGAAGTTGTAAGCTTGAGTTTTTTTGTTTTCTGTTTGTTCTTTCTTGTGCAAAGTGCTGCACTGCGTTGGCTGTCAGGTATGCTCTCCACGCCTTTGAGGTCTCTCCGGAGCACCTAGGATGGCCTGTGCGGAGGACAAGGCGGTACACAGTGGGAGTCCTGCGCAGGGGCTGGTTCTTTACTGGCGATGTGACGCGCTTTCTACAGATCTTTGGGATGTCCCCGACCTTGCTTGGCTCAGACTTGATGGTGGCTCCGGAGGGGGACGTGGCCTGCTGGCTGCAAGAGGCTGCCGCCAAGAAGCACAAGGTCAGCGCTGATGGCCACATCGATGCTCGCGCACTCCTGACTCCTGCTCAGAAGCGGCGGCTCAAAAACACAGAGGAGAAGATGCGCGGGCTTGAAGTGCACAGTTGGGTCTGCGACGTTCAACAGGAAGTGGATTGGACAAAGACAAACGATTTTGTTCCAGTGCTCCTTCGCGGAAGCCTTCTTTGGAGCAACACAAAGGAACGCTTGGCTTTGGCGTCTGAGCACCTCCTGTTTCAAGGAGTTCCCTGCTTCCGAAAGCTTGATGACAAGGTGGCGCCCTGCAACTGGCCACAAATCATGTGCGTGAGCAAGCAGATGGGCTTCAGTGAGCACTGCTGGAAATCTATGGCTGGCAATGCCATGCACAGAGCAGTTGCTGGGCTGCTTGGCGCATATGTCATCGCCAACTTGCGGCGCAAGGTGAAGCCGCACCCCGCCTCGGGCCTTTCCCTGGGATCCTTCCTTGTGCCAGAGCCCAAGCCGCCGACAGATGTACGAGGTGGTGGTGAAAGAGGTGAAGAGGCTCAAGAGTGTGCAGACATCAGTAGCCCTGCAGCAGGCGCATACAGGACTCCTAACAAGAAGAAGGGGGCTGGGCCGCTAGGCCGTGGCGCGAGCTGCATGAGTCTTGGGTCACTTGGGTCCGCCGCGTCCGCCAGTTCGATGTCGCCTTTTTTGAGCCCGCCGTAGATGTTGCTGCAAGCTCTGGCACTGGCGATTTGCGAGCTGAGAAAGATTCACTTGTGCATTTGCCTTTCGGTGAGCTTTGATTGCGACTTGCCACAAGCTTTTGGTCTTTCTGGTTGCGTGGCCATCCTTGGAGGTGCTCTGGCTTCATTTTGAACAGGAGGCTGATGAGGATTCGAATCTTGACAAATTCTAGGCCATGTTAGCCAAGCGTTTGATAGGCATGTTTTGTGGCCTGCGGGCAGGTTCGCCGAGGACTTGCGTGGTGGTTGGCAGCGGCCCAAGATTTAGTTTTGCTTGCTCGTAAGCAGAGTTTGGCCCAGGCTTCCACGGGCAACTGGTCTCGGTCTCGGAAGCCCAGGCCATTGCTCTTTCATGGTGTGCCTTGAGATTTGGCTGTTGCGCAGGGAGTCCATTTGAGTCCATTGTGGCAGCCTGGCAGCTTTCCGGAGGCCAGCCATGCTGTCCAGGGACCTTCCCATTTTCAACTTGTTTTTAATGTGTTGCGATTGTTGGAAGCCAGGCTACGAACATTTGCATGTTGATCGAATCTTGAGCAACTTGATGACTTGATGGTTGGCAGCTTGAGTAAACGAGATGTTTTTGACGTTTGCCTGCTTGGCGCTTGTCTTGCCAGGTCGGGTCGGGTGGAGCGCGCTGAGCGGCGGTCTTTGCAAGCAGATTGATGGCGGTAAAATGTCTGGACGCGCCGCTTAGGGTTTGGGGTGCTTCAGTGCTTCATGTCTGATGTTGTCGATTGTGGAGCTGGAGACAGTGGCGTGGAACTTTCGCGCTCTCGCGCCTTTTGCCTTTAGGGTGCTTTTGTTGTGATTGCGGGGTTGAAGGGGCTTCGGCTCGGGCTTCGGGCTTCGGGAGTTGCTTGAGATGCTTGATTTTGATTTTTGACGCGTTTCAAGAACAGACATAAGACATTGCGGAACTTGAAGCTCGCCTTGCGCTGGAACACATTTTCGTGCTGGCGCTCTTCTCGCTGCCGTGTTGCGTTGCAACCTAACCCTAACCGAACCCATCCCGATTTCCCCGCTTGTTGTTTTTTTCTTTTGGCTCATGCGCACGTGTCGCAGCAAGCGGTTTCCTATTAGGCTCAACACATAGTTTCATGTCCTTCTGCGAATACTTTGCGCATAGCCGCGTAACCAACATGATCCTACATGTATGGGCGGGCGCATCTTAGCACCCTGGCGACCTCCGTCAGTCATTGTGTTTTGCCGGCTTTGGCCAGACATCTCTTCAATGAAGCTGCAAACCGCAAACCTCACTGATCTTCTTATTCATGGCCAAAATGACGCTCCCAGCTCCCAGCCGCTGTCTAATTTCACTCTCCATGTTGCGTTGCGTTGCTGCGATTGTCTTCTTGCTCGCGCTTCTGCTCTTTGCGCAATGTTGTTGAACTTCAAATGGACACATCGGTGGCATTAGGGCATTTTGGGCATTGTCAATTGCGTAATCGTCCCAAAAGTCCAAAAGATCCTCTGGGGTTAAAGTTTCAAGTTTCTGCTTTTTTGCAAACGTAGCTTGAGGAGCTTGCTGGGGCTTGAGGGTGACCTCTGACTCTGAGGATGTGGGCCCCCACAGCTTTACAGGCTTTACATTTTTGTTGCCCGCGCAACTAGGTCTTTTTCCTCCCCAGTCCCCAACTACCCTTGTAACACCCTTGTATATGAATGGGTCTTCATCTAGGTGTTTGCGCAGGTCTGTGGCACGCTGTCTTCCAAACGGGTTGCTTGGTTGGGCAGACGCAACCGCGCAGTGAAGGCCCGGCAGGGAGTGAAAACTGAAGATTCCGCTTGTCATGGTCCTGGTAGCGGAGCCTCTGCAGCCTCTGCAAGTCCTGGCTCCTCAGCCAGGCCAGGCCAGGCCCGCGTGGAAATTGAAGAAAGCGCCGACGCCGTTTCACGGTCGCCAACTGTGGACTTCAAACCTTGCGTTCGGGCCTACCCACCCATCAGCGCGCGCGGGGGTAAACTCCCGCGCGCTGATGGGACACGGTGTGGTCGACCGTGGGCCGTCCGCCGGGACTCTGTGTGGGGAGACCAAGCGATTTGAATCTGTGATCTTCGAATTCGATCCTTCGAACTTCCAACCTTGCGGCAACTTGCGTTAGCGATTCGGGCCTACCCACCTGTCAGCGCGCGCGGGGGTAAACTCCCGCGCGCTGATGGGACACGGTGTGGTCAACCGTGGGCCGTCCGCCGGGACTCTGTATGGGGAGACCAAGCGATTTGAATCTGTGAGCTGTGAACATCCTTGCATTCGTCGGGCCTACCCACCCATCAGCGCGCGCGGGGGTAAACTCCCGCGCGGCCCGCGCGTTGGTGGGACACGGTGTGGTCAACCGTGGGCCGTCCGCCGGGACTCTGTATGGGGAGACCTTCGAACCTTGCGTTTGCGATTCGGGCCTACCCACCCATCAGCGCGGCGAGCGCGCGCGGGGGTAAACTCCCGCGCGCTGATGGGACACGGTGTGGTCGACCGTGGGCCGTCCGCCGGGACTCTGTGTGGGGAGACCAAGCGATTTGAATCTGTGATCTTCGAATTCGATCCTTCGAACTTCCAACCTTGCGTTAGCGATTCGGGCCTACCCACCTGTCAGCGCGCGCGGGGGTAAACTCCCACGCGCTGATGGGACACGGTGTGGTCAACCGTGGGCCGTCCGCCGGGACTCTGTATGGGGAGACCAAGCGATTTGAATCTGTGAGCTGTGAACATCCTTGCATTCGTCGGGCCTACCCACCCCTCAGCGCGCGCGGGGGTAAACTCCCGCGCGCTGATGGGACACGGTGTGGTCGACCGTGGGCCGTCCGCCGGGACTCTGATTGGGGAGACCAAGCGATTTGAGTCTGTGAGAATCAACCTGTGAACTTCGAACTTCGAACCTTCCAGCCCCGCCCATCAGCCGCCAGCCTGCACGGCGTGGTCCACCGTCGAGTTGCCGTCGAGCCGTCGAGACTCCGTAGTCCTTGAGACTTTCGTGACAGTGACAGTGACAGTGACAGCCAGTGACAGGCCAGGGACAAGCTGTGAATCATCTGTGAACTTGTGAACACGAAGAGACTTGAAGAGACTGTGAGCTTCCACTCGGACTCGGGCCGTATGGGGAGTGAGAGACAACGCGACGCGGCGCCGCGGCGCGGCGACTAAGCGATTTGAGATAGTGGGCATCTTCCAATCCTGAATTCGGGCCTACCCGCCCATCAGCGACGCGCTGCGCTGTGTGTTAAGACACAGGCTGTCGCAGGCTGATGGGACACGGTGTGGTCGACCGTGGGCCGCCCGCCGGGGCTCTGCGCGGGGAGACCAAACAAACAATTTGAGAAAGCTTTGACTGCAGACTTAGACTCAGCTTGAGCGATTCTTCTCAGCTTCTCATTCTCCAACGATCAAATTAAATTGTGGACTTCAAGCCGATTCAAGCCAACGTGAACAAGCGCAAGAGTCTGCGACCTGCCACAGGGTAAGCCAGGCTTTGGGGGTAGACCGGCACACCCAGCGGCGCGCTGTGTCTGTGTGTGTAAGACACAGGTCACCAGTGACTTCACCAGTGTGTCCGTGCGAGAAGACCAGGCCAACTTGTGATAGTGTGTCCAAGGCAAGAAGCTGCAGACCTTGTCAAGCCAAATCTTGCAGCAGAAATGCTGGCTGCTTTCCTACACTTTTCAATTTGCGAAAGCAGCCACCAACAGGCTGGTTAACACAGGGCATCTGTTTGACTTACGAAACCTGCAGGCTTCATAGAAGACACGCGCCGCAACCGGCCACTGCGCAAGTTAGCAGTACGAATCCCCCTGGGCCGGGGCGATGTTCAGCGGGTTGGGCCGGCGCCGACGTCGACAGAATGTGAAGGTTTTGCATTTTTTTGCTGTCACTCAACGCCGGAGTACCGCGTGCCGGTGATGTTTTGACATTTCCGGCGCAGATTGAAGCTCAGACAATTCGATAGTGCCGGGGAGGGACTAACGCCGCGAGATCGCCGCCAAGGCGCAGGTTGCACGGATCGCACGGTTCAGACACATGTGATGGTCGGGGCTCGAAGCGGGGGCTTAGTGCCAGGACAATGAGCCACGCAACCGGAGGGAAGCGTCGATGCCGGGCTGCGTCCCGGGGTGATGGTGGCAGGCGGAAAGGGGGTCTTGTCCGTGCGATTTCGTATGATTCACGCGTCCTGATAGGAACGTTGCGGAGCCAGCGGAGCCGGCGGAGCCCGGGTCGGCCTCGGACCAGGCGACCGTGGTTCTCACGGCGCCTCGCATCAACATGCCCTTCGTCAAGGAGCTGCTGGGCATGCAGGACACGTGGCAGTTGCCACTGGGGAACCTGACTCTCTCAGACCACCTGGAGTTGCTGGACGAACAGCCAGAGGCCCGCTACCACGAATCCAAGCTGGCGCAGAGGCTGATTCGGCGCGAAGTCGTCGACCCGCGCGAACCTGCTGCCCTGTAGGTTTGCGAACTGTTCGCGGGGCCGCTCCTGTTTCCCGACAGTGAGGGCCTCCTGGCAAAGAACTGCGCAGTACCCGCGCTCCACCCCGCCGTTGTGCACGCCGAGCGCCTTCTCGCAGAGTTCCCTCAAGGTTCCCTTGCCCGTCGAGCCGTCTCCGTTGTCCCTGAGCGTCGCAAACTCGATCTTCTTCGCGGCCTTGCCCGCCGCGCTCTCGAAGATGAGCCTGGCTTGAAACAGCGCCACGTTCCAGTCGCCGCCGTGCGGGTCGCGAAAGATGCTGCGCCACATTGCGTGCCCATGGACGCCGCTTCCAGCTCCTCCACAATGTCCTCGGGGAGGACCGTGACGCCATCCCGACAGTCGCCGCCCTCCGTCAACCAGGCCATGGCCTTCAGAATGGCCCGAGCCAAGCGGAGCCTATCCGGATGCTGGTACTCCATGAACTGGCGCGGGACGGACCTTGTGTTGCGGTCGGCCGTCCGCGCCATCGGCAGCTCCATGGCCCTATGGAGAGCTTCGTCGTCGTCCAAAAAGTCTTGCAGAGGAGGCGGGTGGGCGAGGAAGCTCAGCTTGTCCCCACCCTTGAAGTGGATCTGGAAGTGGTGATGGCGCTCCTGGTCCAGCGGCGGCATGCAGTCGCCGTTGTCCAGCTTGCTCAGCATCGCGCCCACCGAGGAGAGAATCGGGGCCGTATGGAAGAGCATCACGTTGTCCCTCACCTGCAGTCGCCACTTCCCGCTGTCCGGGTCGGGGCGCCACGTCCTGGCACCGTAGGTGGCGATCAGTGCCCGCGCCAGCATCTCCCCCTTGCAGGCCCCGTCGCACTTGCCCGTGGACCACACGCCGTCCGTTGCGTTGTAGATCTCCATGTGGTCCTGCTGGTGGTCCCATCTCACGGGCACGCGGTGCTCGACGGAGATCGCCAAGTCCAGGTGGGGGGTCGGCCCCTTTTTCTCATCCTTGAGCCAGTTCCGCACCGTGGCCGTTGCGTCCGCGCACCTTCTGACGCGCGGCGAGCGTCAGCCGGCTGTGCCTCATGCCGATGCCCTGCAAGGCCTCAAAATACTCCGAGTCGTGCGTCGGCTTCACGGTGAAGAAAAGTCCTCGACTCTGCAGATGCCGAACGGTCGCCTCTGCGGAGAAACCTCCGTCGCTCGATGAGAACAGGAACGAGTCCCCCAGATAACCGTGAACGACACAGCCGGCGGGAAGCAGCTCAGCCGCCGCGTCCAGCTTCTGCCGCTCCCGGCGCTGACCTTTGCTCCCCCGAAAAAAAAGGAGCGTTGCCGCGCGGGCGCAAAAAAAGAAAATCGCACATCCCGACGAGGCGCATTCCACAGACAAGGCCGCGAGGATTGGTCGTCGCCTCGTGGCCTTCAGCTCTTTTTTCCAGCCCTCGGGCATGTGATGCCAGACGTGCTCACGCACGCACGTCATAACCCGCTTGCGGTCCCGGTAGCGTGACGATCCCATGCGCCTTCATCCACTCGACCAGGCCGTTGCCGTAGGCAAGCAAGTTCGTCGCTTGCTTGATGTCCTTCGGATGGAGCGGTGGCATGCTCTGCCGGAAAGCGACGATTAGCTTGGTGGACGCAAACGCCTCCAGCGGTCCCGGGGCGATGGAGTGGTCCAGTGCATACCCCAGCGTGGCCTGGCAATGGGACGCCGGCATGTCGCACTCCCAGAGGCCCACGCCGCAGAACGCAGCCCACCTGACCGCCCTGGGCATGCTGTAGACCGGGAAGCTGCCCATGGAGCCGATAAGCCGCAAGCAGAGGCCCAGGCTTTTTGGTGCTGTTTTGCGGCAGATCTCCGGAGGGAACACCTCCGGCTGCGCGGAAAGGCCGGGGAGAGAACATCCACGGACTCTTGCTGCTCTGCACCAACGGCGTGTGGCAGGCCGATGCCGAGTTCTTTGGCTCCGACAGGAGACGCATCACGGGCGTCAAGTTCGAGCACAACTTTGTGGACAACCCGACACGCCCCCACGAGCTCCTGAAGGACAACAGCGTCAAGCAGAACATCCCTGAGATGTTCGCGGAGTTCTGGTGGGTGGCGCGGGTATTCTGGCTGGCGCCGCACCCGGGAAAAGCAGCGACAACACCACCCAATCCCCGCGAGCTCAATCTCTCTGAAACAGGACATCACGGAGAGGGCCGCCCAGAGCACTGCTCAACCATCCAGCATGCCAGAGGCCTCGGAGCCAGTGCGGCGCTACCTGCAGCCCTACGCGTTTTTGCGAGACAAGGCCCGCCACGTCCCAGGAGGTCGACTCGTACATCGCCGACCAGCTGTGTGTGAGCCCCGCTGCGGTGAGGGACGAGCTCAAGACGCGGGTCTCCGTGAGGCCGTCGCCGCACCAAATCATGACGCTTGTCGTGTCGGCGTAGCTTCTGTGCAGGGGGTATGTGCAAAGAGTGGGCGCGGCAGTACAGCCCGTGCCCCGTGTATCCGACGAGCTCCCAGCACGGCAATGATCTCTCATCACGGCGATTGGCCGTGCGCACAGTCTCAGGCACAGTGTCGTGTGTGCAAAAGAAGAGCCATGCGATTGTACGCCGTATGAATCCTGTCCAGTTGATTGATTTTGAAACGTTTTTGCATTTTTTTACAAGCTTGCGTGTTGCCGGTAGCGCTTCAGCACCAAACGGCGCGTATGATCCCTCGACCTGTGCCAGGCAGGGACCCGCCCTGGACACTGTTTTTTCGTTGGAAGCGGCCCAAAAAACCCAAAAGCACTCCGTCTTTGAGCACTGTCGAAAGTGCCTCCCCCGGAGTGCCAGGCCGTGTGACCGTATGACCGTATGATCCGTATGATCCGTATGATCCGTATGACCGTATGACTCAGCTGAGGCTTCAATACCAGGCTTGCCAAGTCATACGGATCATACGGATCATACGGATCATACGGATCATACGGTCATACACCATGCATTTTCCTTTCTCACGGCTCAGTCTCCCAGGCATGCCCGGGCAAGTGCTTGGAGGCCCGATCACGGTCAGTTGGAGAGGTGTCGGATTTTTTTCTGAGGACCTGCTCAGAAACACGTTTGGGATTTGATACTGGTCCGCCCAACCCGTTTGGTTTGCCGAGGACCCCAAACCCTAAATTGACATTTGCACGGTTTTGCGCCACAAAATGCTATTCTTCCAGGCCTAATATCAATATAGACCCTGGAGGAATAGCTTTTTTGCACGGTTTTTGCGCTACAAAATGCTATTCTTCCAGGCCGTATATGAATATACACCCTGGACTAATAGCTCGTTTTGCACGGTTTTGCACGGTTTGCCCAACTGGTTCGCCCAACCCGTTGGTTTCCCGAGCACCCCCAAACCCTAACCCAAAAAAAGGAGCTGAGCAGGATCAGTCAATTCCGACGGAGCCTGCGCAATGCCTAGTTTTTTTCGCTCGACCTGGATCAGGCAATTCCGCCTGAGTGTGATCAGACTGCTGCCTCACAGCCGCCGGCCTGCCCCGTCTCGTCAGTCGGCCCGCCGCGTTGCCGCTGCCCTGCGGCGCCGGCAGCGCCAGCTTCAGCAGGGTCTCCCGGCCCTCCGTGCTGCGGACGGTCATGGAGTCCACGGCCCCCAGCTGCTGCACGTCGCCAACCTTGTTTGATACTTAGCAACGCTTTTAGGCAGACCGCATCCAGTCGAAAGAGCTGAGACAGTTTGCTGGGACAGGGGTAGGGGTGAGACACCTGAGACACTTGAGACACCCACTAAAACACAACGTGTTTTAGTGGGTGTCTCAAATGTCTCAGGTGTCTCACCTCTGTCCCATCCAACTGTCTCAGATGTCCCAACCTTCGGCTGGCTGCCGTCGGTGCACGCTGAGCGGAGGCCTGGAATTGTTGTCCTGTTTGAGCGAGAAGTGAGTCGGAGCTTGGCAAGTTTGATATGATGCTGTCCGCAGAAACAATTCGACGCACTCGAGACAATTCGAACTCCCCGTAGTCCATCGACGCCCCGACAGTACCCGTCATGGACCATCGGAACACGAACGGAGCACGCCTACCTAAAGTGCCCGCTCGGCACTGTGCCCGCTCGTCACGCCTACCTAAAGTGCCCGCTCGGCACTCCCCAACCCTAAAAAAAGAAAGCGGCAGGCTCGGCCGCCAGCTCAGGTTTGTCCTGCGAGGGGTCGAGCGCGGCAGATTGGAAAAAAACCAGGACGAGGTCCTTTCCACGTCCGCTTTGGCGCAGGGGCCGGAAATGAGGTTGTTCCACCGGCCTGACACGAGAGCGAGGTCGAACAATTTTAACGGAGGCTGCGGCGTTGCAAGCTGCGATCGAGTTGCTGCTGCTGATGCTGTTGCGTCCAAGCCCGACGCGCTGCAACAAACATCTATTTGAGGATCAACTAACGCATGACCATGGAGGACGTGGAGCCCGGCAGTGACTACCTCCATGCTTCTGTACATGTGCCACAAGACGCATTTTCACTTGTACGGCGAAGAGCCTAGGCAGCCTCGATGTCCCGGCCAGTTGGTCGAAGCTGGGTAGTAAGGAAAGGGGGCCAGAAGGCATAATCAGCACTTTTTTGGCCAAAATCATGCTTGTCATTGGTTGCCTCAATATTGAGTCAATATTGGTTCATTAAATGGGCAAGGGGGCCACGGCAGCCTGCCGAGCTTGTCACCATTGGGTGCTTTTGGGTGCCAGGGGCAGCCTGCCGAGCTTGTCATCGTTTCTGTGACAGATGTCATTGTTTCTGCGTCGATCAATTGTTTTGTCATCGCCGGGCTTCAAGCTTGCCAACCGAGCCAAGGGAGCTTTTGGGTTCTTTAGTTAGGGTGTGCCTTGCCCATCTTTTTTAGGTATCCTAGCGTGCCCCCCCCCCCTACGCAAGAACAGCATTTTTCAACCATTTTTTCCACTATTCAAATCGTCATCCTTATTCATTATGCATATTTCCACTCAAAACATTTCATAACAGTCTCAACCTCAAAATCCATCAAAAAAGTCACATTTTCTCATTTTCTATTCCATCATTCTTGTCATTGTTAGGATGCTTGAGTGGAAATAGGAGTATAGGGTGGTTCATATGATATGGTTATTGATGGTAGGATGCATGGGCAAGGTTAAGCTCATTCATAAAAAAAATCAAAAATAATATTTTCAAAAAAGTAATATTTTCAAAAAATAATATTTTCAAAAGAATAATATTTTCAAAAAAAATAATATTTTCAAAAAATAATATTTTCAAAAAAATATTTTCAACAAATAATATTTTCAAAAAAGTAATTTTTCAAAAAATAAATTCGCAAAAAATAAATTTTCAAAAATATTATTCCAAAAATTATGATAAATTATCTTACAATATGTTTATCATAAATTTTGTAGAAATATTATGGGCAAGGTTATGTTCATTCATTAAAAAAGAAACACAAAAACAAATTTTATAGAGTATAACTATGGTATAATGAAAGGTTATAAAGTTTTACAATGTTAATTTATATTATAATAACATAATATAAATAAACTGTCGCCCCCAAACAGGGGGAACCCCACCTAATTTCAAGAAAAACATGCTGTTTTGTCGTTGGATTATTATCTATGAATAAACCCCCGTATCTTCATCATAGTCAATTTGATAAAATGTCATAGTTGAAGCCTTCGGTTCTTTAATTTCTTTGTTATTAAGTTTGTTTAAATGAATATTTCTTTTATTTTTATATTCACCATTGGTTCTATCTACTTCTTTACTTTGATAACTGTTTGTTAAAGGTTTCTTCTTTTCCATTTCTTGCAAGATTTCTATAATATTCTTATTCTGTTCTAAAACCTTGTTCAGTTTTTTAACAATCTTTTCTAATCCTTCACCCATGTAAATATATATATTATATTATACAATAAATCTTTTAAAACTAAACTTTTATTTTACAAAATCATATATCATTATAAGTCAATTCAAAATTAGTTATTGTGTAACTCGTTAAATTATTATTCAATTTACCAGTTAAATTACAAATAATAGTTTTTCTAAATTTTGAATATTTATGAAACTTTTCAATATCATCTGTAATATAAATTATTAAACATTTAATACATTCAAACACATTAACAACATTAATGTTACTATTTTTGTAAATATTATTCATATTTCTCAATGTAACTTCATAAAACTGAATAGCATTTTTATTATCATAATTAGCAATAAATCTTAAAGTATATGAATATATTCTTTTACAATACAATTTGAAATCTGATTGTTCAAATAAATCAGCATAATTAATAGAATTATAAAACATGTTAAAATCAATTTTACTATTTCTAAAGTCATTAACAAAATTAATTAATATATCATTTTCGTTATATTCTGCAATAAAATTATTTAATTTCACTTCTTTTACATCAATGAATTTAAGAATATTATTTATAACATCTTGCATTATAAATAATAATAGAAATAATTTTAAGTATATTTTTTTCATCATTTCGCGTATCGTTTCCTGTGTTTCCTTAACGCCATTATCGGATGGAGTAACTCCCCTCCCAAAGCGTATAGCAATATTATGAACATGTGTTTCTAAGTTGATACTGTCTTTAGTTTTATCAATATTCCTTTTCTTATCATTCTTACTTAGTTTGAAACTTGTCGGAATACACGAGCATTTACTTTTTTCTTTCTTTTGTATTTCTAATTCATTTTTTAATTCTAACATCTTTTTACACATTGGACAAGCAAACTCAATAACTGATGTTTCTTTAACAACTTCTTCTTTTTCTTCATCAGTTGAAGAAACAACTGGTTCAGTCTTAATCTTTTTCTTTCTTCCCATTTATATTAATATTTACATTTTTATTTTTGATATTTTGTATCACAAACTTAATTATTTCTAAAGCAAAATAGCATACTTTCTTGCATCTATTATCAGTTATAACAACTTGTTCTAAATTCTCTACTTCATCTATTATATCAATATAATCCGAATAGCTTCTATTCATATAAAATAATAAATATAAAATATTTTCTAAATAACTTTAATATTATTTTATTATGTCAGATGTTCCAACAATAAAACCAATAAACATAACTGAATATGAATTCAAACAATCTAAATATGAGCACGTGCCAAAATTACCATTTAGAAGTATTATAGTTGCGAGTTCGACAGGTGGCAAAACAGTCTTGGTTCAGAACCTTAGCTTAAATGTTTATAGAAATTCATTTGCAAGAATATTTATATTTTCCCCCAGCGTTCATAATGACCCAACCTTTACAGAAGTTAAAAAATATATCAGGGATGAATTGCACGTGGATGATGAAAAAGAACAAATTTATTTTGATAATTATAATCCAAGTGATTTAGAAAATGTAATTGAAAGACAGAAGAAAATAATTAATTATATGAAATCTAAAAAGATAAAGAAACTACATTCAATATTAATCGTTATAGACGATCATGCCGACGATCCTAAATTTGTTAGATATAGTAAATTATTACATGGATTATTTACAAGAGGTAGGCACGATGCAGTAAGCGTAATTTGTTCAACACAGAAATATAATGTGTTGGCGCCTATCATTCGTTTAAATGCCAGTTCATTATATATTTTTAGGTTGAAAAATGCCAGTGAATTAATGAGTTTTATTGAAGAAAATAGCGCCATTGTTGACAAACAGCAATTATTAGATATGTATCATCAAGCAGTGAATGACGCACCTTATAGTTTCTTCTACGTGAATATGAATGCTAAGAATGTGAATGACATGTTTTTTCTCCGTTTTGAACAGGCATTTCAAATTACAAATGATGAATAAAGATATTCTAATTTAATATAATATAATAATATGCTAATGAAACTATGTAGATGTGGTGGATTTTATCGTAGAGGTAATTACAATTTTCATACTAATTCTTGGATACATAAACTTTATAAAGTGTTAAAAAGACGACCAACAGACGAGGAATTATTAAGATTTCAAAATAATTTTGTTGATGAAGAAGATTTAATAGATGATATGTGTAGCAACGCCTCAACAAAATTACCCGAAAGTGAAATGACAGATTATGATAGTAATTAATAATATTAATGTATGTTAATATTATCAATTTAGAATAAAGAATAGCTACATAAATTTAAGGAAGGAAATTTATAATATGTTTTATCTTTTTTACATTCATTAACTTTTTCTAATTTATTTATTATTGCTTTCAATGAATTTATTTGTAGAATATCAATTCTTGACATTTCACTTATCGTATTTACATCTATATCTTTTATTACTTTAATAGCCTCTTCATCATCAATTTCTACTGGTTTTGATTTACTTGAACCCATTATATATAATATTATTTAGATTTTAATTTTTCAAAATTATATTTTTGTTTTTCTTCTCCGTCTTCTTCTTCTTCGTCTTCAGTTGGTGCTGGTATTTCTGTTGGACTTTCAGATGAAGAACTATGAACAGTAATAGGTGGCGAACTATGAACACTAATAGCTTCATTTGATGAATTGCTACTGCTACCTTGTGCATTTCCTGCTGTTATTTGATTAACTAAATCTGCGATATTTATTGTTGTTGCAATTGCGCTATGTGATAAGTTTAATATTATATCTGCTACTGTAGCGCCGTTGTGTAGCATTATTTCTATCATTTTTGTCAGTTTGAATCTTTTTTCTTCTTCATCGCTGTCCTCCTCGTCTGGTGGTTTCTTTGGCGGTGGTTCTGGTGGTTTGTTGTTGTCGAGCATTTTAGTAAAGGCTGACACCATTGTGTCGCGTTGGTTTTTCAGTGTTTGTGTTGCTTGCGTTCTTGTTGGTTCATGTCTTTTGTATGTGTTGTGCCAAAAGTTTTTAAGCATTATTTTAAACATATTATCTTGGTTTTCCTTTACCTTAAACGCTTCAAATGTCATATTTAATTGTTGATTTGCATCATTATATAACTTTTCTTGAGTCTCTCTGGTTTCTGTGGCGACTGTATCTGTATTGGTTGCAATGTCAATAAATTCTCTCGGTATGCCTTTTTTCATCATTTTCGGTGGTTGTATTGTTGTTGGTGTGTTTGGTTTTGTTAGGTTATGTATTGAAAAACTGTCGTCGTGATCATAATTATCATTGAACGTCTGCTTCTTTCTGTTCAGTATATTTTTAGTTAATATTATCGTTATTATTATTATTATTATTTAAATTTTATTTCTTACCTTTACCCTTAAAACTTGCCTTGAGTTCTTCTATTCTACCTCTGCTTAAATTTGCTATCCATCCGCCATTATCAATAGTGTCTATAATCATATCCACTAAATATTCTTTGTATGTTCTCGCCTTGCCTCTTCCCTTTTGTTTCAATTCTTCTTGTATTTCGCTTTCTTCTGGCACTTGAATTCCTCTTAAATAAAACTGAAATTTAATATCATTTACTGTTAAATTAGGGTTGTCTTTCCAGTAAGCGGGACTAATAGTATTATCTATTGTTGTTTTAAATAATGGCGTCATTGGCAATGGTGGTGGTTGTTGGGCTGTTGAACTTGATGCTCCTGTTGCTTGTTGAACTGGTGTCGCGTAAAAATTGTCATCTACTGCTCGAGGTGATAGTTCAACATCTTCTACGCGCATCGTTTGCTGGTCGTCTACTACTGCTCTACCTGCTGGCGCTTGTCGTGGTTCTGTTGGTGCTGATTGTCTGTTTGCCACCATTCTATGAAATAATGTCCCGCCCATATCTCTTAAATTTGATGCCATCGCTCTGCCTACTTCTTCCGCTTTCCGCTTTGTTGCAGTTGCTATATCTTGTAATTGTGTATCTACCATTGCCTCGTGTTGTCTTGTCGTTTGTTGTGGTGTTGAAAAATCATATTCGTCTGCTATTGCTTGGTCGTTTGTATGCTGTGGTGTATCTGTATCCATCTTATGAACTGCGTAAGTATGCCCGTTTCTGCGTGCTTCTTGTTTCATCATTATCTCTCTCATTTGCCTGTCTAATATTCTCATTTGTTGGTCTTTCAATAATTCTAAGCGGTCGCTTCCATCAAAAAAACTGCCTTGAGGACTTGCTTTAAAAAAGGTAGCGTCTCTGTTAGGTAGTTTTCCCGTTATTAAATCATTTTCGCCTATTAAATTAGCGATTTCTTCATAAGTAGGTCGTCGTTTCAATCCAAATTTTGCACATGGATTTATTAATTCTAAACTTTGGGTTGTTGTCATATTGATATAATATTAATTAGAAAATATTATATTGATATTTTTGTGAAAAATGTTATTAATAATAAGATTTTATTGTTAATAATATTTTTGTGAAACATATTATTAATCTATATCAATATATTTTAAGTAAATATTAACTTTTTTGTATCTTCATACCATTTATTTAAATGTTCTTTTGTTGCGTGTGGTAAGTTAGGACGATATAGTTCGCCCATCATTCTATCCAGCTCATTTACATAGTTTGCTCTCTTATTTCCTTCGTCAATCTTTTTCCTTAATGCTACCGATTTGTGAGTTTCTTAACTTCATTTGTTCGTGTAGGTGTTTTAGATATTCTGTATCTTTTAGATCAAATGGACTATATTTAATTTGTGAGGATTGTAAAAATAGCTTACCTTTATTTTTTAAATTATTTCGTTTATGAAACTTACACATTATATATTTATCATAGATTTTACTTATTATTTTCTGACATCCGCTGTTCATAAGACTTATGGGTATTGCTTCTAAAATGTTCTGCTTTATGACTTAACGTATATTTTCCGCCACACTGACAATCAACTTTTGTAGTATGCCACGCTTTGATTTTTTCTGGGTGCCTCTCTCTACACAATGCTCCGCATTTTTTATATTCCTCTCTTGTTTTTTGTGGGTTTGCTCTTCTCCTTTCGTTTCTTTGTTGATTTATTCGGTCTCTGTTCTGTTGTGTATATTCTTTATTATACTCTTGTTTTGGTCGCCCTGCTATTCTATGATTTAAAGAACCAATTTCTCTAATGATTTCACCTTCTCTTTTTCTTAACTGTTCAATATTTTCACATTTGTATTCTTCAACTAGTTCAATATAAAAATTATTTATACCATGTTCATTCATATAAGTATGAAGAGGTGATTTTAACAGTTCTTGTTTCGCCATGCTTCTATGTTTTACCATTCGCTTACATAAATCGCTTGATGTTGAACCTATATAGATTTCGTCATTGAAATTATTTCTTACTGAATATATTTTAGAATTATAGTATTTATTTTCCATAATTATAAAATATTAACGTGATATTTCTTTATATAAAATTCTCTTTTTACAACTTTTTAATCGTAAAGAATGCTACCCGACTCTCTTAATTCCAGAACAGACTCCGAAATCATATGTACAAATAATTCTCGCACATCTTCATCGGTTGTGAATGACTTGTTTGCCCCTTTCAATTTAAAAACGAGTAAGCCGCCCATTTTCGTATTCTGGCCTGTAAAATTGGTGTCTTGCATTTTCTCAAATGATATACCAATTACAAATTTATCTTCTCTAAATCGCTTGTAGGAAATACTAAAGGCATCTTGGTCAGGGTTCAAATAGTGTAATGCTCGTTTTAAATAATATGCGGTTTCTGCCATTGATTGACATTCAAACTCTGGGTATTTCTTATTATTAATTTGTAATTGCCAAGTCAAATCTAAATCTTTATCTTGAAAACCTTTACCTTGGAAACGCTCACGATCAGCGCCATCTGGGTCAAGACCGTCAAAGATACGGGCGTTAATCATAGGATTGTAAAAATAGTTCCATCTCTTATAAATATAATTATCGTGTCTGTAGTAGTTATTATTATCAGCATCTGCGCCTGCTCTTGGTGGGCGATACAATGTAATGAAACAACCATTTAATTTAGAAGCGGATTTAACAATATTCATATTAATTTCAGTTCCTGCCGCGTTGAATGATTGTGTCATAGTGTGATACATTGGAAATACTAATTTTAAACTTTGACCTTCTAACAAATGTTTCACTATATTATTGTTAACCGTGTTGTCCAATTGTATTACCTCAGCACGAATGATTACGTTATTCAATTCCCACAGTGTTGAGGTGTCTCCAGTTGTGAAATAATAACCTTTGGCATCATTTTGAGTGTTGGCATCAGTTACGGTAAAAGGCGTAACTACTGGTATATGTTCATTTGATACAATTGTAAATTCCAGTTCAAGTGGAGCATAACGAAGAGGTAAAAAATAATTGCTTTCTAACAGTCCGCATACTGGTTTATGTCCTAATCGCATATAACCATTAGCGCCGGGAATTCCTGCAACTGAATGGCGAGTATATCGTGCTGTTAAGTCCTCCCAGTTGTTATGATCTCGTGTTGTTGGAAATGTAACCGCCGCGGGGTCGGCAGCGGGATTTGTTCTTTTATTGACATCTAACATTTCTGCCAATCCAGTAGCATATGTATGTCGCAAGTCATCATCCCAACAAGGATTAGCCCCGCCTTCTAAATCGTCCATATCTCTGGCATCTTGACTTTTAAAAGAATTATACAATTCACAATGTCTATTGTATTCAATAATATCCTGAACTTGCTGACCTCCAACAGTGCATCTATAACGACTGAAGAAGGATGACAAATTACCTAACGGGCGTAAAAAATGACTTCGTGTTCCGTCGGTGTTTTGAAGATTGGCAAATAAACGAATAGAAGATAAATCAATATATGTGTTGTCTTCACCTGATATGTGAAATCTAATTTGTTTATTACCTGCTTTCGGGTTATAAACATTACTACCCGATGGAAAATAATTAACGTGTCGTCGGTCTGTGATGTATTGTGCTGTTTCTGGAAGTCCAAAATTTAGCGAGTTAATCATTGTAGTTTCACTTTCTGCAATTATATTATCCATCACTTATATATGATAAACTTAGATTTTATTTTTTTATTTTTATATTTTTCTTATGTGGAAGCATTGCAGTAGAATTCTTTGAAGTTGTATTTATAGTATTTATTAAAAAATTGTTTTTTGTATCAACTATATCTTTTATAGTATCATAATGTAAATTCTTATGTTGTTTATCGTATTTTGACGGTTCTTTTGTCAGTTTCTTCTCTAATGGAATTTTGTTTTGTTTGTCTTTATTTCTAAACATTATTATTAATATTATTGATATTTTATTGTTCTGGTGTTGAATTAGGATTGAAACGCGAGGCATTTAACCCGAATTATCATTCGGGTTGAACCCATTAGAAATATCAGTAGTAGGATTTATACTTGTGAGTCCATTTCCTTCCCAATTATTGAAACTGTGTTTATCTAATAAATTATTGCTTTCTATTTCTCCAGTTATTGCCGCGTCATCAAACATTGCTATAGGATCTCCGCGATTTCTAAATCGTAAGTATCGCGGGTTTTTCTGTTGATTACTTCCTGATACAAAAGGTGATGAATAAACAGTAGTAGCATATTTGTTTCCGTGTCTATTGTTAATTTCTTGAACAACGGATGAGCCGAGGGAATGGCCGACCAGTCTATTAACATCTGGATTTTTACTTAATTCTTCCATTGTGTCTTTATATCTTTCGCTTAATTGAATATTATGAGTAGGAATAAAAAACAAATCTGCAATGACATCATTGACTTTGTGGCCTAGTCCTGTTTTAGCACCAGTGCCACCAATATATAATGTGTTACCTATTCTTGTTATTCCATTCACATTTGAATACGCGGCGTCTAAACCCTTGACATCATCAATTTTATTTTTATTTTGAACATTGATTTCTTCGGCGTAGCGTGTTTTATGTTTCATTATTTGCTTATCAAAATGTTTATTGAAACCTCCTATTTTGTCTTCCAATTTCTTTTTATGGTTAAAAAATACATCTTCTATTAAATCCTTACCTGCAGTATAAGCTTTATCACTTGCTACGCCTGCCATCATTTGCGTAGGCGATCTGCCTTCAATAGCACCTAATAATAATTGTCTTCCTATCATATAATAATAATTATATAATAATTTCTATTGTATATTATATTTATGAGTGATAGGTTAACATATAAAAAAAATCTATGTTGATAGTGCCTACAGATTGCAAGAAAGTAATTCTACCAGCGATTTTATTATAGAACTTGACCAAAACTTTGAAATTCCACCAAGAACAAAAATGTTCGTGACAGAGTGTTCATTCAGCACTCCGTTTTATACAACAGAGAAAGGGTTTTACGAACGCTTCTATATTATGTTATATAATAATTCAAATGTCTTATTAAGAAGCACTGCCGTTGATGTATCCGGTGAAATTTATTATGCCAATCAATTATCATTTAAAATACAATCAGAATTAAACACGGCATTTAATGATATTGTGCCTGACTTATTCTTAACAGTATATGGACAAAGCGAACGCAAAATGGAACTTAAATTAAATGACCCCCTAACTTACAAAATCAAAATACCTACAGATGAAGAATTAGAAACTTATGTAAATGGCGAATGGAACAGAGGACAGTTTGAATATGACAATTTAAGACCAAAATCTATTAATTATTTATTAAGTAATTATATTGCCTATGATCCTGCGTCATCTTGGTTAAGTGGATACTTTAATTTAGTTCCTTTTCAGAATGTATATATTAACTCACCTCAACTAAGCGACTACAAATATTCAGCACCTAATAATTTTAGTAGTTCAGTAATTAAAAAAGTTCAAATTAATCAACAACTTGGTGGTGTTATTAGCGACTACACCTCACCTATATATGCAGATTTTATTGATGTAGGCGGTAAAAATATTAAGAGACTACACTTTAAAATTACAACTTCCAGAAACGAAGTTATTGATTTTCACGGGGTACCCATACAGTTCTCACTTTTGTTTCAGTTAGATAAATGAATATATAATATTTCTCAATTTGTCCATATAGACAAACAAATAAAAAATAGACAAAATATATATAATATATTATATATGTCAGAAGTTGAACCTGAAATTACTAACACAATTGAAGCAGACGAGCCAGTAAATGAATTACCACCAATTGAAGAAGAAGCACCAAAGGCAGACACACCAATAGAACCAACGCAAGAAATAAAACATGTAGAACCTCTTAAAAACAACTCAAAAACTCAAGCACGCAATGAAAAGAAAATAACCTGTCCAAAATGTGCCAAAACTTTAACATTAAAATCATACAGATACAGTCATGAACGCAATTGCCAGGGACCATTAGAAACTAAGCCAATTAAATCAATCAAACCGAAAGCAGTTCCAATAGCAAAACCCCAAAAGGTAGAATACAACGAAGTAGTGCACCGCGAAGAAGAGCAACATATTCCACAACAACCGCAACAAAATAATATAATAGCGAACACCCCGCCCCCAAGAAGATCGCAACCGCAACCGCCTCCAAACCCGCTACACAACATAGCGCAGCATTACCAATTATTGCAAAATGAATATTTGAGACAGAAGCAAGAAAAATATAATGCATTAAATAAAGGTATATTCGGTTCAAGAGGAAAGAAAAGATAAAATATAATTATTATATAACCTACTATATAATAATTATGTTTTCAACATTATCACTGGACGGCTCGAGGCTCAAGTAGAATTGTAGCAAGTGAATTAGTATTAATAAATTCAACAGAACCATCAACGTTAAGCAGTGTTTATGCTACAAAACAAGAATTAGCAGACACAGCAGGATCATTAGGTGGAGGTTATACAATTGAAGAAGTTGATGCTCTTATTTTAGCACAGAAAAATAAGATAGATGCCAATATTTTAGATATTACTGAATTAAACGCAACATCAACAACTATGTTTAACGAACAAGTAAATCAAAACGCAACAATTACAAGCAACTTTAATAATATAACAGCACACGGATTAACCATAACTTCAATACTACCGACTATATCAGCAAATACAATTAAACTTGATTCTAATTTTAATAATATTAGTTCAAACAGTTCACTAATAACAGGACACAATAACACATTAGCGTCGCATTTAGTAGTATTAACAACACATGATAGCAACATCGCAACAAATACAAACGGAATAGCAATATTAAATAACACTGTAGGCAGTAATATGACATTTGTTAATAGTCATCAAAACACAGTTACCTCTCATATATCATTAATTGACACAAATATTAATAACATATCAGGACACGGAAACACAATAACAACCATTCTTACAGATATAGCAGATTTACAAGCAGGAGCGGGCGCTTCTTGGACTACAGCCGAAAAAACAACTATTCAAGCAGATGTATCAACATTATATACAAACGATACTAATTTATTCAATACTAACACTGCTTACAGTAATACATTTGCTTCAATTATATCAGATAATAATATACAAGATGTATTAATAACTCAAAATTCAAACACAATACATAGTTTAATATCAGCAGATTTACAAAAGCTAGATAAAATAGATACTAACGCTCAATCAGTAGCAGGTGCTATTAATTTTAGCGATAATGCAACTTTACATAGTGATTTAAACATGCTTACTACTGGTTCTATAATATGTAATAAGTTTAGCTGTACCCCTTCACCAAATTTAGGACTACAAATGACATTTCAAATGTTTAATCGTGAGTTCAATATTAATAGAGATGGTAGAATGTGGATGTCAAGCTCAGGAGGCGTTTGGGAAACGCAAATCGGAGATGCTAATGTTGGTCGTGTATGGATAAAAGATCGATTCGGTTTAGGGGCAGTTGGCGTTGTTAATTATGTTTTAAATTGTGCTGGGCAAGCTCGATTTACAAGCGCTGTCCAGTTTATAGGAACAGACAGTGCAATAAGTCTTAACAATGGTTCATATTTAAATTTTAATAATAATGGTTCAATACGAAGATATACACCAGATGCTACAGAAGGTTTATATATGGCGCATAATAATTTTGTTGCTGTTAGTGTTGGCGATATTACTAATTCTTCTAATCAATATTTTATGTGCGACGGTGCTGTCTCAAAAACCCATTCAATAAACCAGTTGATGTATTAGGTGATGTATATACAAATGGCGATTTAACAATGGTTTCTGGTAAAAAGATTGAAGTCAATCAAGTTCAGTCTGTATCAGGAAATACTTTATTATTACAAAATTCACCGAGTGGCAATGTTCAATTTGGCAACACATCAAAACTAATAATTGAGAATGCTGAAATGTATGTCGATACAAATGATTTAATAATTAGGAATAGCAACACTTCAAACTCTATTAATTTGGTTGTTGGATTATCTGCAACGTATGCTGATAATAAAATTATTTTGAATAGTGGAAGTAATAGCGAATTACGAGGCGACTGGACTATTGACGGTGATATGACTTTTGGAATTGCTCATAAAATCAATTTGAGACATTTAAATAGTGATGCTGTTTTAAGATTAGAAGCATCAACAACTATTGATAGTTATATTGATGGCACTAAATATTTACAATTGGATGATACTCAATTTTCATCATTTAACGGATTTAATTTAAGTAGCGATAAGAGACTGAAAGATAATATAGAAGATGTAGAAGATGATACTGTAAATATGGTAAAAAACATTAAGATTAAAACATTTGTTAAGAATCAAAAAACCAGAAAAACTGAATTAGGATGGATTGCTCAAGATGTTCAACAATACACAAATCCGAAATATAATATTGTAAATGATTCGGGAGAATGCTTAACGATGTGTTATGATCGTATGGCTTGTATTAGTTGGGATGCTTTATCAAAACTAATCGATCGTGTAGAGTATTTGGAAAATGAAGTTTTTAAAAAGAAAAAGAAAAAGACAAGTGTAAATAATATTTATGCGAGAAGTGATATTAAACTTTACAAATAAAAATATATAGTTTTAAAATCTTGTAACATGTATTTAAAGAAATATAATACAATATAATATATAATACAATGAGTATTAAACCTGAAGATATGACATTAGAGCAAATAAAGGAGCAACTGGCATTATATAACAGATTATATTATCAAAGAAGGAGACACGAAAAGGACTTTATGGACACCAAAAGGGCAAGTGCTATAAGATTTCACAGAAGAAAGAAATTAGACAAGATGGCAGAAAATGGAGAAATTAATTTAAAAGATATTGATTATGAAAATAAACCAGAAGATTTACAGAATACAAAACCCAGAAAATATAAGGCGCAAACATATAAAATTATAACAGTTGAATAAATAATATTCAGTAAAATTTAAATATTTTACATAATATTTATTAAAATGTAAATATTTTAATAAATATTTGGTGCATTTTTGGGTTTTTAGGTTTGAAACCCCCAGAGCGGGGGATTCGAAAACCCTGACTGGGGGGATTTGCCCAAAAATCCTTAAATTAGGTGGTGTTTAGCGAAAACCACCAGAGCGGGGGATTTGAAAACCCTAACCCGGGGGATTCGAAAACCCTAACCCGGGGGGATTCGAAAACCCTAACCCGGGGGATTTGAAACCATAAATTTAGGAAAAATATAAAAATATATAGAACTGTTACTATAAAAATATTTCTTGTAAAAAAGTATTTAAAGAAATATTATGTATTATAATTATATGGTGAAAATGTTCAGTGAGATTGAGCAGGAAGAAATAATTAATGAGTTCTTAAATCAGATAAATATAAATGACATTAAAAGAACGATAAATAGAAAAATTGGAATGTGTAAAGAATGTAAATTTAATTATAACAATATTCAATTATATAAAACTAAATTATCAGACAATATTATTAAACACACATGCAAATATAATTATAAAGAATGTTATAAATGCAAAAGATTAAAACAGTTGAGCACATTTGTAAATATTGACACTTGTAATAAGTCAAAAGAATTTATCAAACAAACTAAAATAATTGAAAATGAAAAGGGAGAAGATACAACCGTTACAATACACAACATCAAGGATTATTATTTTACAAAATTATATAAGTTTCCGACATTCAAATTTATCAAATCCAGCTTGTTAAAGGATGTCGAAGGAAGGCATAATTACACAAGGGACATACACAACAGAATAAAGGACTGTTATGAATTATACTACAAAGGAAATATTAAAACTGTAAGTGCTGGAGTAGATTTAGGCGATACACCAATTTATAAAACAGTTCAAATAAAATACATAGAAACATATAAAAATGGTCTAGTAGATGAATTTTTGGATGAGTATGACATATCAATAGCCCAAAAGAATAGGCGAGATTGTTTTAGATATATTGAAAATAGTATTTCGAACACGTTAAACATATTCAAGATAATATTATCACATATTTTCAATAAGCAGGATAATGCGCTTTCTAATATCCTTTTTAATGATGTAGGACAAAATATTTATAAGCGCTATACAGAAAAAATAATAATAAGCGAGAGAATACAAAATATGATATTTAGATCATACCCAAGTATCAATGATATCAAACCGCAGACTAATAGGAGTAACCAAAAACAACAACAGTACGAAGCATATTTAAATAGTGCTGAAGATTTTGAATAAAATGTTAAAAAATATCACCTTTATGAATATGGCAAATATTAATAAAAATGATATAATTAGTAAAATATATTATGATAAATCAGGATACGGAAGTATCACAACAACCTATAAGGATGCTAAACAAAAGGAACAAAGCATAACCTTAAATGATGTTAAAGAATGGTTTCAAAAGAACATAGAACAGAAAAAGCAATTAAGAGGCAAAAATTCATTTATTGCTCCACATCCATACTTTGAATTTCAATTAGATTTATTTTTTTTATTAATGACATACCCAATCAAAAATTTAAAGTAGGGATGGTTTTAATTGATATATTTACCAGATACTCTACAGTAATACCTATTAAATCAAAACAACCGCCTGACATATTAGCGGGAGTAATGGAAGGAATGCAGAAAATGAAGGGCAAACCAGAAATTATTTATAGCGACGAGGAAGGCAGTTTATATAATAAAACAGTTGAAGATTATTTCAAAGAAGAAGGAATAGAATTATACCGCGCAAGAGGACATCCTAATTTTGCAGAACGTTTCATACGCACCTACAAAGATATGTTATATAAAAGGGTTGAAAAAGATGAAAAAGAAGGAAAGGACAATATACAATGGATAGAATATAATTTTGAAATATTAATAACTTATAATAATAAAATGCAACATTCAAGCATAGGAATGACACCAGCGGAAGCATTGAAAAAAAATTATAAAGTAAAAATGAAAATGGCAACCGAAGCAACCAGAACCCGTAAATATCCTGAAATTAACATAGGTGACGAAGTGAAGATTTACAGAAAGAAAGCAATAACTGAAAAAGAAAGGAGTAGCAATTGGTTACCTACAAAATATAAGGTTGAAAGGATTGAAAAAAAGTTAGGTCAAACTTATTTTTATTTGGAACATAACACACGACCATTCTTAAGATTTGAAATTTTAAAAGTCTAAAAATATATATAGAATTTTTATTATAAAAAATTTTCTTGTAAAAAAGTTATTTAAAGAAATATTTTTATAATATAAATATAGATTATAGTATGAGTAAGTTTTTACAACGTAATATCAACGAGTTAAATAAACTCAAAAGAAATTCAACACAGAACGCAAATAATGCAACTAAAAAAAGGGTTGATGAGATCGTTAAACTTTATACTGAAAGGAAGTTATCAAATGTAGCAACTGCAGAAAATTATATCAAAGGTTAAACATCTACTGATAAAAAGGCTTATGACAAAGCATTTCAAAAATACAAAGATAATACCAAAAAGATCAAGGATACAAAACCATTAAATGAAAGAATGGCAGAAGCAAGAGCAAATAATAAAAAGGAAGAGGGTGGTGGTGGAAAATATAGGAAAATCAAAGATAATGAATATATAGGGAGTAGAGGAAGGAAAAAAGATACATATTTTGTTATGTATGACCTTTATACAATTGGTGATAAAAAGAAAATGAAATCAAAACCCGCCTTTAAAGCATTTGATGAGTATTATTATCTTTGGAACTATGAGCGATTAAGTGCTACAGTTGACGTAGGAGAAGAATTTCCTAAGGAATTTATCCGCAAGAGAATTTTGAGAAAAACAGGTGTTTCGATGGATACTGATTTTGGAGAGACGGAACAAATAAATCCAGAATTTACAAAAATAATAAAAATAATGAAGCACGACGAGGAGTTTGCCAAACACATGGAACATTTAGAAAATCAGGAATATGGCTTAGATGGTATAAAATATTGTCCGTGGAGATGATGAATAAATCAGGTAAAAAGTTTGATATATTAGCAGAAAATTTAAGAGATTCATCTAACGTATCCATTTTCCATGCATATATATACACACATTTAAAAATGAGTGAGGACACTATACGAAAGGCAATTAAACAAGGCAATTATATTAAAAATGAATGTTGGATAAATTCATTAACTGTTTTTTACAGTGATACAATCATGAATGAAAGAACCCGCAACAGACTAACCAGAGATAAAATTATTGAAATCATAGGTAGGAATGATTTTAAGGAAGTAGGAGCAACCATTCAAGAAATGGAAGCAGTATTTAAGCAGTTTAATATTCAAGTTAGAATTTTTAATTTTGTAAATGAACTTATTTACAAATATAACCCAAAAATAAGAAACCGTCATATTAAAACATTTTACGCTATGGTGAAAAATAACCATATTTATACATTAAACCACGATTTAAGCAAAATACAACAAAAACAAGTAATATCAAAACTACCCACTATAAAGGCACACACTGATTATTATATAAATGAAAGAGAGGAACCCCCGCAACACAAAATGATTAAATGTATAGATGATTTACTCAAAATAAAAACTGATGATAAAACAAGGGAAGTATATTTAGTACCCGAAGATAATGATTTGGCAGAAATATTTTTCCAGTTGATAAATATTGGATATGAACCCAGAATTAAATACACAGGTATTATTGATGAAATTAGAGTCAAATTTAACAAGATAACATATATCATAAAGACTCAAAATTTAATTAAATCATCCAGCGATGGTTGGATCGCAGCAAGTAATGAAACTATGTACAACAATATGAATAAAGCAATGCTTAATTTTAATAAATCTTTATTTATTTTATCTCACAAATCTTTTTATAATGACATTGATATAAAAATATTACACGAAACAAGGACTGTAGCACCTTCGGGATTATTATGGGATAAATTTAATTTAATGTGTAAAAGTGAAATCGATGAAAATAAGGCATTTACAAAAGGTTTCATAGATATTACTGAAATACCAGTTTTTAATCAGTTTGACAATTGGAAAGAATACAATGATGCAATTAATATTGATGAACTCCACGATTTAAGCCCTCTTTATTCCCCTGTAACGTTTTTGTCATTATGAATTCAACTTCTTCTTTTGATTTAAATTTTAAACTTTCCTCCAAAAGATGGTTACGTTTAATACGTTCCATACTGTATTTATTTGGTATATTCGGATAGTTAACTTCAATATAATATTAAAGTATTATATTATAAACAACCTTCGTTTATTCATAAAACAAACTATAAGGATATGGTTAATGAACTTTGGAAAACTACTATAGATGAAGATGATAAAAATGATGATATACTAAGTAAAAAATTAATAGGAAATGTCAATTTTGGATTATTAGAGAAGGGAGAGGCTACCGCGCATCAAAGCATTTTGTTTAAGAGTATTGATGAAGCAATCCATTATCAAACAGAATACGGCGGCAAAATTCATAAGTTATCACAGATAGAAGGCAAAATTCATAGGTTATCACATATAGGTACAGAAGACAAAGAGTGTGAAGAGGAGTATGAAGAAGAGTATAAATATGAAATAGATAGAGAAAATATAAAAGCATCATATTATATATTAAAATTAAAGGATAAAGCAGTATTAAGAAACGGCTATAGATATATTAAAGAACTACTCATGCAACATCATAATTTCAAAATGAACCAAGACATTCACAAATTAATAATCAACGATATTAATGTATATAGTGTGAAAACCGATGCTTTTGTAATTGATTCATACAATGTAGAGAAAGCAAAGCAATTATTAGAATTTCATAATGATATAGGAGGTTGGAAAGTTTCTGGGCGAGACAATGAAATTAATCTTCCTACTGTAAAATATGAAGTTGTTAAGAATGATCTAATAGAAATACCAGTTCATGAAAGTAAAACTATTGATATTAAAGATGAATACGACACTGATAACATTATAGAGATTGTTAAACAGAATAACCCTATTATGATCAGGGGCGAACTACCGGGCACAGGAAAATCATATATATGTCAAAAAATGGTTGATAAAAAATATAAGGTAATATTTATTTGTCCTACTAAAAAAATAATTACAGGCGTTCGAAGGTGAAGCAATGACTATAAATAAGTTTTTTGGAATAAACTACGGCGATGCAAAATTAGAACCATTTGATTTTACAGAATTTGATGTAATCGTATTTGATGAAATTTATTTCAGTAATTTAAATATATATTGGAGAATAAAACAATTTGTAGAGCAGAATAAACACAACAAAATTATAATAGCAACGGGAGACACCAAGCAATTAAAACCAGTTCAAGAGATAACAAATACTCGAGACCATGAATTATATACTGATAATATTATAGATAACATTTTTGAATATAATATTTTGTTAAAAGAATGTAAGAGACTTAACACACAGGAAGACAAGGATAAACTAAGAAATATTAAATTTGATATTTTTGAAGATAAATTACCTGTTATGAAAGTTATTGAAAAATATTTCGAATATACAACTGACATAAGCAATTCTAACAACAACATAGCATTTTTAAATACAACTTGTAAAAATGTCTTAAATGAAATTAGAAAATTAGAAAATAGAAAAGATGAATACGAAGTAGGCGAATTTTTAACATGTAGGGAATATACTAAAACTAAAACATCAGTGTTTAATGTAAATTTCAAATATAAAATAGTTCATATTGGAAGCGATGGAATATTTACATTAAAGAATGTCAAAACCGAAATTTTACAAGCAGTAGAAGTTGCTAAAATAAGAAGCAATTTTATATTTGCACATTGCTCAACTTGTCATTCTGCCCAAGGCAGTAGCATTGATGATACCATAACAATTTTTGATTATAACCATTTTTTAGTAAAGAATTATCCAGAATGGATATGGACTGCAATTACAAGGTGTAGAGATTTAAACAAAGTTAAATTTTATAAATATACAAAAGATATTGATGATGTATTTAATCAAAAATGCATTTTAAGTTATTTTGAAAGAAAAATATTAAACCACAAGGAACAGGACAGGAAAGCAAAAAGAACCATACCTAAAGAAGGTTATGTAAATGCACAGTGGTTTTTAGACAATATAAATACTCAATGCAATTACTGCGGATGCGGTTTTTCTATGGACATGAAAAATGGTAATATAATGACAAATCTGACAGCGCAACGTAAATCAAACGAGTTGTCGCACGAACTGAATAATATTATTCCTTACTGTGTTAGGTGCAATTGTAGTTGTAAATGATAATAATTTAAATAGTAATTTAATATTTCTTGTAAAAAGTATTTAAAGAAATAAAAACTATGTATAATATAATAGAAATGGTTGAAACCGAAATCAATAATTATATCAATAAGAAATGCTACGACTGTTGCCACTTCAAAAAAGAAAATATGGAATTATACAAATTGAATTTACCTAATGGAATAGTAAGTAATATTATTGATTATGCTTTGGGTAAAGAAGATGAATGTAGAACTTGTAGAAGATGGAGACGATATCAAAATATAATAGAAAATATGTTGGAGATTAAAAAAATAGATGAAAGAAATGTTGAAGATGCCATTTTGATATTTTTAACTGTGTATAAAATACCACCTTATAGTTATGTTAGAATATTTCTGAAAATCAGTAAGAAAATATGAAATGATTAAAGGTATATTGTGGATGTTGACTTGTCATTTTAGGGAAGGGTTTGATGTAAAAGAAGACATTAAAACATATATTGAAGGAAAAAAAATTAATGTGAAAAATACCGTGAGAGATATTAATATTATTTTTAAAATGATGCATGAAAGAGATAAGATATATACACAATTTAATGGTCACCAATTGAATTATTATCCTGAACTTAAGTTATAAAATTCTATCTACCTAACCTTGCCCATAATATTTCTACAAAATTTATGATAAACAAGTTGTAAGATCATTTATCATATTTTTTGGAATAATATTTTTGAAAATTTATTTTTTGCGAATTTATTTTTTGAAAAATTACTTTTTTTTTTTGAAAATATTATTTTTTGAAAACATTTTTTTGAAAATATTATTTTTTTGAAAATGTTATTTTTTGAAAATATTATTTTTTTGAAAATATTATTTTTTGAAAACATTACTTTTTTGAAAATATTATTTTTGTTTTTTTTTATGAATGAGCTTAACCTTGCCCATGCATCCTACCATCAATAACCATATCATATGAACCACCCTATACTCCTATTTCCACTCAAGCATCCTAGCAATGACAAGAATGATGGAATAGAAAATGAGAAAATGTGACTTTTTTGATGGATTTTGAGGTTGAGACTGTTATGAAATGTTTTGAGTGGAAATATGCATAATGAATAAGGATGACGATTTGAATAGTGAAAAAATGGTTGAAAATTGCTGTTCTTGCGTAGGGGGGGGGGGGCACGCTAGGATACCTAAAAAAGATGGGCAAGGCCCACCCTAACTTCTTTTGGGTGCCAGGGGCAGCCTGCCGAGCTTGTCATCGTTTCTGTGACAGATGTCATCTCTGGTGGTAGTTTGCTCTCCAGGAACACTTGGATGGGAGTGGTTTCCCAAAATAGGCTGAACCTAGGATGTAAATCTTATCTAGTTGTTCTCTCCCACACTTGCTGGATGTGCCACACGGAGGGCGGGTCTGCCAACCATGTCAAAACTAGCTCTTGCGAAGCATCATCGGTCAAGTCAATCTTTGCAATCGTTGCCAAAGGGCGCTTTGGGATAAATTTATCGATGGCCACCCGCACCAAAGCCTACTTTGCAGAGTGCGGCTGAGAGTCCTCCGGTTCCTGCAAAAATCTCAATGACACAAAGCTCGTCAATGCATACTGTACTCAAGGTCACGAGTCCGATTGCTTGTCGTCCTTGTGCACCTCGGAAAATGCATGCACCTTGTTGCAACCCACCTTTGCACAGATGTGCCTGCCTTTGCGGCAGGTGCCTCCTGCCGGTGCGTGCGGGCACCCGTTGAATCTGTAATCGAAACAGATGCGTCGTCCCGTTGCGTCCCTGCCGGAGCATCCTGGCAACACCTTCGGGGCAAAACTGGTACCCTTTCCTTTGCCCTTGCCCTTGCCCTTCTTTTTGTCGAATTGGTCACTCCATGCGGATCGGCTAGGCTGTGCAACTCTCCAGTTGCTGTTGGCCGGATGTTACTCACATTCTGGCACACATATGCAAAAACTGCTCGATCAGCTCTCAATACTTCGGTGAGGTGCATGAACAGCTTGGAAAGATAGCGTTCGTGAGCCTCGAAGTTGATAAGGCGTGCGAAATGGTATGCCACCCCGCGCCTTTTCAGGCACTGCTGTGCCAGGAAGGCTGATGAGCAGTCAGCTTCAGGGCACTCCTTGCTCTCCTTCACAGTCAGCGTATTCGAATCCAACTCGCGAGCTTAGCAGCTAAGATGAGAAGTGTTGTGCAATTCTCCACAGGCTCATCGGGAGATCAGGAAATTGATAATGCAGTCTATGAGCAGACGTTGCAGGAGGTTCGATGTGGGTGGTTGTCTGGGCCTTTGAAATGGTCCGATGTGGACACCTCATGGCCCGTGAGCAGGCGTTTTGGATTGAAGCAGAAACATAAAAGTTAGGCTAATTGACGACTTTACCGCTTCTGGGGATAATGATGCTGTAACGTCATTCGAGGCGCCTACGTTGCACACGGTCGATGTGACTGCATCGATGCTCCAGACTTGGTTTGCAACCGCAGCGAAGTGTGGGAAACCTTCAGCATTAGCTGCCAGAACCTACGACTTGAGCAGTGCTTACAGACAAATCGGCATTTCGGAGCAGAGCCTTTGTTACTCTCATATCTCTGTGTTCAATCCGGCAACACGCAAAGCCGAAGCTTTTCGCTGCAATGTGCTACTCTTCGGAGCCACTCATTCCTGAGGTGTGCGCGTGCCTTGTGGTGGATTAGAGCGCACTCGTGCAAACTGCTTTGGACCAGCTTTTATGACGACTTCATTTCGGTCACGCCTGGCTGCCTGAAAGCAAATTGCGACAAGACCATCACATGCATTTTCAATCGCACCGGTTGGCTTTTTGCAGAAGAAGGCAGAAAATGCATGCCCTATGGCCCTGCTTGTGAAGCACTTGGGGTGGTCTTTGATTTTGCGTTGTTGTCTGAGGGCATTGTCCAAGTAAGCAAGACGGCAGCTTGAGTAGATGAACTCGTGGCAGAGCTTGAGTGTGTTGCTGCTGAAGACAAGCTAAGCCAGAAGCGTGCCCAAAGACTCTACCTTGAGTGTGCTGTCCGAACATGCTAAATACCAACTACAGATGTTTGTCATCCTTCTGAGGTCCAATGCCCCAAGAAGAATTGGACTTGGCTCAGGGTTTTCTTGATCTTCACCGATGCTTGCTTTGAGCCGGGAGAGTGCAACACCATGTGTGGCGTTGGTGGAGTGCTTGTGGACGGTTGCGGCACGATTGCAAACTTCTTTTCGTATGAGCTGTGTGATAAAGCGAAGGACTTGCTTGGAGTAGCCGACAAGAAGCAGTGCATTTATGAGGCAGAAACTCTTGCTGCAACTGTGGCCTTTCATTTGTGGGGCCCTTGCATTCAAGCATGTAAATGCGTGATTTTCGTGGACAACGAAGCCACTAAGTTTGCACTCATTTCCGCACAAGGTGCCAATGATGTGGTAAGCTCCCTAACTAATAAATTTGCCTTGTGTGAAGCCGAAAAACAAATCCACTCCTGGGTTGCAAGGGTGGCATCGAAAAGCAACATTGCAGATGATCCGTCGCGAGGAGTGTGCCAACCTCTGTTATCCATGGGTGCGTGTGACGATTCCGGTGTTGCGCCGGACCTTACCATGAACCTGCTGAAAAGACCGGACAACCTTCAGCTTGCTTCGAAGGGGGAGACGAGCTGAGGTTTGTGTGTGCGAGCAACAACGGTAGTGAACACCCCGAGGAGAAACAGTGCTGAGCTTTTCCGTTGGTTTTTTGTCCTCGCTGTTTCTTACACGCTTTGCAGTTGGCGGTGTGGCTCGAGGTTAAGCTTCGGTCAACTTGATGATAGAGCTTTAACCTTTAGCCACAAACAAATTGTTGTGCAAAACTTTAGCCAACTGCATGCGTGTGTGTACTTCTTGACCAATGCTTAATTGCAACCCTTGCTATGTGCCATGACAATTTCACTCTATTGCAGCCGGCCGGCTCGCAGGTGTGTGGGCGGGTGCGTCACATGTCGTGCCGTCGCTCGTCCAACCTCTCCCACCCGAGCTTGCCATTCTTGATCCTTTCCTACACAGACAACTTGCGATATTTGGCGCCGCCCGGGTGCCCCGTGCTTACTTGACGTGTGTGCCGCCCAGCCAGTGGGCCACGATCCAGATAACTCTTGCAGTGGCGGCGCCCGCTGTGCGCCTGTGTCCTAGCCGCAGCCTAGCCCTCAGCCTAAGACGGGCTGAGGTTTTTGTGTGCGAGCAACAACGGTAGTGAACACCCCAAGGAGAAACAGTGCTGAGCTTTTCCGTTGGTTTTTTGTCCTCACTGTTTCTTACACGCTTTGCAGTTGGCGGTGTGGCTCGAGGTTAAGCTTCGGTCAACTTGTTGATAGAGCTTTAACCTTTAGCCACAAACAAATTGTTGTGCAAAACTTTAGCCAACTGTATGCATGTGTGTACTTCTTGACCAATGCTTAATTGCAACCCTTGCTATGTGCCATGACAATTTCACTCTATTGCAGCCGGCCGGCTCGCAGGGTGGTGTGGGCGGGTGCGTCACATGTCGTGCCGTCGCTCGTCCAACCTCTCCCACCCGAGCTTGCCATTCTTGATCCTTTCCTATACAGACAACTTGCGATATTTGGCGCCGCCTGGGTGCCCCGTGCTTACTTGACGTGTGTGCCGCCCAGCCAGTGGGCCACGATCCAGATAACTCTTGCAGTGGCGGCGCCCGCTGTGCGACTGTGTCCTAGCCGCAGCCTAGCCCTCAGCCTAAGACGGGCTGAGGTTTTTGTGTGCGAGCAACAACGGTAGTGAACACCCCGAGGAGAAACAGTGCTGAGCTTTTCCGTTGGTTTTTTGTCCTCACTGTTTCTTACACGCTTTGCAGTTGGCGGTGTGGCTCGAGGTTAAAGGCCTGTGCCACACACGTGGGTTTGAAGGCTGTCAGATTGGTATTTGGATTCAGTTGCATCATTGCGTTGTCATGAGCGCACGAACCCATGGCTACAAAGGCTCGAAATAGAATGGAAACAAATTGCTCAGCCGAGACGTTTAGCTCCTCTTCTTTACGCCGCAGATTGATCTGTTGCCATGGCTGCGCACATTCTTGCGAACTGTCGTATTCGTGGCAAAAGGGCAAAAAAGAACTTCAAAAACATCCAAATTGTATACACGGGATTGGCACAGCCTTCTTGTGGGCAGTAGGATTGACGAAGCCAAGAGTTTATCAGAATCTAGGCACAAACACGCTTGTGTAGTAGCGAAAGCGCGACGTGAAAAGACCGTGTGCCTTTGCAAGAGCTCAAACAATTTTGTCAAAGCCATTTGCTGTCAGCTTGGTCTCAGGCTGCATCATTTTGTCTCGCGCTCGTTGAGGAGCGAGGGTGTCCTTGGTCAAAAGTGTGGCCTTGGGCAAGATTCGCAGCTCTGCCTTCCATTTTTTTGGGCAGACCCCATCAACAAACTGTTGCGAGGTGCAATGAACGTGGCGGAAACGCTTTCAACATGTGGATTGGGTTTCGGTATGTTATGTCCGTCGAGTTTTTGTGCCCGTTGACCGTTGGGTTTCGAGCAATGCTTCCCAAGCAAATATGTTTTTGTTTACGGTTGTGGTTGAGTTTGCTTGGGAGGTTCTGATTGGTACAAAAGGGTGTGATGTGCACACCGACATGAACTCCCAATCGATGACATTTTTGGCGGCGTGTTTGATTTGCAAGAATTGGCAGCAACACACCAAAGTTGGCTTAAACACATATCGAGCTGGTGTAGCGTAGCGACAACCTACTAAAGCACGGGCTTGGTTTTGTGCATTGGGTTGGTTGAGGACGGACGCGTAGCTTGGAGAGCTTGTGCACTTTACAAGTTTCTTGTGGAAGTTTTGGTTGACTTCTTGAATTTTTTGCTGTGGGCTCTTGTGTTTGGAACGAGCCCTCGGCATTGCAGCCGAACTGCCGATAGAGGCCTGGCGTTTGGCATTGCGGCGTGAATTCTGGTCGTGGGGGTATTGGTTGTGCTGGTTCTACGTTGTGGCCTTAGATGGGTATGGGTCAAAATTAAGCCACCAGGATATGGACCGCAGATTGTAGTCCATGTTTCCATTTACCAGGGTGTCATTTTGGGGTTACCCTAGTTTTGAGCCACAGCCAGATGCTGTCAGACATTTTGAATGAGTCGTGCAAAGCCCAGGCGGCGTGTGCCATCCGCTCGCCCCGATCGATCGAGTGATCGGAGTCGAGGTCATGGCTTGGTCCCGGCGCTCGGTGGCGGCCCCAAAGCAGCGGGGTGGGCAGAAGACCTAGGGATGTGACAAAGAAATTTCACGCAGGCCATGTAAGTTTTTTTTTTTTTTTTCAACTGGGTCACCTGGTTGTCTGTGCACGGAAGGGTTTCAACAAGGTTTTCTTTGGGAAACATTTTACACTTTTGCTTATTGTGGTTAGTGGGAAATCCCCACTTAACTGCTTTTTATTCTCCTTTTTTTTCTCCCCTTCCAACGTCAACCAAGCCATTCAGGAGACGTCACCAAAGAATGGAACCTGACAGAAACATGTTGGACAACTTGACTTTGGCGGCCTCCATGCATTCACCGTATCCTGTGATACGTTGAGTTTTGAGCAACCCCATTACAGACTCTCGTTTTTGTTAACAGTTGACAAAACCTGTTAACTTGTGCCCATGAAATCCCTAGTTCCGCTCCCATTCGCTACTGTTGGAGGGAAATTCCTTGCATTAGCAGGCTCATGACAGTTTCACCTGAAACATCAAGGCCAACCATCAAACATGTCTCATAAACATGTGATCATGTTGACTGCAAGAACGAACAAGTTCATGTCAGCTCCATCAAACGCGCTGGAGAACAATCAAGAAAACAGATGAAGAGATGCAAAGGCACCTCAGTCAGCCGCATGAGAAAGAGAGGCAGAGGCAACCAGTTTAGAGCTTTTAGAAGCAGGCCTACTCCCGCAAAGTTAATATGGACTGTCCCCCGAAAAGGATGCCTTTTTGTACACTAGTCGTTTTTTTTTTTTTTTTGATTTTTTGCTGCGATTTCCTTGGGAGACCCGAGGCTTGGCTTCGGCCGCTGCTGTTCTTGACCGGCCTTTGCTTGTTGCCGCAGGACGGGGGCTGTGAGAACAGAAAATGCGAGCTCGGTAGGGGGGAAGACAGGTGCTGTCACGAAGGTTACGCGAGAGTTCAGCCGAATTTCTCCGGTCTTGCGTAGATTTGGCGATTTTGACATGGGTTTTCCCGTTTTGAGGCCTTGACTCTCAGACGAGGTCGAAGTGTAGGAATTCATCATAGTGCATTAAAAGGTTCCTTGCAGCCAAGGTAGTACTCGGGTAGTGCAACCACAGATCAAATGTGTAAAGTTACATGCTAAGGTGTGTGTAATTTGAGGGCAGTATGGTTTGTTCAGGATGGAACTCTTACGCATGTTCCTTGAAAGCAAGGAATGGCTGCAGATTATTTGCTCGCAACCAAGCTGCTTCGAATGTCCCAAAGCATCCACTGGGAACAACAATTGAATTGCAGCAGGGCAAAGCTGGCTCATACAACATGTACGTGGAACGATGCGAGATATCGGCTCCTGTGGGCGTCCCAGCATAAAAAGTCGAAGCAGACCTTGCTCGAGGCAACAAGTCGCCTAGACCCCAAGGGCCTCCAAAACTGAGCGGACAGATGCAAGTTCTTGCTGAGCTTCAGATGCCTTGAATCGACTAGCGAGGCACACCAGAAACCCGTGAGTCTCAGGACCAGGGTTGTGGGATCAAGGGGTTTCTTCCCACTTCTGATACAAGGGAATCCCCCTTTCTGTTAACAAAATAGTCTTTTGGAAGCCCATTCTGTTGTGTCACAGAAGTGGTCATTCCCCACAGCACTGCTCAGGACCCAAAGCCACATTGTGACACAAGACAGCTGACTATGGCTGTGGTTGTCAAAACTGTTTTGGGATCCCATTTTTGGTGGGGATTGGGATGTTCACTGGGGGTACGGGATTTTGACCCATGTCCACATTGTGACCCAACACAGCTGAATATCAACAGATCAGCAGATGCCACACATACACTTGATGCGGAGACCCGTCACGCAAGGGATGGTGTCTTTTGCGTTCCCAGCGACCTAGACAGCATCATGAAGATGCAAGCGAAATACAGAATCGCAAGGATTGCGACCATAGACTGCCAAGGGCTTCATTCATGACGGCGAAAAAACACCAAACAAATGCCTCGTGGAGTCAGGAGCAATCCTCGATCCCATACATCAGCCGGAGGTGTCTTTTGGCCCAAGTCTATGCATGTCCATTTGTTCCAGATGTCCGGCCTGGGTCAAACACCTCCAGCTTGACCATGCTTGAACCACTGGTTATGATGATTCTTCCATTGTAAAGGTGGTGTTTAAACCACATTTTGCCCCACCCAGCTTCTCAGAAGCATGCTTGGCAGGGATGGGAGTTTGTCGACTTCGGGATGCGCCAGGTGTGCACATTCCTGGCGCCAGCTGCCCCTGTGTCGCCGCCAGGTGCGGGCGGCTTGTGGCTCTCTTTCCCCCCTCTTCCGTGCTGCGATTCCTTTGTCCTTTCTCGTTTTGGATGTTTTTGACGGGGGTTTCTGTTTCTTGGTGCTTTCAGTGTTTTCTTTCCCTGAACAATATAATAAAACATTCAACCAAAAAACACACAACAACAAGAACCCCAAAATAAGGGGGTTTCCGTTTCACTCCAACCCCAAAGAGAGGGCGCCTGTGTGAAAGCCGACCTGCGGACCCGCCCGCCCCGCCGCCCCGCCGAGCCCAAAACCGCGGACGCAGGCCGGTTCGGGCTGGTGGCCCAGCCTGGGAGCCGGCGCCCCACAGCGCAGCCTCGGCCGGGAGATCTCCGTTTGGACCTTTCACGGGAAATTGGAGAGGGCTCCTTTCCTTTGCTGATTTGGCTGTGGGTCAAGATTTTTAACCACCATGGGACCACAGGTTTAATCCATGCTTCCATTTACCAGGCGTTCCCATTCAGGGCTCGTTAAGAGAAATTCATTTTGCAACCATTTGAAGCATGGCTGGCTTTTTCAACCCAAGAATAAATGGAAACCACCATTTGCAAGTTGCAATGTTCAAGTGTGTAGTTTAAAGATCCCTGTTGGATCCACCGGGTGTTCTATTTTGAGGGTACCGACTTAAAATGCGTGCTTTTGAAGGGCCGAACGTGGGAGTTTCCACTGGAAAAACCGCCAGCTAATGGGATCGACATTTTTTTTTTGGGGTACCCATTTCGAGGTGTTTTTTTTGGAGGGAAGCCGAAAGAAACCGCCATTGTTTGGAAATTGCATCATGCTGAGCCTTGATTGCTTAGACCCCCCACTCGCAGTTTTTAGTCGTCCCGGAAGAAGAAAGGGAGTCCTCAGTAAGACTCTGGGATCATGCACTTCTTCCAGAAGTGCGGGTTCATGAATCAAATCCTGCCGTCCACGTCGCCATGGACCCCCCCGAGTCACATTTCTTGGGAGGGTACCATTGCTTGATTGTAGAGCTTCAGAGTGGCACAGAAACATTTTTCCTGAGCCACAATGAAAACCCGGGCAGACGAAGGTTAGTGAGGGATACTCCCCCACCAGAAATGGCTCTGCGCAACCCATTCTAGTACGCAGGTTTTGAGTATGACTCACCTTATGATGGTCGCGGTATAGCATTCTTCTCTGGCAGCCGCGTGTTTTCCAGGCCCCTCGCGCATCCCGCTGAGAGCAGAAGAGGCCGTCGCCTGAGTTTGTTTCTCGCTGAGCTGGTCTGGAACCTGGCCAGAGAAGACGAAACCACATTGGAACATGCTCCGCTTTGGGTCACGCGAGCGCATGTTGAGGGACCCGTTCCTTTTGAAGAATCCGATGTTTCGCATGGAACAGAGGCGCCAAACCTTAGGTCTTTCTTTTGGGGTCTTCCCTGCGACAACCGCCGGATCCCGGCTGGAAGGGTTTTAGTGGGGCATTTGTTGACAAGCGAGCGGCCTTTTGTCCGCAAGCTGTTGGGACGTTTCGCTTTTTTTGCGGCTTGCGGCATGTTGGCTTGCACGAGCCTGACATCTCTTAGGCATTTTGGGCATTCGTGAGACAAAGGATGTCCAGCCTTGGCCAGGCAGCATCCAGCGGGGGGGAAAAGACGGAGGCCGGGCAAGCAGTGGAGCTTGTTTGTGCCGCCGGCATTTTGTCCCCAGTTCGCCTCGCGTTTTTTGTTTGGCCAGGGCAAGAAGTTCGACTTTGTGCTGTTGGCCTACTTTGCCCTGTGGTACTTGGGCAACTACTACTACAACATCACAAACAAGTGCGGCGCTCGGCGAGTTTCTTTTTCTCCGGTCTCCGGAGAAAAAAAAGCACGGCACCCTGATGAGTCGATGGTTAGTTTGGGGAGGACATGGGGCAAGCCGGGGGCCATCAACAGTTCTTTTAAAGATGTAATTCTGTGTGAACCAATCAGATTGTTTCTGGGTGATGTACAGTGCTTGTGTTTTGTAGCTGCTAAACAGCTTCCAAGACAGCTTGCTGATCAGCTGAGACAGGTAAAGGGGCTCAGGTTCCCGTCAACCACTTTGAGCGGCGGCAATAGTACAGAACCAGCTTAGCGGTGATTGGTGAGACGGCACATGAGAGAGGTCAGCCGTTTGTCGAAGGGCTCATGAAGCCCCTCACCAGTTCACGATCACGCGTATGCCCGAAACAAGCTGCTTATGCCCTTGCTGGTCCACCCCGGCTCCAGCACATTGGCTATTTTTGCGTCCAAATGCGAGGGATGTTTTGTCATTAGGACCTCCGAGCTCGTGTCTCATATTATCACTTTCTGGGTGTTCCTTTTGCGATTCTTAGTATCTTGGCATCACTGGGACAGTCACCGTGGCAAGTCTTTGTTCCAGTCCTGGGATCCTGCCTTTTGCGCATCCCTAGGCGGGCGCTGACGGCCGCAGGAGGCGTACATGGCTTTCCCATGACGATCGCCACCATGCAGGTGCCGAAAGAGAGACCTCGTGCCAGTTGCCTTCGGTTTTGCAGAGATTGCTATCAAGTGTGAAACAACCCGGCGAGTGTTGAAAGGAATCCTGTTGAGGGATGCCGACAGTTCTCGATACGTGTTTTTCACCATGGTAAGCTAGTGTTTTGGCTGTGCATCACGGGTTGGCGACACTCGACTTGACACATAAACGTTGCTGATTCTTATTCTTGGGCTTTGCGAGCTTTGCGAGGCCTTTGTTCATTGGCTAGTTTGCGGAGCTATGTGGGACTGTACTGTACTGATGGCAGGTTGGATGCTAGGCAGGCCCTGAGAGACATTCTCCGAGTCTACGAGCTGTGTCTAAGAAGGTTCCAAAGCTATTTGCAGAGATGGAGGGAAAGCACCGGTTGGGATGCTTCGGGCTTCCCTTCCAGCGGCCCCGTGCCACGGGAATCCCGCGTCCTCGTCGACCGCTCGGCGCTCTCGTCGCTCTCGTCGCTCTCGCCGTCAGCTGGGCGTGGGCTGCCTCTGGGCGCTGCTGCTCTGGGGCTACCCGGACGCACGGAAGCTTCCGAAGCTCACCACGGAGCCCGGGGCCCCGGGCTCCGGGGACCCGGCGCCGAGGTTTCGATGCCGCGGGGAGGCGGTTTCCGGGGCGTTCAAAGGAGGGGTTTTGGACGTTGGGTCTGTGGGATCTCCGAATTTTTTGGCCCGGCTTTGGGCCTTGGAGCGATGATGCTGATGGGGTCGAGCGCTTCTGGAGAAAGTTCGGGGGAAGGAGATGATCTGGGAATCGCCAGGGCAACTGACGACCCAAACGCTGATGCCTAGTCAATATCACAGTGAGACAAACCTCTTTTGCAACCCTGAGCAAGTGTTTCCCCATGCGTGACCTGGACGAGATCGCATCGAGTCGTCGCTGAGTTGGTGCTCGCAGTTTTGTTTGAACACCCCCCAGGTGGATTTGGACCCGTGGGTTGTTCTCCCAGAAAAGGAACCCGGCTTGAAGTCCACCTTGGCGCCCTGGTAAGAAGAAATAGATGAGGTTCCGACCACTGGAACTTATACCTTTTTTTGTTGTTGTGGTTTTAGAGGAAGGCGATCGTTGGAAAGAGGGCAGTCAGGCCTTGGTACTCTTCAGTTTTTGTCCACGGAACGAAGTGACAGCACCGGTTTTGACACCGGAAGTTCCAGATCCACTTGCCCGGGGGCCACCGAAAACATGGCCAAATGAAATTTTTGCCTTGGCTCTCGTAACATATTTCAGATGAAGTCCGGACGAGAGCTGCCATGCATGTTCTCATTCCTCTTCCATTTCCTTGGCGGCCCCCAGCCGTCCCCTTAGCTTTTGAGGCTTTTAGGGTTTAGTGGAGTTTCAATTTCACCCACTAAAAGGTAAACTTTTAGCCGGGGATTTGAGGGCAGCCCAGTTTCATAGGGGGCGAAAAAAAGAAAGACCATCCGCATCGCCCAAAGGGATGCTGGGTATCAGGATTAGGCATCCAATTTCCGGGGCGCGGAGTTGAGATGAGGTAACAGTCCGATGGCCTAGAACAAATGCAAGTTTCTATTTGGTGTGTGTCAAAATTAAACAGCAGGGGTGGGTGTTGGTCCATGTTTTCACTTACCAGGGTTCCATTTTGGTACCGGCTTTTTGAGCCACAGCCATTGGAAGCATCAGCAAGAGACGACCAGGCCGAGTCGAAATCTTTTTGCTTCTGCGAGACATGACATTTACCCTCCCACCAGCCAACATGGAAGTGCACAGACCCCTGTAGAAAGACGACTTTCCTTTTGGAAAGTGCCTAAAATATGCACAAACCCATGTTAGTCGGGAGGGTATGATGCAAAAATCTTGCAACAGTTTCTTGGTTTCCAGAAGCCCAGCGCTTTGTTATTTCAGGGCTCCCTATATTTCCCTTTTTGGGTGGTTTTAAACATCAGCTTTTTCAACGTGAGTATCCCTGGGTGATGTTTTAAAGGGACATATCGGGAGCCCGGTTTTTTTTTCTTCTTTTTCTGCGCCCAGCTGCCAGCTCGTCCTTTTCCGTTGCGCGCGCTCGTCTTTTCCCGGGCCGCGGTTCCGTTCCGCGTCTTTTTTTTTGGCCAGGGACTACACCAAGACGCTGATTGTGGGGGGCACTTCCGCAGGCCGGGAGACGTTTTCGGGGAAGCAAGGGGTGACACTGGTTGACCCACTGGCTGGCATTCTTATGGCCGTGTTGGTCAACACTGGTAGCATTTTGGGGTAGGTGCACCACCTATTTTGGTCTATTTTAGTTGGGATTGGAATGTTCACTGGGGGGGGTTTTGATTCATAGCCATCCTATTGCAACAGGATTGGTATTTGTATGGGTATGTGTATGGGTCAAAATGTTCAACCAGGATATGGACAGCAGGTTAAATCGTCCATGTTTCCATTTAGCGGAATCCGTTCTGGCTACCTATTTTTGTCACCCACAGCCTTATGGCAACAGGATTGGGAGTCACCAATCGCCTTTGTGACGTTGCAACTTTTTTTTGGTTAAGCAGAAATTGGCTCATTTACTGAGGCACTGATCCGATTTTTGAATGGCAGAGCCACACCACATATCAAAATTCAGCGAGTGTTGTTTTTGCTTGGATCTGTATATACGGGACAGACAAGGGGATGCCCTTCTGCACTAGGAACCCACCTTGCGAGAGGTGCACATGCGGCCTCGGTCTTCGCGCTGAATGCCGGGGCTGTTTCCTTTGGGCAGATCGTCAAGGCCGAGAACTCAGCAAGGAGGTCAGTCCAAGCTTCCAAGTCTTTGGTATTCCCCTTCCACCAATTAACGTGGAACCTGACAGGGTGGTGATCTCCACTAAGAAGCAATGGGAAAAAAGGCATCACATTCATTCGGAGAGGAGTTTGTTTTTGGTTGGGCCCCCGGTGTCATGCTTTTGCTCGTCGAATACAATTAGTCTGTGAAAAAGATCACACATGAACCTGGGCATATCTCGTTTCTCCGTTTGGATCAAGGCGGCGGAGCCTGCCTTTGCTGCACTCATCGGGGTGCTCTTCTACAGCTCGCGCGCTGGGCGTTGGTTTCGGTCGGGTCGACGTGGCGTGACCCCTCTTCTCTTGGGGAACCCCCCAAATGAGTGGTTTTCCTTGTGGTTCCCTGCCAACCCCAGCAAAAAGGAGCACCCTCAACAAAAGACGTGCCACCCACTTGGTTGGTGGTTTCGATGGTTTGGATCGGGATTTGAGTCGTCCTTGAGGGGAAAACGAAGCTTCGGAGCACCTCCGAACCCATTGGATGTTGTGGTTTACCCAAGGGTGCGCTTCCCGCGGGCACCCGTTGTGAAGGTTCTTCCGCGGGTACCAAAACGGGTCACAAATCTTGTCTTTTTGTCGGCAGCCCGTGAGGGTGAAAGCAGATGGCCCATTTGGCTGTGGGTCAAAACCACTAGGATTTCATTTTGGGGTAGGTGCACCACCCATTTTAGAATCCATTTTACTTCGGTACCACTTTGGGATTTGATTTCGCCCACTTTCTTGCCAGGAAGGTGAGCGTGGGGAAGTGGCTGTGCCTGATCCCTGTGATTGGTGGAGTGGCCGCTTCCTCGGCTCATGGGGCGGACCTGGGGTTGAGGTCCGCGGGTGGGGATTCCATCGCCTTTGGATGGGACCGGGGGTTGAGGTCAAAGCTTCTCTCAGTGGATTGCTCCCAGGTCATGTTTTTTTTTTGTGCGACTGAAGATGGATCCTGTTGCACGACACCTGTGTCAATGCTGAGATGTGCCGAGATTGGCTGGCATCTTAGGCGGTTTGAAGAGAATCATCGGCCCTCAAAGAGTGCCAACCAATTTGCAGAATCAGACCTTGACATCCATTTTGCGGGTCGGCTCATGAACTTATCCAAACAGATGCATAGCGTATCCATGGCTCCGTCGGCAAGACTGGGGTTCTAGCAAACGTGTTCCTTTCGGACGCTGCACACACAGAGATGAAACCAATTCATTAGACGCCGTTAAATGGGTCCCGTGAAACATAGCACGGTGTATAGAGTAAGCTACGGGCAACTCTGGGCACCCAACTGTTTAACGGGACCGCTTCCTATGTCGAGAAGCACTCAAGCGGCCCCAGAAAAGGTTAGTTTTCCTACACCAGCTATTGGACCATCATGGCTCGATCCGTTGTTGCTTCCGGTGCTTCCGTTTTTTTTTGCCAGCGTCGGAGCAAAAATGCCCCTGCTCCCCTGTTGTGTCTTTTTTTTCTTCTTCGAGAAACACTCAAGCGGCCCCAGGGTGAGATTTCCCTTGCATTGATGCCTCGATCAACGAAGCGAAGAGCTCGAGGTCTTGGCGTCCCTGGGGGAGACGAGCTTCGCCTGGGCTGCGCTGGTCACGGCGGCCATGGCCAACGTCTTCGCGGCCTTCAAGGCGCTCTGCTGGGGCGCTGGGGCGGCTTCCCCTACCAGGGGTCCGGTTTCTTTGGGACTACCCCCAAGTGGACGCAGAAATTCAGGGGTGGTTGATTTCCCCCAAAGGGTTTTTTTTTGGGTTTAAGTCTACCTTGAGGTAGTCAAAAAGGGAACCTTGTCCCCACCGGACCTTTACATGGTTCTGGGTCGACCATTTTACACCGGGTTTTGATTATGACTCACTTTGTCCAAACGAACCTAGCAGAGGCTTCCTTTTGAAGGAAAAAGGGCGTGATCCCGAAACCTCAGGTTTCGTGTTAGTGGACCTCACCAAAAGGGACGCCGATTTTTTTTTGGGGGAGGGGGGAGGTGATGTCTAGACGCCAACTGTCCTGCATCGTTAGTTGGGAGAGCATGGGCCGACCAAAAATCGCTCCCCCAAAAAAACGCGACATAATCCCGGAACAGAATCCAAGATTGCTAGCCTCAGGCCAATCCCTTGCAAAGTGATGCAGGGATAGCGATTTTTTTCTATCTCTTGTGGACACACATTTTGCTCGGGCTCTAATCAAAGAGTCTGGGAACCTTCAGGATACAAGTCTATGGGACTTGCTTAGCTTAATGTACGGAGCCCTTCGCGAACAGGGCTTGCGGATCAAGGCTTTGACCAATCAGAGTTGTTGGAGAATGGATTCATCAGGTGCCTTTTGGCTTTCCAATAAAAAAGACCCATCCAACCAAGTTGCCTTTTCTTCCTTTTGGTTTTCTTATCAAAAAACGGATTTATCAGGTGCTCCATCCACAGGCTCATTCGGGCAGTTTCATGAAAGAAAACACATGGGGAGATCCTCCAGTTTCTTGTTTCTTCCTCTTGGTTCTTCAATCAAAACAAAAGCAAACTCGGGGCGAACCGGGTCGCCCACCGCCCCCATGTTCGCAGCGACTTCCTTCGCTCGCCTTCGCCTCGATCGCCTCGATCGCCTCGACCGTAGGCCAACGAGAACAAGAAGCTAATGGGCACCGAGGGCCTCAAGGACCGCATGGGCGGCGTGGGCAACCAGCCAGGGGCCCCGGAGTGGTTTTCGTTTTTGGCCCGGAGGGGGTGGAGGGGGTTGGGTTTGGTGGTAGTTTCCACCAAACCACTAAAAGTTAAAAGCTTCTACAGCTCTCGGAACAGCGCCGCCCAAAAACGGATTTTCGAGTTCTCGTTTTAGGGACCTCGGCCGCCAGAAAAGAAGGTCTTCCCCCTACCAAGGCTTGCAACTTGGCTTCCCATGGGCGAAGAATTTCTCCCAAAACTGGCTTCCCACAAAATCCAACACAACGAGCCCCTTCAAATTTCTTGGACACTTGAAACGTCTGGACTGCACAAGGAAGACGACGAGAGTGAGACTTTTTTTGGGGTATGGGTCAAAGCTACACCAGGATACCCCTCAGGAATTTTTAAGCCTTGCCACTGACCAGGGTTCAAGCCATTTGGGGTTACCCCCCCTATTTTTGACCCACAGTCTCTTAGTTTCACTCCGGGATAGTCAACTAGATTGATTGCGCAAAAATTGCCGAATGATACTTTTGGTCTTCGTGAAGGACATTTCCCCAGACTCTGTGGGACTTGTCGAACCCATCGCAATAAGATGAGGTTCGCTATCACGATGATCAACTCCTTCCTCTTCTGCCTAGTGGTGATGTGCATCACGGAGGCCGGGGCATTTCTGTGGCGGTGTTCGTTGTGTTTGTGGTCGATTCCCTATTGCAAGTGAACCAACCACAATCCAACCACAAAGCCCTGATGAATGACAGTAAGATGCAGGGGTGTCCTTGTTCCGCCCTTGCCTGTTTTTATACACTACACAAGTTTTCCTTGGAGATAGCCTCACCATTCTCTGCCAATGAAGTCAAGGACAGGCGCTGATTTTTGCATACCCACGCCCTGTACGGCAAGATGGTGTGTTTTTTTTTGAGGGTAGCTTTTTAGATGTGTTTAAACAGAAGCTAACAGGAACAATTTTGGGGGGTGCCCCTATTCTGAATTTGAGAAAACGCACCTCCAAATCTAGCTCAGTGCCAGCATACACAACTTGGGGGGGGCGCTTCCGTTCGCCCAAGGGCTCCCGGTTTGGCGAGTTCGTGAAGCTTGCCTCCACGAACAATACGGCAACTTGGCCCAAGAGCCTCCGGTTGGCTGAGGAACCAAAGATGAAGCTGCGTGGTCTCTTTCGTTGTGTTGAATTGTGCTGAGGTTCTCTTCAACCTCATCTTTTCCGGCCTGTGGTTCTACGCCTACAACGAGCCATCTCCTCAGTGAGTTCGCGCAGATTATTCGAAATCCTATTTCTCGGCACCTGTTCACGAATTGAAATCCAGGGAACCAACTACTACTGTTTGTTACTCGGCGACGTAGTTTGTTGTGACAATTTCATACTTTTCTACATTTGAAAGCATTGCTAGCGGAATCATACCTCTGTACTGCTCGCAAACGGGTGCTAGCAAGCAGAACAATGCCGGCACACATCCCCCCCATGCCAGATTTGTGGGGGTTTGTCACGTGCCTCCCTTGTTGGATCCTGCCTTGGGCTGTCGTTGAATGGGGATGCCAAAAAGTTTGGAATCAGACAACAATGTATCCAACTGGCGCATAGCACTCATGGCATGCAATGCATTGCCATTGCTTACAGCCAGTCTCCGCGGTAGCGGCGTGCCCTTGTTCACACAGCTTAACTCCCAGGGTGCTGCACACTATATCTTGCAATGCCTGCTAATAGCGCATTTGTTGTTTAAAGCACATACTCCTGAACGATTTTACTGTTTTGCTTGTGATTCGTCGTTTTGGTGTTTCACGGGCGTGTGCAAAAAGTCAGCAATCCTGTTGTTTGGGCAGCATTTATTGTCTGGAGCTCAGCTTGCTTCATATGGAACCAGAGGAATGCTTGCATATTCTGGCACGTAGCAAAACTGCGTTAGTGCAATAAACATTTGTACACGTTAATATGTCATGCAGCATGAAGGTTGACATCCTTGGTACCTGAAGCCTGACGCTTTTCTTCAAGGCCACTTCCGCAAGGATAGGGATTTCATTGGCTTCTCTTTGGCGCTCGGGCTTTATCACTACCTGATTTGGGTGTGGGTCAAAACCAGTGGTACCATTTGGGGGTAGGTGCCCCACCCATTTTAGTCTATTTTAGTGGGCATTGGGATGTTCCCTGGGGTTGCGGGCTTTTGACCCATGGCCATTTATCAACTGACACCAGTAGATCTTGGGACTGGTTTGAATATCGGAGAAGCAAAGGCCCAGTTGCTGTGGCAGTCCTAGAGGGCGACCGAGGAGGTGATCACCGATGTTGCAAGACCGCTCAAAGTGCATGTGCCGAAGTGAGAGCACCCCGCCAAATGTACCGAGACCCTGAATGATACTCAATGCCATGGGTCCCTGCATCGTACGTAGAGCAGCTATTAGAAGACTCAAAGCTTTTTGTCGTTCTTCTTGGGAAGCCTCGTCATTTTGACCCTTGTGATGATATGTCAGTCCAGGTGTGGGCCGGCAGACTTGTCGCAGGCTGGCCACCTTCACCATCAAGAAGACCAATGCAGTGACCTCTTCCGTGGCGAACACCGCCGCTCGGCAATGCCGTCTGGAGGAGTTTGTTTCATTTGGTTTTCGAACACAGGGTCCGTTGAAGGACATGCCAAACGACCACCTCATACATTTAGAAACCCTAGCACAGGTGAGGAAGGTGGCGAGAACCGCGCCCTTTCAGGGTAATTTTTTGAGGGAGGAAGCGGAAGAAGAGCCACTGTGTTTGGCTAGCTGTCTTACACTGAGGTTGGCTTGAAATGGTGAAAGCCATGGTTCGTCTCATGCAAACATGGGAGCAGCCATACAAAGGACCAGGTACTGTGGTTTTCAACGTCCCCGTGCAAATTTGTCAAATTTCTATATCCAAAACCTTGTGACAGAGGAAAGGCCATGGGCTGTGCTATGACCGCATTGTGTACTGAGCACGTTTTGGGTCTATTCTGGAGCCACGTTGAGCGCACAAGCAGGCGTGCAACACCTACCCCGGCCTCAAGCACTTGAAGGGCACATAGCACCGCACTTTGTTCGGCGAAACCAAGCCTCAGCGCACGTGACGCTTACATGCGGACCCGGCCCGGGCCCACGACGCAAAACCTAGGCGAAGCGCGTCATCGTCATTGTGGGTGTGGCGCTGGTTATGCACGAGAGCTTGTCCCCGCTGAAGCCGCGACCTCAAGTCGCAGGGGAAAAGGCTTTGTTCGTCCAACGTGATCTTTTTGGAGGAGTTGAGGGGAAGCCGCACATTTTTGCAATGTTTTTTGCACAGGCCGGGTCATTGGGATTTGTGTTGGCTTTGGAGCTGCATTCGAAGGATTGGCGTTGGTCAAATTTGTTTCGTGTTTGCCGGGGTTTGTGGACGTCCGTTTGAGATGCGAGACAAAAAACCGAGACACCTGCTCAAGGTCCGCTGCCCCCAATTTACATGCATGTTGCATGCGGGTCTCTGTCAAACCCTTCATTCTGGCAGTTTCCCGCTTTTCGGTTATACCGGAACAAGGCTGAGATTACAAAAGGGTATCCAGATTCAAGCCTTTGGTGAAGAGCCTGGACCCTGAAACGGCCAACGGCAGTTCTGGTCAAGACCGGTTCTCAAAAAGGAAACACATGCCCTCGACAACCCATTTGGCCAACTCCGCACATGCCAAGCAGCAACATGGCCCATTTGCCATGCGAGGCTTGCAGGATGCACGGTTGGCATTGGCGGCGTGTTCCTGCCGGGGCCCTGGGCGGTTTTGGGCGTGGCACCGGACATTTGGCCGCCACAGTTGGCCGTTGGTAGCGCCCATTATTTTGGCTTCAAGGGGCAGCCAGCCGGACAACCCACCCGTTTTTGGGGGTAGCGTGAGAAGAACAGCTCCACATATTTTTTTGTGGGGGTAGCCTTTGTTGGATGGTCCTCAGGAAGCCATTGGGGTTCTATTTTGAGATAAGCTCAAATGTGGGAACAGTGCCGCGAAGGTACTCTGTCATCGACGACCTGCTCAAGAAGAAATGAGGGTCAGTCACCCTCCACAGCCGATCTTTTTTGACGATTACTTGGGACATTTTGAGTCTTGGCATATCAGTGGCAGATTGCTTCGTCATATGATGTCTGGCTGCAGTTTTGACTGGGGATTGACTAGAAGGGCTCAATGAAAACCTCGGCGTGGTTTTCTTGTGGCGCGGCGAGTGCTTGTGCACTTGCTCAGTTCACTGCCGTCCAAAGACTCTTTTGGCATGTCTGGGATGGCGCATACTTTCTAAGGTGGGTCAACGTTTGGGACATACATCTTTGCCCTCGACTATAAGCGAGCACGGTATTTTGTTTTGTTCCTGGGATTGGGCTTGAACGTTGACCAAACTAAAAACACGGTTTCAGTTTCAGGAATCACTTGGCGCGAGAGTTCGGTGAAAAGCAAATCGCATGAGAGCGAAAAGCTAGCATGGCCGATGGCCCTGACCCTTGGCCTGGAGGGTCTCGCATGAGTGAATTGAAGTGCAAACGAGGACAGCTTCAGCACCTTTTTATGAAAGAAAGCTTTTTTTTGGTTTTAGCTTTTGTTTTTGTTTTTGAGAATAATAGAAAACATAGTTCTTCTTGTCATGACTGGTGCTGCGCGCAGCTGGTCTGGCTCGCACGTTTCTTCTGCCTCGGACTCGTTCTCTCGTTGCTTCTTTCCGACCATGGCGACGGCCTCGGATCGGTGGGGATGGATGGGTTCAGGGTTTAGACCTCTCGGCCCAACTTTGGGCGGCACCCCCTGGGCTGTACCACCTGACCCTGGAACATACCCCTTGAGGATAAGACACAAATCAAGGGTACATAGGCTCTAAATCAGGCTTAACTGGGTTGGAACCGGGGGTCACTGGGGGAAGTCTTTGAAACTAGGCTGGGCCCAACCAGGTGACGCAAAGGAAGCCCACAGAGGTTTTCCTAGGCCGTTTCTGGGCTGGGGACTTTGCACTTTGAAAACCCCAGTCCGGAAAATCAAGCGCCCCGATCCCAAAAAGCAGAGGCTGTGGGTTCGGGCTTTTTTCAGGGCCTCAAAGCAAGAGAGGCCCATAGACAGGAGCTTCAATTCCCAGAATCATTTCAGGAACTCCAGGAATTCTGGAAACAGCTTCCGGAATTTCGGGCAGAGGACTTCTTGGACCGGGACCATGGGGGAGATATGGCCATGGGTCAAACTCCAAATCGGTTAGCCCAAAGTGAACATCCGATTCAATCCAACCACTAAAATACAGCCTAAAATGGGTGGTGAGTTCACCTTGAAAGCCCCGTTGGTTTGACCCACCGCCAGATGAAGGAGTTTTTTGCTATTTTCCCCTGTTGGTTTCAAAGGGAACCCGTGGCTACAAGTATTCATTTTTTTTCTCCGCAAGTGGAGAGCCACAATCAAAACCCGGGTAGATGAAGGTTGGTAAGGAGCAGTCCCAGCCGGAAAGAGTTGCGGCCTCCTTTCTAATTCTTTACAGGGTTCTAAATTCACCATTTTTGTACCAGGTTTGTATTGTGACTCAGCTGTCCATGTCCTTTTGAAGGGAAGCTCTTCCACAAGTAAGCTGAGGGCAAGCGCGCGGCACAGCCCTCGGAGAAGGCTGTCGTGTGATGCTCAAAGCCGAGTCTCGGGCGGCTGGGGAGAAAAAACCAACAACGTGGTATCTGGCTGCGGGTCTAAAACGGGGTATCCAGACAAAAAATAAAGTGGCAGTGGGTCAAAACCAATGGGATACCATTTTGGGCTAGGTGCACCACCATTTTGGTCTATTTTAGTGGGGATTGTGATGTTCTCCCACGTTGCCATGGCACCTGTGGGAGGGTACCTGGAAGATCAGTTTCCTCTTGGGACTTTCTGTGAAGTGCCATGCTAGTGGGAGAGAGTGTAACCCTCGTGGGGTCTTTGTCCCGGTGGTGACTAATTTAATTTGGACCCATACCCATCTGCTTATATGAGCAACTGACAAAACTGCCGCAAGCGAGTCTGCTGCTAGTTTGGGGACAACAAGAAAAAGGGGGGGGATCTAAATTTTCCACCTCGAATGAAACACAGAATGCATACTTGGCAACCTTGGATTCTTGCCGGGATCCTCTTTGTTTTCCGCTTTGCCAGTGAGAGGATGGCTCTGCAGGTTTGGTTGAAGCAGGAGGTTTGGTTGAAGCAGGAGGTTGAATTCTTATTCTTGGGGCCGTTTTGCTTGGTTGGGTCTGTGGTATTGACGGGATGTTCCCCTCGGAGGCATTGTGTGGGACGAAGGGAAGTATTGACAGGGATTCTTGTTTCCTGTTGACATGTTGAGTTGGTTGGGACAAAGTCTCTCTCGCACTCTAAGTTTCCCGTTTGTGCTTGTTGTCCAGACGTCCAGTCAACCACTCAGTGGTGATGACAGTTGACTTACCTTGTTAGGGCATATCGGCATATCATTGTTTCAAGGCCAGCAAATGAGCAACGGTCTGAATTTACTGCCCTCTTTGAGGGTGTGACATTGGGAACACCAAAGTCCCGTTCGGAAATGGATGTGGGTATCGGTCAAAACTCAACCACCAAGATATGGTCCTTGCCATGTCCCCGGGCAACCCATCTTGGGATACTTATTTTTCACAACTTCACCCATGTTACGCACCAAGCTCCCATGTCATTTGAGTCACAATCAAAACCCGGTATTAAAATCGTCTACCCAGAGCCATGTAAGGAATGAATTTTGGGCGGATATCCGCAGCTATTTATGGTTGGGATTGTCCCTTACTAAGCCTCATCTACCCGGGTTTTGAGCACGTGGCTCATTTTGTCCACGCCGGCAGGCTCAGGCGAAGGTTGCCAAAGTGGAAGCAGCTCCTGTCGACCCCTTCATGCAGGATGCAAAATTGGGAGTTTGATGTGGGGTTGTCTTAAAACTCGGGAACCCCAAAAAGGTTCTCCTTGAAGTTTTCCTTAAAACCAACCAAAACGGGTTCCCCCAAGAAAGAGATCCAAGTGTCCTTGGTTGCGACGAAGTTGTTTTTTCCATCAGAAGCAATTGATATGTATTGAGAGCGCGGGATCACAAACGAAGGCTCCATCGGACTTTGTTGCCCTTCCCAAGACAAAAATAACATGCTGGTGCATCTGCCATTTGAGTGTGTCTCAAACCAGGAATGACGCAAGCTGTCGGCTTGCATTTGGTTGTCAAATCCCATGCACATGATGTCCACCAAAGGATTCGGTATATATATATATATTATCTTTGGTGCATTTTGCTTGGCTGTTAGGACTTTAACTTTTTGCCAACTAATTGGTTTTCTACTAAACCACTAAAAGTTAAACTCTTAGCAGGGGAGCAGAAAGCAACCGAGTTATAGCACACACACACACACCCAATGTTTTGCTTCATGCATCTTCTGTCACCTTCCGCAGGAGCTGGCGCCTTTGTTGACGCAGCTGCAGCGGGCGGAGGCACGACTTTTTTTTTGCTCGGCCCTGGGGACGGGTGCCGATTTTTTTCGGGTCGGTTGGAAGGGAGGCCCACAGCGGGTTGCTGATTCATTTGTTGGGGGGTCCCTTTCTTAAGTTTTTTGGTTTGAAGGGAGATCTACTCGCTGGCAGGGTTCAATATATGTTGAGACGCGCCTCTTCAGGGCTTGTCCGAAAGTGGCTCCACCATGGCACCGGTCTCCTCCTGTTTGCCATGTGCATGAGGAGATGCCTGAGCCACGAGCAAAATTATGCATGTGTCTTCCCCAAGACATGGGAAGTTGGCAGGGTGTCTTTTGCGAGCGACCACCATAAAGGATGTTCTTATGAAGCCGCCAAAATGCATGGGTGGTGTCTTTTGTTAGGAGGTACCTCCCCCCCCAAATATATATATATATATATATATATCGTGGGTTTTACTTTTGGTTTCCCTTTTTGTTGGTCCACAAACGATAAACCAACTATCAAGCTCTCAATCATCGCGTTTGTGCAACATATCCAGACAAGCCAAACAAATGAACCACCGCCCAAACAAGACCTCCCCCCCTCCCCTCCCCCAAAATCATGTGTTTTCCTTCTGGCTTCCCGTTTTCTCCCGGCCAAACACGGTTGGGGGGACCCACCGCCTCTTTGGGCGCTTCCAGCGCGGGCCTTTGGCGGCAGGCCGCGGAGATCCTGGGCGCCTCGGCGGCGGAGATGCTGCGGGCGGTGGCGCCCTTCTGCCTGAAGACGCCCCAGGTGGCGGTTTTGGCTTCTGCCCGTTTTGGGGCCGGGGGATGGGGGGTGGCGTGTTGGGGGGTGGGGGGGGGTGGGGGGTGGGGGCCGGGGGATGGGGGGTGGGGAGGAACACGTCGGATGGCAGGCGTGTTGGGGGGGGTGGGGGAGGAGGTGGGGTGGGGGGGGATGGGGGATGGGGGATGGGGGGGGGGGAGGCGTGGCTGCGGATCTGGATGGGCCCATTTTTTGGGTGTGTTCTTTTGGGGAGGGATGGCTGGTTGGTGAAGGCAAAGGGCTTCATGCAAACAGAAAATGGTCAGGGTTGGAGCTTAGGCGCATTTTCTCTTCTAGGGGAGGGACGTGGTTGGTGAAGAGAAGGGCTTCATTTAATCCATCAACCCCACAGTTGGAGGATTCAAGTGCTTTTTGCGATGGTTTTTGCGCCACTTTGGTTTGGACCACCTTTTGTTTTTCTTCTTTCAAGGGGCCTTGATCGGGGGCTGATTGAATAGACAGCAACCCTCAGTGCCATATCGTGTCACTCAGTTTTGGGTGACCCAATGTCGAGGCATACCCGTTTCTATTAGTAGATAGCCCACTCATTTTGGAATCTTTTGAAGGGAAATGAGAAGGACACATGGAACCCAACCTCGTGGATGCTGACAGAAACTCAATGCTAAAGGGCCTTTCTCGGACCCCGCGTGTGCTAAGCTCGGGTACCAACCTCACTCAAATGCACCCAACACGAAGCACCAAGATAGCGTGCCACTCAAAACCTGCCCGCAACCAATTGGCAGAGTCGGTACTCAAAACAGTCCCAGGAAGACACTCCTCGACCCAAACCAGATGGAAGGCTGACGCTGGCTATTTGAATATATTTGTGACGAAGCTCATGTTGGGACCAGGCGAGTAGGCTAGTGGCCAGCTCGTGACGCAGCACTCTCTTGTAGAAATTGTCATCACTTCTCAGAAGCATTTGGTATTGGAGCGGAGAAGATGGATGATCGGCATGAAACAGATGAGTTGCAAATAAGGAGCCGTTGAAACGTGGATTCCATGAAAACGCAGCTGCAGGAAGTGCTTTGCTAGAATGAGATGATCAACTCATCGCACAGCAAGGAAGTGCGATGTGTTGCCATCGCTCAGCAGCTGTCACACAGCTGTTGGGCTTAATTAAGGCTGCCAGCATGGAGGTGTCCAAAGAGGGATCAAGTTTCCCGCTAGAAATCAAGACATGACGGGTGCCCAAACAGGTTTTTTGTTGCATCAGGGATCCAGACATGTAGACGAAGATTTCTTTTTTGTGTCTCCACCCCCAGGCCTGGGCAACCGCGTCATCTTTTTTAAAGAAGCAGTCCGTCTTTCGCCGCGCTTGGGCAGGCGGAGAGGCATCCCTACCAGGCGCAGATGGTCGACTCGCTGGAGAGCACCCTCCAGAAGCTTCAGGCCGGCAGATGGGCTCGGTGCGCGGTTCGATCTGAGCGACTCATACACATACTATTTTGGTGCGTCCTTTTTTTTTTTTGTTTTAAAAGAAAACCCAAAGAGGTGGTGTTCCTTTTGGTTTCCCTTCCAACCAAGAAAAGGGTACCCCAAAAACCGAAACACCCATGTTGGTCTGCTGTCTTGGGGGTCGCTTTGGCCCATTTCAATCACGGAAACCAGGCCTCTTGGGGAAACAAGCGGTTGTGTTTGTGGATCATATTCTGAATCTAAATGAAGGTTGGTCCAATACAAACCTGGTATGCATGTTGGCTTGATTGAACAATGACATTGCTTCCCCATGCGCAGCTTGGATTCTTGCAACATGTAGGGGCTTGGTGTAAGTTCTGAGGGCCTAGGTGCCGGGCTGCATGTGTTTTGCTTCTGCATTCAAACATATACAGCACCTTGTAACTGGCCGCCACGTAGAAACGTAGAATGTTGCAGCTTATGCAGGCAAAAGCAACAACGATTGGAGACATCATTCAATGGTCCTTTGGCCTTTGGGCGTGTCTTATTTTAGCGGATCCCCAAAACGGTATGGTGGTTTTCCTTGTAGCTTCTCTTCAAAAGAAAAGGACACGGTACCCTGAAAAACGACACCACCATTTTGAGTTTGCGTATCTTTTTTTGTTGTGCAGCGTTGTCTTTATCCAGCGTGCTTTGGCTTTTTCCTATGCCTGGGTGCATTTTTTTGTGTGTGGGGGGGATCGATTGTGTTGAGGGAAGCCAATGGTCCATGTTGACACCATGCTTTTGCTCAGGGTACCCTTTTTGGGGTTAGTCTTCAAGGGACACGGGGGCTCCAAATTTTGAGTACAAAGCCATACCCTCAAAAACCGGACCCCCCCCCGCCCATTTGTCTATGACGGGTTCCACAAAGCACCCCGCAAAAACCGCTTTACGTCCCATTCCTTTTTTCTCGGGGCTGGAAAATGGCCGTAAAGTCCGGTATCTCCCCTTACACCCCTTGGGAGACCGGCTTGGGGAGAGCCGATCGCCTCAAGCGATCGCCTCAGGCCGCGGAGGAGGCGGCGGTGGCCGGCGCGGAGAATGGCCTCACGGAGGCCAAGCAGGAGCAGGACGCGGCGTGGCGTGCGAGCTGCGAGCTGTGAGCGGCGTGAGAGGCGGCGGGGAATGAGAAGGGGTTTCTGACCATATGTGTCCGTTTTGGCGGTTTTGCTCGAAAAATAGAGGGCGATTCCTGGTTTGCCTGGTGGTTTAATCATCTACCCCAAGGCAGACTTAAACCCAGGGATGAATTGATTCCCCCAAAACGGACAGTTCTGGGTTTAAGTCTAACCCAAGGTAGTCAAAAAAGCGGAACCCTGGGTGGCAGGGAATGACGATTGGCGAAGGCTAGGGTTTTGGGTTGGGGTTGGGGGCTGGGCTCGTCGTTGTGTTTTTGCTTACCTTTCAAAACCAAAGGAGGAAGGTGGCAACGTTCAAACCACACCAAACCAAGCGGGGGTAAGACGATTTTGGGTGGTTTCAAAGGACAACCAAAGGGAACACCAAATGCGCTTGCCGAGTCTTTTTGTTTTTTGGGGGTCCCCCCCAACTAATGTTTAGTTCTAAGACCGCATTTTGATGTCCACTAATTGGCCTCCAATTCAAACTCACCTAGAAAATCGTCAACGGAGCTGCGCCTTTGGCCCCCGGTGTCCTGTACAAAGCCCCAAGCCACCGTGGGAACCCAGGGCCTAAATCCCTTGGTTGTATGGGAGATGCCCAGCAAGAGGGACTGCTTCACCCGACATGGAGCCAAAGTAGTAGGACGCCACAAAGGGGCACAAGAGAATGTGGAACGCGTGTTTTTGTCCCATGAGGCAATTTGAGTCAATACCCCACCCACCTTCTTAGGAGTCTCCTCAAACTCTGGGAACCTTCCGAGCATTTTGGTTTGGGTGTTTCTCCAAATGGTGGGCCCCCTTTTGGTATTCAGGAGAAAACCAATCGGACAACCGCCATAGAGAACCCCCCACTTGGTTCAAATGGAGCTCGCTGTTTTAGAAACGAATCATTGCCTAGAGGATCAAGAGGTCTACTGGGTACCTTTGGGGACTTGTGTACGCTGTTTGCTTGCCGATTCTGGAGGCTTTTGCAAGAATGTACCTTGTTTGATTTCTCGTGACACGTCGTCTCACGCCAATGTGCTTTTGTTGATGTGCTTTTTTGATGGCATCCTTTCTCGGTTTGGCTTGCAAAGGGAAGCACGGGGAAACACACCATTTTGCCCTGCTCACAATCGTGGATGGACATCCAGCACCACTTTTTTTTTTTTAAATCTGGAATGATGATTCCCCGGCAAATATTAACAAACACCGATTTCAACCCTCGTGGTTTCATTTCGTGGTGCGGTTGCGGATGTCGCAACCATCCACTTAACAAGCTATGATGGCGTAGCCTATGCAACCTTTGTAGCCTATGGACAATCTATGTAAGCTATGTCTGGTTTAACAGTGTTTCAATAAGCCATGTCTGGTTAACAGTATGTTAAGACGCCCAACTGCACACCTTTTTTGGCGAGTCCAGCTTTCAGGAGACCTGTGCCATGCAGCTCGAGGCTGCAGCGGCCAAGGTGCGGTGGCGCGAAGCTTCCTTTCTGGGCGCGCGTTGAGGCTCTCAAACGTAGGGTTTAGGGTTTAGGGTTTAGGGTTTAGGGTTTAGGGCTTAGGGCTTAGGGCTTAAGGCTTAGGGCTTAGGGCTTAGGGCTTAGGGCTTAGAACAAAATAACTAGGGATCCTGAAACTCCCCTAAGCGTTGCGCTTCCAAGGACTGCCTGAAGGGGAAATCGCTGGAAACCTTCCTTTTAAAAACGCAGGGAAAGGTAGGAACTTCAACTTGTTTGACACTGCAACCCGTGGGTGTTCGGATAAAAACCTTCGGCGTGTTTTGCAGCGGCAAGTTGGGAGCCTTGGCTTGTTTCAAAATGGGTTTGACCTTTCCAAAATGCATGACAATAAAGTGAGAATGGCACCTGCTTCACCCCCAAAAAACCAACAACAACAAACAAACACAACAACAAAAACACACACAAAAACAAAAATAATATCAAACACAAACACCAAACAAACAACACATGGCAACCAAGCGAATGGCACCCCGCTTCCTGCCAGCCCCCTCTCCCGGGGTTTCAAACGTCCAGCTCCGCCGCGAGGCCGAGGAGCGGAAGCAGGAGCTGGAGACCAAGGCGATCGATCCGATGGCCTCGGCTTTTGTCCGCCGTTCGGTCTGCCTGAGGTTTCCAACGCCAAGGGGGAGCCCGAAAAACCGAAAAGAAAATCGGCACGGCCACAAATCTGAATTACGGCTTTCAAAATGTCGCCCAAGGGGAACCCTAAAAATAGATCATTATGTGGGCTGGGGGGGACCCTCCCTCCCCCCCAGCCCCCCACAAAATCCAAGGGGAACCCGAAAAAACAGAATCGACACGGCCACATCTTAAGGCTTTCACGAGACGAGGTGCGGGGAGTTCTTTGAGGGTTCCCTTTTCGCCACCGTCATTTTTGAGGATGTTACAGTGACGTATCGCACTACCAACAGGAAACTCACTCAAAGTGGGTTGACATCTAAAAGAGAAATCTACAAGGATTTCTGCACCGTTGAGCCTGCTTCGAACGTTTTACACTGATGTTTTAGGAGGGAGTCTTTGTTGCTCTCGGCGCAGCATTTGGAAGCCCGCTTCGTGCAGGAATCTGTCCGGAGCGAAATGGAGGCGGGCGACAGTTATTGGGGTTTGTCTCTATGGCTATTTGTGCCAATCTTGGGACAATGTGACTGGAGAGTGGCATGTCGTTTGTTCATTTGAGCGGTTTTGAGAAGGGACGCAAGTGAGAGATGATGTGCTCTCCATGGAATTCCGTTGCAGAAGCCGGCTCGGCGAAAGTGCTGGCGAGCTTTGTCTCCGCTGAATACGTAAACACAAAGAGCCCTCAAGAATACAGGAATTTGTGCAAGTGAGTGTAGGGTGGCTTGGCGTTGCAGCGGGCTTCTCGTTTGGCATCCTAACAACACACTGTAGCGTTAGGTTCTTGCGAAAAGTGGCAAGTAGGGAGGTTGAGTGCTTGAGTGGTTGATTGAATAGTTCAAAACATGGGGCAGTGCGAATTTCTAGGCGACAAGTCAATGCTGATAGCAGAACAGCAAGTGCAGCGATTCACGCTGCTAACGCAAGGGGACCTTTCATTGCGTGTGAACAGCGATCTTCAAGAAGGCTTGATGATCAGGATGTGCTTAACGAGGCTCGTAGAAGAATGACGACTGCTCTGTGGTAATTCTGCCTGGTCAAGTTGGGCCTGTCCTTTTTGTTTTGACCCTTATTGGGTCGGGTTTAAAGGGAGACGGAAAGCGACCATTTTTGGGGTCCCCTGTTTTTTCAGGCAGACCTAGTTACCGGCCTTTGGAGGCAGAAGCGGCCACGGCGGTGCAGAAAGCACGCGAGGCGCAGGCCAGTGGAGGGATGGACGGGACTGGTGAGTCTGAAATGGTAGTGGGCGTACACTCCCTCACGCTAACAGCCGGAAGGGCTCCCAATTGGCCTCCGTAAATTGAGCATTTCTTTTTCAAAGGGGTCCTGGCAGTTTCCATGTTAGTCTGAGCTTAAAAGGTTCCCCCCCCCCACCCAAAAAAAAAGGAGAGTAGTTTTGAGAGCTCGAAATGGGTATGTCTTCTTGGGGTTCCCACGTGAAAAAGTCCATTTCGAGAACTTCCTGGGCCGGGGTGCAGCTCTCACCTTCTCCAAAGCGCGCCGCGACCGCCAACACCTTCGCGCCTTCGCCTGCGAGGAGCAGGCGCGAGGCGAGGCGCGCGCGCGCGCCGGGCGAGTCGCGCGAGGAGCAGGAGCAACAGCTGGGCAAAGAGAAGGCGGCGGCGCTGGAGGAGAAGGACTCGGCACTGAAGGCGGGCGAGGGCGGAGAGGGCGGAGGGGGCGGAGCGAGGGCAGAGGGCGGAGGACTTCTTGGGTGCAAAGCTTGGTGGGTGCGTTTTTTTTTTTTTTTTTTTTTTTTTTTTTTTTTTTTTTTTTTTTTTTTTTTTTTTTTTTTTTTTTTTTTTAAATATATAAAAAATTATTATTACTAATATATATATATATATATATTATTCATTATCATTTATTTATTTAACGAAGCGTGGTGTTTCAGGGTGTCACTGTTTTTTGTTGTTGGAGGGTGTGTGTGTGTGTGGGGTGGAAGACGGGCATGGGGCAAAAAGTTCTGGCCATGCAGGCAGTTTGTCATTGGCATGATCTATACAAAGCATGCAATGTCAATAGCCCCAACATGAGGGTTCCTTCGTTAGTTAAGTAGCTTCTTCGGAGCCAATTGCCTTAAATTGCACAGATTCCCTCAAGGTTTGCTGATGAGCGGCCTGTATGTCTATTTGGTAACAGATAGTTGCACCGACGAACTTTTCGGCTGCAACTTGGTGGATTTGGTCCGCAGTGGATTTTTTTTCGCAGCAGAGAGGGCGAACTGCGGCAAATGGCTGTGGTTGTCAAAACCAATGCTACCATCTTGGGGTAGGTGCACCACCCATTTTAGTCTATTTTAGTGGGGACTGGGGGTACGATTTGGATTTTGGCCCATGGCCAAATCAAGCGGAAGACGTCCTTTCAACGCCCCCTTGCAACGCCCCCCAAGTGGCACGCAGTTCGCGACGACCTGGGACGCCTTGAAGAACGGCACCTTCGCCGGCAAGGAGCGTGCACCTCAGGGCGAGCTCAGCAAAAACACACCTGGCGCGGGTGGCTCGCCTTTTTTGAGGCTACCCTTTTTGGTTGATCATTTCGAAGGGAAACCAAAAAAGAGCCCATTTTGGAGGTCCACCAATTTGACACGCGCCCATGTAGTGGCTTTTTTTTTTTGGTACAGCGTGGACCATCTAAGGCCAGCGTGATGTTTCCTCAGAGCATGCTGCGAGGTGGCGGGAGCGCAACAAGGCAATCGACGAAACTCTCAAGGCTGGATTTTGAAGTTTGCGGACGTGGGAGGGATTTGCCAGAGGACCTCGTCATGCATGCAAGGGCAACACAACATGATCCTGTGAGGTTTCTTCAGTCGGTTTCGTGGTTGGGTTTCCGAATTTAATCCACAAGTCTAGGGGTAGCTTCCCCATTTTTTCCAGGGATCTTTCTTTCTAAACAAACCTCCGGAAACCCAGGGAAAACGGCCGGTTCTTGGAAAGAACGATGGTTGAAAAGAATGGACAAGGAATCAACCCCTAGAACAAATTAACTACTTTTAGCCGGAGATCTGAGCCCCTCCCAGCTTTTGACAAACCCAGCGGCCCGGTTTCTGCATCTCCCTCGGGCAGGTCATGGGCGGCATTGGCCTCGATGCGAGCCTCAAGGCTGGCTGATGCTGATACTTTTGGGCACCAAGAGTTGCCACCCACTGCCATGTGGCTGTGCGTCAAAACCAATGGGATCCCATTTTGGGGTAGGTGCACCACCCATGTTAGTCTATTTTAGTGGGGATTGGGATGTTCACTGGGGGTACGGGAATTTGACCCATGGCCAAGTTGCAAATGGTGCATGGGAATTCCGGGGTTGTCAGTTGTCAGTTGAAAGCTAGGCCTGCAGTTTCGAAGCTCGCAGTAGGCTCGCAATTCTTGGCGTCTAGGACTGGTCTACAGCTTCCCAAAGATTTTGCTCAGACCGATTTTTGATGATGTTTCTGTGAGTCTACCCCAAGCAATTTGAAGAACATGCAAGGGGTTTGGTGAGACTTCACACAGGCTCCTGTGTGTGTGTGTACTCCAGATGTGACCTATGGCCATGTTTGAAGGCTAGTTGTAGGCATTCTACAGTTGAACCCGGCATAAATCAACCCAAGTTTATTAATTTAGGGGGGTGGTTTTGGCCCCTCCAAAAGTGATGATTCGTCGCTTCACCCATGGACACCCCCCTATGAATAAACAGGGGTTGATGAATATGTGGGACTGGGTTCTGGCTCATATCACGAAAGCTAGCTTTAGCTAGCTGAAGTTTCTCCTTGCGTAAGCAAGGTAAGGGGCTCAAATGCCGAAAGATTGATTTTTTCAATTGTTTGAGCCGAAAAGATTGAAAAACATCAATCATTTAGACCCCCCCCCCCCTCCCCCCCCCCCGAGTCTCAGGCTCGATTCCTCCCTGGTCCATCCCCCCCCCCAGGCAGCGGCTCAGTGTTCAGCAGTCTTGGTTTGCCCGTTTTGGACTTGGTGCTACGAACTTTTACATGTTCCACCGATTCAGCTTGTTCATTTGAGACCTCAGTCTTCTCGGTAAACCACCTCGCAAGAATCTTTGCACACGCAGCATGCAGAACCCAGAGGTGCTTTAAGACAGCTTCTGACGCCTCTTGTTGTTTTCATTTTTCAAGGTTTGCCACGCCACCATGTGCGTTTGCGTGTCGCATCCTACGAATCTTGCCGGGCCTCTCGTTGTACACAAGCTACTTATGAATCCACTCTGTCACCGACCCATCTCATGCAACAACTGCTAGCTTTCGTTCACCCGCTCCTCAAGTATACCACCAGTATGAGCTTGCAAGGCGTTTTGTTGGCCTGATTCCTACATGGAATCTGCAGACCATGTTTCCAGGAGTCCCCGTTTCGGATGGAAGCCGAAAACGCTCCAACCAACCTCTTAGCCTCTTTTTTGAAGGAAACGGATCCATTTCAACGGCCCGGCCCCATCTCCAGGCGCCCTTTCTGCGTCGCACCCGCGCGCGAGCCGGGGTCAGGCAGCCTCTCAAGGCGTAGACCCCGCACCTCCGCGCGCGAGCGCGCGCGCGCGCGCGGGGTCTGTCTTCAGGCGTCCCTGCCAACGGCTCTGCGCACCAAGCCGGCAGAGCGTCAGAGGCGTGGGTAGGGGCGTGGGGTATGAAGATTCTTGGATGTTTCTCAAGATGGGGTGTGTCCTTTTAAGCTTGTGTGTGTGTGTGTGTCATTTTAAGGTTGGACCCCCAGAGTCATTGCTAGCTTTCCTTCTGGTTTCCCTCAAAGACCACCCAGACGAGGGTACCCTCAAAGAAAGACAGCCTCAGATGGTTTCCTGAAGATGCTTGGTTTGCTTGTGGTTTCCCTAGGTTAGGTCACCCTTCAAATGTGTCGTGGCAGCTTTCTTTGGCCATAAGGAAGCCCACCACTGGGTCCGCGTGCCTTGCTTTTTGTTAGAGCACCCCCCTTCTTGGTGCCTTCTTTCAGGTCATTGTTTGATCCCCTTATTGATTCATCACCTTCTGGTCAAATTTTCCTTTTGTATTGAATTCCTTTTGCTTTTTTGTTTGTTTGAAACAATCACATGATCTTTGTTTTATCCTCCCTCTAAAATGGTGTATAGGGGAGATTGACTAAGCAAAGAGGATTGAATAAATCGCTGAATCAGAAGGGGGGCATTGTTTAAGGAGTTTCAGGCTGAAATTAATCCCTGTAAAGCATAAACGAGAAAAAGCAAAAAACATAAAAAAGAAAACAAAACAAAAACAACAAGGTGATTAAAAAATGACATTTCAATTCTTCGGCAGCTTTGCGTTTGTCACACCTACAAACTTTGTGGCACGAATGGCGAACCGACCGTTGTCATTACAAGTGCGCTCACCTGATAGACAGAGATCGCCTAGCAAGCCAGAACAAACAAAACGATAACAAGATGTTGAATTCGTCCGCACCTGAGCTCTCCAGGACAAAAAAGCAGAGCGACTTTGAATGGGTGAATTGAAGCGCCCCTTTGTGCATATTGAGTGTTGAATACTTTGGGGTTAGTATGTACGAGGCTGCTAGTTGCAGTTTGACAAGTTTCATGAATAAACCATTCAGGAAACAATACATTAACTGGTGTGGTACAATCTTCCTATCCCACATACAATCCCACGTTATAAATAAACACCATCACTTTTACCATCTTTTAGACGTCATACTTGTAGGTTGAATGACCATTCAGCTAATTGGGAAGCAAAAAGAGGCTCACGATTTGGGACTGTTTCAATCATCACGTCGTTACTGCGAAGGTTAGAAAGGTTTTTCAAGGGATAACTAAAGAACCAGCTGGTCCAAATTTGTTGTATCTCCAAAAATTGACGCCTCTGTCTTGGTTTATGATGCGTCACGCAACACATCGTATGTTTATGTTGACTTGTGGAGGTTGAATCACTACTTTTTACGACAATTACCATACCTTTTACTACATCTTACCTGATGTTCTTTTACCACATCTTACCTGATGTTTGTACCATCAAGTACAATATTCTATAGCAATCTAGTTTAATCAAGTCCGGGTTAAATGATTTAATTCAATTTCACGGTTTCAATTCAATATAATCCCAGGGGCAGCGACCGTTTAATGCCCTAGTTACTGACCGTGACACAACCAGTTGATTCATCGGAGGGTGCAGCCCAATTTGGAGGGGATCAGGATTGAGAGGAAAACACCTCATGGGGGCTGGGGGGAGGGAGGGAGGGAGCTCAAATAAGCTCTTATCAAGCCCTTAATAAGGCCTTACGAAGGGACCCCCTCTCCCGTTAACATTAAGATGTGAAACGGTTTCATCAAATCAACTCGAAGACAATCACCAAGATCATTCAGTTAACTGGCTTCTGAAATCAACTCGAAGTCCGGGTTAAATGGTTTGATTCAAGTTCATGGTTTCAATTCAACATAATCCCGGGGGCAGCGACCGTTTAATGCCCTACTTACTGACCGTGACTGGCCGGTGATATTGGGTATCCTCTGGCGGCCATGAATTTTGACCGGTGGGTCGCACTCTCCAAAATGGTTGGCGGCACAAACGCAGCACGCATGTCTGTTTAGTGGCTATCAATGTGAAGAGGAACCACCTCAAATGGCTGTGGCTAAAAATTAAACAGCTGGGGGTACGCAGGTTTTAGTTTTTGGTTCCATTTGCCGCGGTGCCATTTTGGGCACATGTTTTTGAGCCACAGCCCAATGTCGGTGGAGCCCCTTATGAATGGACCACATCAGTTTTTCACACCCACGAAATGGACAGCGTTTGCTTCAGGTTCAGCCTCAAGGCGGTGGAGTTTTGTGAGGTGGGAAGCGCGTGTTGTGGAGTGGCGCGCGAATGTGGCGCGGCCGTGGACGAGCAATTTGGGTGGGTCGCTTCCGAATTGGAGTTGTTCTTTTGAGCTGGTATATATATATATACAAGTATATATATATATATACATGTGTATATATATATAGATGCACACCCTTTTAGGGTTGTTTCAAAGGAAAGCCAATCATTTGAGTTCATTTTCTGTTGTGACGCACATTTGTTGAGTGCAAAGCGGGGGGCAAGGCGCAGCAGTACTTCCAGTGATTATGGAGTTTTTGGTAGAGTTGTACTCCAATTTTGTACAATACTCCTAAACAAGCTGCATTTTTCTTTTAATTCTGGAGTGCTCCAGTGGGTTTCTTCACCAAGCTGGTTGGAGTTTTTGCAGATTGCAATGGAGGACAATATGCTGCAAGAACTGGCTGGGCAGCCCGTGGCGCTTTTGATCCAGTTGTTCCCCCAGCTGGGGTCATTATTTTGACCGTTTCTAGGGGTTATCAAAGTCAGAAAATGGGGTTGTTTCCCTGTAACTCATCACTTAGGGGGTGACTTTGATCATGGTAAAATAATGAGGCCAGCCCTGGGGCCCTGGGGCTGGTGTTTGGGTGCCCCTCCTCGCCTCTTTCCGGCCTGGGGCGCAGAAGAGAAACCATGCCGTGCATACTGTGGATGGACGAATCCATTTCGCACCACTTTGAAACCATGGGCATGTACAGGGGAATCATCATTCTAGGGTTTCTTAGGTGGTGCAGGATTCCGATTCCGTCCACAGTAGTTAATTAAGCCTTGGTTTGCTTGGATTGGACAGCAAGCCGAAGCTGGGAATTGGTTCCTTCCGTCCTTGAGCTCGGACATCTGAATTGAAGTGATTGCCGCTTCACATGTCTGTCGAATCAATGATCCTCTGACGCAGGTTGGGCTTAAAATAGAGGACCCAACAACGGCCTCCGTCTTGGCTCCGTTTGAATTCCTTAAACGGGGTATGCGTCGTACGAGGCCCCAAACCTTGGTGGTTCCCAGCCCTCTCTTTGGTTTTTTGGGTTTTAGTTGGTTCAGCGGTGGTTTCCGCACCAACAGCTAAAAAGGCTTTTTGCGGGGGATGGAACAGAATCATGGCCCAGAATCATGGCTGGGTTGCCCCCACACATTTGTTTCCTGTGGCGGGGGACCCTCCAAAGCAACCCACGCATCCGTGTCTTTCTGTGACGTGTCGGTCGCCGTGGGCCAAAAAAAACGTGGGGAGGTTGCGCTGGAGAGCCACCGGGGCAAGCTGGAGGAGAAGATCAATGGCTTCGATGAGGAGGCGCTTCATTGGGGCTTCTGGGGGGAGGGGTGGGCGTGGGGGTGGGTGTGTGTGGGTGGGTGTGTGTGTGTGTGGGGTGCGGTGGGTGGGGTGGGGTGGCTGTGAACACCTCTCAGCCGATTAATTAAGTCAAATACTGGCCGCTGGTCTCGCCTTGCAACGGAACGAGGGGGGGGGGGGTGGTTTTGGGTTTGGAGGGTTTTGGGAGCGTGAACCTCCTTTGTCGTGCGGGGTTTCATGCACGAAACTTGGACCTTTGAATCTCCCAGATGGCGGCGCTTTTTTCTTTTCGGTGGGGCTGGGGTCGCGGAAAACCAGCCAGAGGAAAAAAAAGCACCAGCCCTAGTAAAAAAAAACACCGTTACCTAGGGTAGCAGGCCGTTTTTTTTTGGTTGGACTGGGCTCCCCCATCTCAGGCCGCGGCGCGGGCAAAGACGCGGGAGCAGGCGCAAGAGGCGAGACGGGAATGGGGAGGGGAATTTGGGGGGAATAATAAATTTGGGGAATTTAAAGATTGGGGAATTTGGGGAGGGGAATTTAGGGAATTTGGGGTGTTTTAGGAGGGAATTTGGGGTTCCCATCAATCTTTAATAAGGAACCCCCTAGAAAGTGGTTGGTGGACATACAACCCCACCTAAATGATGTCCACCAGGGGGGCCCTAATCAAAATTCAGACCGAGGCCAGTTCACATCGCATGTGCCATCGCCCCAGCAAGCCGAAAACTTGGGGTCAAAGAGCAAAGATAATCATCATCTCCAAGGTTTGGATCAACCAGTTTCAAGCGTTCCATTTTTTTTGCAGCGCCATGACCATGTGACAGTGACCCACATGGTCTGGTGACCATTTGTAGCGACCCACATGGTCTGGTGTTTGACGGCACCTGGAGTTTGACGGCACCTGTGCAACGAGGGTGTTGGTTTGCGAGGGTGTTTCTTTTTTGGGTTGGTTCAAAAGGGAGGTGATCTTCACGGAACCCTAGATGGGTGCCAACAAACAGCGGTTTCAGCTTGCATGAAGTTTGGTCAAAATATGGAGTAGTCTTGCTGGTTCGATAGGCAGGGAATGAGGGAATGACTTTTGTAAACAATCCCCAATGGTTTCCTTTAGAGAATCCCTAGGTTCAGTCATTCCCTACTGAGCACCAGCAAGCAGTCTATGGTACATTTGGGAGGACGGGGAGACTCACTTCGGGCCGCCCAGGCTTTGACCCACCAAGAGCACGGGGGACCCTTCTGGGGTGTGTTCATCTCAGGGCAAAAAGGGGCGGCAGCTGAAGCCAATTGCATCCCTCGACGTTTTTTTGCCCCTCGAACGACGAAAGGCCCCCTCCCTTAGACAACAATCTCAGCGAGCCGGAGCCGGACTTTTGGACTTCCATGTTGAATCCAAAGAGATCACCATCAACCAGAAGCTCCGCGGTGTGTCTCTGGCCTGAACAGGAAATGCTCAGAATCTTCCTGTTGCTGACAATCTATGATTCAAGCTGTTGCGATTATGGTCGTTATCTTGGGGACCTGTTTCTTCCCGACAACGAGGAACATCTTGTGGTTGGTTGCACCCTTTGATGGATGCCAACCAGTTTTGAGGGAGTTCCAACATGAAAATCATGTAGCCATCTGGATGTGTTTATTTGCGAGTCCATTCTTCTTGTTTTCTTGGGAAGCCGTTTAGCGCAAAGGGAAGTTCCACCTCTTGTGGGGTTCCAGCAGTTCTACCCACATCCCACTCCGGGCGGGATCTTCTGTCAAACCCCACCCTTTTGCAACGAAAAACGGTTGCCAGCAGATGGAGATGGGTCAAACAGATGGGTCAAGCTGCCAGCACCAGGAAATGGGCCGCGGGTTTCGTGGCCCATGTTTCCACAGACCCAACCCATCTTGTTGCCCAAGTTTCTGACCTCAGCCACAGGCATAAGAGGAACGCCCCGCCATTTAAGTCAGGGCTCCTTAAAAGGTACATTTTGCCCAGTTGAAACACGTGGCCTTTTCCACCGACATAAAGGGACACCGCGATGTACAAGTTGCAACGTTCAGGGGTAGAATGTAAAATTTACCAGTCGCAATCTTCGGGTGTTTTTCCATGGCATCCGGATTTTCTGTAGAAGCCGAGCCGACCTTCGGTTTTTGAGCGGCGCCTCTTTCGGATTTCTCGCCCCGCGCACCTCTCTCGGCAGGTGCTCGCCGGGGTTGAGGAGCGGCTGGCCGGCGCCAAGGCGGGGCCGGTTTGCTACGGGCGGAGGCCAGTGATTTGGCCGCGGGTCAAACATGGGGTAACCCCAAGATTCCACCTGGTATAATGGAGACATGAACTAGAATCTGCGGTTTTTTTCTGGTGGTTTAATCTTGACCTATGGCCATTTGGGTGGAAAGTCTCGATTCTCGCGTGGATTCGAGTGACCTTGACCATGGTGAGATCATGGGCTCTACCCAAAACTGGTGCTGGAGTTCATCCCTTAGTTTGCTCCGTGCGGAACAATCAAATGCCAACTGGAATTTGCCCGGATCTCGGTTTGGTGAGTTCTTGTCCTCGTTTTTGTGGGTGGTCACATCCACTCAACTGATTTGCAAACATGCAACTGACTCGCTCCAGCATTCGTATTGCCCAGTTTTGCTGTGATGGCAAAGTGCAATTACATGGTCCTTTGGCTTATTTGCTGCATGCGGCTTTTTACGACAAGATGAGAATGATGCGAGATAGTTGATCTTTGCATGGGCTTCGAAACAAGCTCGCAAGTGACAAGCGCCGCAAGGCAGATTTCAAGTTTCGTGTCGCGGCATGCTGTCCGAGACACGAAGCTTAAGGAGTTGCCGCCATCCAGCCCATGTTTCGTACATCTACGACGCCGAATGTGAGGTCATGATATGAACGCCGTATTTATTTACACATGTTTCCTTTAAATGGCCGAGCTAGTGATGGAGAAACGGCCCCGGAAAAGCACACGAACACACATCCACTCGTCATTGACAATCCCAAGCCATGTTGAATGGAGTTTGACGGGACTGCCACACATCTGTGTCGATGGCCTTTCTGGGTCTATGAGGCCATTGGTCAAAAGCCCGTAAACCTCAGTGAACATCCCAATCCCCACTAAAATAGGTTCTAAAATGGGTGGTGCACCTACCCCAAAATGGGATCCCATTGGTTTTGACCCACAGCCATGAAGGTTCGAGTCCACCGCAAAGCTCGCCCTGCAGAACCCTTCGCCTCAGCTTCCGAGCCGGTTCGCAGGCGGAAGCTGCGAGCTCGCAGGACAGAGCTGGATGGGACCTTTGGTGAGGTTTGGGGGTGCTCGGACAAAGGGCTCCCCCCAAAAGCGGTTTCTTTGGTTTCCATTTGGCTGTGGGTCAAAACAATGGTATCCCATTTTTGGGGGTAGGTGCACCACCCATTTTAGGCTTGATTTTAGTGGGGATTGGGGTACGGGCTTTTGACCGTTGTCTTGCCCGAGACATAGGTTTCTTTGCTCAGGTAGCATCATGCGGTGGATTCGTGTTGTGGGTTTGGTGTGTGGACTTCGGTATGTCGGTGGCTGCGTGTGGCGACGGTGGCTACCATTTGTTTTTATTCATTTGGGCACAACACGCCCAATGAGGGATTCCGCGAATTGGACCCCCAATCAAAAGGCTTGTTGCAGCATGATGGAGCAAATTAGATTGCAATGGACTCAAGTGGCCGTGGAGTGATTGAATGTCCACGCACCTTAAGGTGCGCAGCAGATTAGCCGATTGCCTGGCTGAATTCATCGCACCATTCGGAGCCTTTTTGGTGTCCCTTTGAAACCAAAAGGGTTGAAGAAACGACCCAACCACACAGGGCTCACATTGACATGGCCATGACTCTTGGTGCCGCCTCAACAGTGGGGTAGATTCACGAGTCACCAAAAAATCAAAACCAAAGATTCATATCTCAAACCATGCCCCCCCTTTTTGTTGTTTCAAAGCAAAAAAGACACGGAGAAGCCTTTTTGGCCCAGAGATGAACTGGTGAGAGAACGTCTCCCCCCGCATGCGGGTTTTGGGTGTCAGGGTTCCCGACAGGAGGCTTTGGAGGTCTCGCTGGCGGAGAAGGCAGCGGTGGAGCAGGCGACGAAGGCGGGAGAAGTCGTTTCGGTGAAGATTTGGCCGTGGCTCAAAAACGGGTACCTGGGTACCCAAAATGGCACCTTGGTATATGGAGAGACCAAAACCTGCGTGACCCCATCAGAAAAGAGCCACACCCATGTGGCTAAAACGGGTAGCCCTCCTTCCCACTCCATGGCAACTGACAGGTCCCTGAAAAAGCAAAAAATCCTCTTCCAGGTGCCTCGCAGGTGTTAGCAAAACAGGTGAGCAACGTGCTCAAAACCGATTCGGGTAGATGATCCGGTTAAGGGGCAAGTCGCCGGAAAAATCGTTGCGGATATTTCCGCCTTTCTATTTCTTGAAGCATGGTTCTGGGTTCACCATTTTTGTACCAGGTGTTGATTGTGACTCAGGTACCCAAAATGGCAGACAAGACCAAAACCGTAACCCCATTTGTTAATTTTTGAGCCACACCCATTTGGCAGTGGTTGTCCAAAATTGGGCAACCCCAAGATGGGTCGCCCTGGTAAATGCACACATGGACTGAAACCTGCGGTCCATATCCTGGTGGTTGAAACTTGAGCCATACCCAGTTCCCAGCGAATCGTCCGGTTCCAGAACGCTTTTTAGTGGTTTTTGAGTTGGTTTAGTGGTTGGGTTTCCGAATCTAACACACACGTTATTCACTTTCAGCAGGGTATTTGAGGACAGCCACCCATATGTATTGCCGGTTCATGGTGTTTTGGCCAGTTTGTCCCAGCTGGAGCCGATCAATCCTCTCACATCCCACGTTGTTCCCTCTGAACTTCACATGACTTGGCAGAGTGCTTGCAGCACTCAGCCTTGAAGACCGTGATGAGTAACTAGGAGTTTCAACGCTTCATGGGACATTCTGGCGCATTCTGGGGGCGCGGGGGGTGCAAAATTAGGGGCCTCTTTTTGGTAGCCGGACTAGACGGCGGTACAAGGCCGTGCCATCTCCAAGGGGGCCATGTTTTGACAGCCCCCTCTGGGGATTTGTCGCGCAATCCCCTCTCCCTTGACTGGACGTTTGACCTTTTGTTTTGTTTTTTCCCCAAGTTTTAGTCAAGATCCACTTTGACGAGCCCCTTGGTTGGATGGTTGGCTGGCTGAGCTGCTTGCTTGGTTTTACAGGTCACCTTTTATCAGCCAATCTTCAATTGGTGCTTTGGTCTGGTGGTTTGGCTTTGGATTTTGAACCTCTGGTTAAACGGAAAAACACCCCTGAACGACCAAACCACCGATTCGGCTCCAAACCACCTAGAGGACGCTCCCCTCGTATGGGTCAAAATTAGACTACCAGGATATGGATTGCAGTTCTAGCTCTTTCCACTGTCCAGCGTAACCCATTTTGGGGTTACCCAATTTCTGACCCACAGCCACATGGATGAGAGGAAAGCCTCGCCATTTCAGCCTGGACGCCCGGCGAGAGCCCCTTTTGTTCCCCGTCATTCCTCGGCTCCTCCAAATCCCATTGCCGATCCCCAAAAGTCTTCGTTCCCAGCGCTCCCCCAAGTTCCATTGCTGCGGCAACCGCATCCGCCAAGTTTCTCCGCCCATCTTTTGCTTCAGGCCTTTGTTGTTCTCCTTTTTCTCTATTTCCCCCTTTTTTTACACGTACTTTCCACCTGGTGGTTTCAAAGGGACTGGATGTCCACCGGATGTCTTTTCTGCCGCCCCCCTCGCTCGTGGCGCATGTTTTTTCTGCTGGGAGGCCGCGCCGGCGCGGGAGGCGGCGCTGCAATCGAACCTGGCTGAGGCGCGGGAGGCGCTGGCCAGGACGCAGGCGCGCGCGTTGGGCCGTTGGGCCGTTGGGCGCTGGGGGAGGTGTGGGGTGGTTCGGTGGTTTGGGAGGTTGGGGTGGGCCTTAAAATAGGGGGGTGGGGGACCCTTCCCCCCCACAAAAACAAAGCAAGAAGAGATGTGGGGTTGGCGTTGCGAGCCTTGAAATAGGGGGACCCTTCCCCCCCAAAAAGAAAGGGATTCGGGGGTGACGTTGCTGGTTTTGGTTTGAAGCTGAGACCAAAAAGGGGACCCAGAATATATGTTTGTATCTCATCAGCCGCCCGGAGCTCTGAGGTCGCGACGTGCGAGGCCGCAAAACATGCATCGGAAGCCGACAAAACAGCAGATCAGTCAAACGAAACAAGGGCCCGCGAAGAGCCGCGCCCAGTGCCCACACTGTGCTGCTTGGTTTTAGGGCGCCCATAAACAGCTGATGCGGCATCGCGCTGCGGCAAAATAGGGCAGAAGGTGCTGAGGGGTGCTGGTGGCGGTGAGTGGTCTTTCTTTGAGGGTGCCCTTTTTGCGGTTGTTTTAAAGGGACACCGAAGCGGTTTTGAGCCGCTCGCGTTTGGCGGTGCCTCCAAAAAATCGCGAGAAACCCATCTCGGGTTGGTGGTCTTTCAAAGACACGTGCTACGTTTCTGGATTTCATACTTGGAGCATCCTTTTGGGGCGCCGACCAATTCGCCTTGCTTTGGCCAATCCGCTTACGCTTTCCCACCGACCATGGAGCCCACCAAAAGCTCCTTAGTAGAGGAAAGCGATGGAAACCAGAAACGAGGGTTGATCAAAAGGTCCTTTACATGGGATGACCATTGCTCGGAAAACCACTAAAAGATGATATTTCCCAACTAAACGGGAGAAGTTACCATGGAGTATTGATCAACCCCCAACCTCCGGTCAGGTTTCCATGTGGGAGTAGCACCGTTTGAGCAGCTGATTGGTCAGGTTCCATGTTGCCGGGTCGCGCAAGTTGCTCAGCTAAATGGACCTCAGCGAGTTTCCTTCCCTAGAAGGGAACACATGTCATTTCAAGAGGACGGGTCTATTGGCCTGTCCCCCTCTCCCTAAGCCCACCCTAAACGTGCCCCAACCCCATCAACCTGGGGTAGCAACACCAACCTTCATATTGGAAGCAAAAGGTCACTGGCCTTTGAATCGCCCCAGGCGGTTGGTCCCAGGTTCACCTCGGGAACCTAATGTCCCCCACCCCCCCCACCCCCCCTTCCCCCCCACCCCCACCTGACTCCTCCCCTACCGCCCCCAAACCGATGTGCTTTTAACCCCCCCCCAAGCGTCAGGTTCCACCCCCCGACCCCCCCAACCCCAACCCCAACCCCCAAACCAAATTCTACCAAGCCCAAGACCGAAAAACCGCCACCCGCCGGGCCAGAAAAACGAACCGCAACCGGCGAGTCAATTTCCAGGGCGCCTTGGCCGAGTTCCAGGGCCTCAAGGCCCTCTCCGTGGCGCCGGCGAAGGCGGAGGCGCCGGGGGAGTTTTTTCGAGCGGCTTGGCCCGGAAGGCTTCGAAACATTTGGATTCCTTTCGGTAGAGGGAGGTCCTTGTGGTTTTTTGGTTTCTGTGTTCTGGGGCAAGGGTTTTGCTTTGTTTGGGGAGTCCATGGCAAGGGTTTTCCTTTGGTTTTCCCTTTGGATACCCTGTTTTTGGTTGGCGGCCCGGGAAAATGGTCCCTTCGACATGGCTCGAACGGTCGGGTACCCTTCCACGACCGTGATTGCGGGCGGAAGGGCATGGGCATGAGCAATCGTGGCATCTGCCGGGCTTCGGAGGCGATTTTTGCCATTGTTCTAGGGGTTGATTCCCCGTTCTTTTCAACCATCGTTCTTTTCAAAAACCGATCGCTGTTTCGCCTGGGTTTTTGGAGGTTTCTTAGAAAGAAGGATGCCTGGAAAGAATGGAAATGGACGGTCCCCCTAGAATTGTTGTCCACTTCCATGGTTGGAAAGCGGCCTACTGCAGGTGGGTTGCCTGGCTTGCGCTCCACAAAAGCCAGCGAAGGGATGCATCCCATGTTGAAAAAACCCGGGGGAAGATGAGAAGGCCGGGCGCTGAAAGGGCAGCTTCTTTCTTCTTCTTTGTGGTGGTTTGCAGCCGAGCGCTGGGACATCTTCTTGACAGGTCTTGCTCTTGCCGGGGGTTTTTGAGTCTTTTTGAGGGCACCACGTTTCTGGCGCGCTGCTTCAAGGGGGAGAAAAAAAAACCACGAAGACGAAGGCGCCGCAAGACCCTTGCGGGCCTGGGCTTTTCTCGTATCGCGAGACGCAGGGGCCAGGCTGGAAGCCACGGAGCTACGCCCGAGCTTCGGTCAAGGGATACAGCGAGAGCGGACATGCACTTCTTTTTTTTTAGTATATATATATATATAGCAGCTTCAAACCTTCACAGCTCTTGGCATTTTTTGTCTTCTCATTTCTTTTTCTTTCTTTTTTTTCTTCCTTATCTTCAGCAGCTTCAACTTCACAGCTCTTGGCATGTTCTGTCCTTTTTTGTTTACCCTTTTTTTTCTGTTCATGTTTAGTAGGGGTCCGCAAAAAAAAAAAAACACGCATCTTCTCGCACCCATCCCAAGGGTTGCGAAGTGAAGCGGAAGGTTTCATGACTGACAATCAATGCGTCTTCCCACTGGACTCACATGGTGTCACTTGCGTCGCACATGTGGCCGTGGTTTGTCAAAACCAAGAGGATCCCATTTTGGGGGTAGGTGAATTCACCACCCAATTTTTAGAACCTATTTTAGTGGTTGGATTGAATCGGATGCTCCCCGCGGTTACGTACGATTTGGGTTTTGACCCATGGCCATGTCTCACGCAATCCATCAGTGTCACCCGCAGGTCGCACAAGGGACGCTGCTTTTCCAGCAAGTGATCACTGCGACTACTTGCAGGAATGACCCCAATAAACAATCTCTTGTGGTTTTCTTTAAGGGAATCCCCAAGTTCATTCCCTCATTCTCTACTGAGCACCAGCAATACTATCCGTGATCATCTTTCTTACACTGCGAGTCACGGCATCTTGTTCGAGCCACACGTTTGGCTATCTCCGCCCATTGCAAGCTCCACAAGCTCTGCGTGTTTTTGGTGTAGACCAGAAAACGGCTATACCCTGACCAACGTTTTTTTTTGTTGGTTTAGATCAGCTGCCCCAAATGGACCTCCCCTGTAGTCCGCGAATCGTGCCTTGCAGCTTGCAGGCTGGAAGCGTGGCTGCGGAGTCGCGACCTTGACATGTTGATGCAGGGTCTGTCTCAAGATATGGGCTCCAACCAGATAGTCAGGACCACCCCCCTATGAATAAACAGAAGAGGTGCAGTGTTTTGTAGCATTTTTGATGTTATAATCACATCCCCACCAACACTCGGTCTCTTAACAAGCAGGTCCCCCCCCCCCCCCCCAGATTTCTCGTTAGGGGGTACCCCGACAAGCGGAGTCAAGTTCCAAAGTAGCTACCTTTTGGTGGTTCTGGCACAAGAATAGCTCATCTACCAGGGAAACCCATCTATTTCCCCCAAAATTTCAAAAGGACACCTATGGCAGTGCTGCTTTCTCGGAGCGCGGGATATGGGGATGTTATCGGGAAGTTCTTTTTTTTTTCTTCCGCGCTTCGAAGGGAGGGTCCAGGGCGGATCTCCACGGAAGCAAGCCAGCCACACATGGCTGGGGGTCAAACCCAATGGTCATCTTGGGGTTGGTGTACCCATTTTAGTCTATTTTAGTGGGGATTGGGATGCTCACTGGGAGCCACAGTCGAAACCTGGGTAGGTGAAGGTTAGAAAGGGACGATCCCAGGCATAAATAGCTGCCGCCTTCCTACGTCTTCACATAGTTCTGGGTAGACCCTTCTACTACCGGGGTTTGACTATGACTCACATGAAAGCCACGCGTCCTTTTTCTTCGGGGCCGAGTGAGGTGAGTCAATGAGCCGACCATCCAGGGTTATGCATCCATAGATGCGCTTTGCAGCCTCCCTTGCCGAGACAGAAGCAAAAACACGTGTTTGCGCTTGTTGTATAAGACGCGCTCTTTTTTTTCGTATTTTCAGGGGACGGCCGCAAATTCCGGTAGCGCATGGCGATCCTACGTGAACCATGGGCGGTGTAAATTTGCATGCCAGCGTCAAGCGTTTGGCTAATTCGACCTGAGAAGGGCACTGCGGGGCGATGCCCATTTGCTCAGAGATTCTGTCCAATTCATGCCGGAAAAAAAGAAAGCGCGCTAACTTCACTGTTTTGCTGCATCTGCATTTGATGTTTTCGAACACGAGTTTGTCGGCATATTCTGGACATGGTTACATTGTGTGCCAGTGGCCGGATCATAGTCATTTAGCCAAGGGCGATGGCTTGACGTGGGCCGGTGTCACATCGACGCTTCTTCCACTGGCGGCAGGTTGACAAGCCGAAACCGCCGTTTCTCTTTGCCTGGACATCAGATTTAGGGTGGGAGGACCTTTGTCTGACCTTGTGCTAGTATATAAATCCTTGCCATGCAACTCGAACATCCTTTGCCCCAATGTCAAGGCAGCTGGATTGGCTGAACTCTCCCATTCACATTCACTCGCAATTGTAGCTTTGGTGCATTTTGCTTGGATGTTAGGACTTCAACTTTTTGCCAACTCACGTTTTGTTCCCTTTTCCGAGTTAAACCACTAACAGTTATTTTCACTTTCAGCAGGGGAGCAGAAAAACGCCGCCGAGGTAGATCATACCAAAGGTCCTTTTTCGACGCCCCCCGATGCTCTCGCTGCCCTTTGCCGGGCACCGCTGGCAATGTGCCCAGGGCCCCAAGGACCGAACCGGGGAGGGAGAAACCAAGAAGAGTCCACAAATGGCCGTGGTGGTGAAAAAACCGGTGCTAAAATGGGTTGGAAAGTGGAAACATGGACCAACTGCGGTCAAAAAGCCGGAATTCCAAAATGGGTTGCCCGATCGGTAAGTGGAAACATGGGTACCAACCTGCGGTTTGCCCCGATCGTCTAATTTTGAGCCACACCCAAATGGCTGTGGTGGTAACCCAGGCAATTTTTGCGGCAAATGGAGGTTCCACCCCAAAATGGATCGCCATAGGTTATGCAACTCATGGCCACATGGAACCCAAAAACCTCACACGACCGAATTCACCCCAAATGGTGGGTGACGTGGGGGAATGGCCCCCCAACCACCTTAAGTTTCAGGCTGGTGAAATATGAAAATTCACCCAGATAGCATCCAAAAGGGCTGGCCGCTGGGCAGAGGGAGGCCACCACAAAGGGAGTTGGTCAGAAGGAGGCTTCCTTTTTCTCGCTTGCACCTGACACTTGCGGAGGGTTGCGGAAGGAATCGGCAAAACCAATGGCTCCATCTCGACTGCGAAGTGGGGATGGGACCCGCAAGTCTGCCTGTTTTCATCCATTCGTCCCCTTGAATTGGTTGCATGTTGCATTTTTGGGGCTCTCAGGCTCTCAAACTTACTGGGTGGTGGGTTTCCCTTTAAGGAAGCTCGCCCCGAAGTCACGTCCAGTTGATGTCAACATGTGGCCTGTGGGTCCCAAAGGCCAATGTGAGGACCTGCCTTTCGCGTCGGTTAGGAGCAGAGGGGGGACTTCTTCCCCCGCTGGGCGTCGCAGCTCTTTGGGCCTTTCCGCCCAGGCTCGTTCTTACCGCGCGCGAAGCGGCGCGGTAAGCGGCTAAGAGCGCGCGAAGCGGTTGGAGGCGAAGAAGCTGGCACGCCGGAAAACAAAACCCAGGTTACAGATTCCGGACACCTTCTGGAAATTGAGTAAAAATCCTTACATAATCTGTTTGGGTAGTTCCAAAACTGGACCACCTTACAAATTGCAGAAACACCAGACAAATTCCACCACCACCAAACCGCCTTACAGGCAGCACCGTACAAACACCACCCTACAAACAAGAATTTTCATCAGATTACAAAAACCACTTACAAAAAATGGGGGTTGATCAGAAGGTCCAATGGAGATGGGATGATCACTGGGGGAAACCTCCGGAAAAAAAGGTGATATTTTTCGACAGGGGAAAACCAAACCTATGGGGGTTGATCCGTATTCCCTTCGGCCCACAAATGACCAAGGGCAACTTTTCTCATGGAAGCATCAAATCTTCTTCTCCTGGTTTGCCAACCAATAGTCATCCCATGTCCGCTAGACCTTTTGATCAAACCCTACATGCATGCCGAGACTCACAAATGCACAAACACAAGCTCACAAGCTCACAACCACACAACCACACAACCACACGACACCACGGCCGCACAGCCACACAACCAAACGAACACACGAAAACACCAGCACACAAGCACAAGCACACACACACACAAGCACATAAGCGCACAAGCACGCAAGTACACAAGCACGCAAACACAAGCACGCAAGCATAGAAAAACACACACACACAGACAAACACACGCAAGCGCACGCAAACACACGCAAGCACACACACACATGCAAGCACAAAAACACGCAAACACGCAAACACACACACACACAACCACACACACACACACCACACACAAAAGCACAACACACACAAACACACGAACAAACGACCATACACACTCACAAGCACACAGACACACACACACAAACAAACACACACACACACACACACACAGACAAGCACACACACACAACACAAACAAGCATACACAGACACACAAACACACAGACGCAAAGCAAGCAAACACGCGACAACACACACAAACACACAAACAGAGAAGCACACAAACACAAACACAAAAACAGAAACAAACACAGAAACGCACAAACAAGCACACAAACACACAAATACACAAACACACAAACACACAAACACACAAACTAACAAACAGACAAACGAGCAAGCAAGCAAGCAAGCCAGCAAGCAAGCAAGCGAGCGAGCAAGCAAGCAAGCACATCAACAAAGAACAAACCATCACAAACAAGCAATAGCAATCAAACAAACAGACAAGCAACCAACCAAACAAACAACTAACCAACCAGCCAACCAAACAAACAAGCCAGAAGAAGAGCAAACAAACAGTCAAACAAACAAACACACAAACAAAGAAACAAAAACACAACAACAAACAAACAGACAAGCACACAATCGAACGAACGAACAAACGAACAAACAAACAAACAAACAAACAAACAAACAAACACACACACAAAAACAATCAAACAAACAAACAAACAAACAAACAAACAAACAAACAAACAAACAAACAAACAAGCAAGCAAGCAAGCAACCAAGCAAGCAAGCAAGCAAGCAAGCAAGCAAGCAAGCAAGCAAGCAAGCAAGCAAGCAAACAAACAAACAAACAAACAAACAAACAATCACAACAACAAACAAGCACACAAATGAGCAAATAGACAAACGAACAAACAACAACAACCAAGCAAACAAGCAAACAAGCAAACAAGCAAAAAAGCAAATAAGCAAACAAGCAAACAAACAAACAAGCAAACAAACAAAAAAACAAACAAAAAAACAAACAATCATACACACCCACAAGCACGCAAACACACACACAAACACACACCCACAGAAACACACAAGCGCGCACAAACTTTCACAACCACACAGCCACAAGCACACAAGCACACAACCAACCAACCAAACAAACAACCAACCAACCAACCAGCCAACCAACCAACCAACCAACCAAGCAAGCAAGGAAGCAATCAAGCAAGCAAGCATAACAAAGAATCAAGCAAGCGAGCAAGCAAAAATAAACAAACAAACAAACAAACAAACAAACAAACAACAACCAAACAAACAAACAAACAAACAAACAAACAAACAAACACACAAACAAACAAACAAACAATCAAACAATCAAACAAACAAACAAACAAACAAACAAACAAACAAACAAACCAAATAATTAAAACAAGCAAACAAACCAATAAACAAACAAGTAAGCAAACAAACACACAAATCAAACACAAGTACACCCACGCAGGCAAACACACATAAACAAACACATACAAACACGCAACCACACAAAGACAGAAACACAAAACACAAAACACAAACACATCCACACAATAGAAACCCACACGGGCACAGAAGCACACACACTAGAAACCCATCCACGCAAACACGAAAACAGCACAAACACAGACGCGCGCACACACACACACACACACACACACACACACGCGCGCACGCGCGCCCACGCACGCACGCACGCGCGCACGCACGCGCGCGCGCGCACGCACGCACGCACGCACGCACGCACGCCTGCCTTGCCCGCAGCATCCGCACGCCCGCCGCCCGCCCGCCCGCACGCACGCACGCACGCCCGCCCGCCCGCCCGCCTGCCCGCACGCACGCACGCACGCACGCACGCACGCACGCACACACACACAGACACACACACGACACACACACACACACACACCCACCCACCGACCCACCCACCCACCCACTCACCCACCCACCCACCCACGCACGCACGCACGCACGCACGCACGCACGCACGCACGCACGACCACGCACGCACGCACGCACGCCCACGCACGCCCACGCACGCCCCACGCACGCCCCACGCACGCCACACACACACACACCCACACACACACACACGCACACGCACACGCACACGCACACGCACACGCACACGCACACGTGCACGCGCACGCGCACGCGCACGCGCACGCGCACGCGCACGCGCACGCGCACGCTCACGCGCACGCACGACGCGCGACGCGCGACGCGCGACACGCGACGCACGACGCACGACGCACGACGCACGACGCACGACGCACGACGCACGACGCACGACGCACGACGCACGACGCACGCACGCACGCACGCGCGCACGCACGCACGCACGCAGCACGCGACGCGCGCACGCGCGCACGCTTTACGCGCGCTACGCACGCGGCACGTGGCGCGCACTGCGCTGCAGCCGCTAACCGCGCACGGGCGCATTGACAGCGCGACGCGCACGCTGCCCGCCGGCCCGCGCATCCGCTGCGCGTTGTGCGTGTCCACATCGTTCCCGTGGCGGCTCGTGGCCCGCAGCACGGTGCACCGCCGCTCCGCCGCCCGCCCGCCCGCGCCCGCCGCCCGCGTGTCCGCGCCCTGCTTTTGCTGTTGCCGCTTCGGGGCGCGCGGCTGCCGCGCGCTTGTTTGATCCTTTTTCTCCGCGCCGCTGGCTGCGCGCACTGCGCCGCGACGCGCGCGGACGAGCGTGCGCGCTTTTGCGCCGACGTAACGCACCGCGCTTTCTCACCCTGGCCCGCCGCGCCCGCCGCGCGCGCCCTGCGCCCCGCCACGCCCGCGCACGCGCACGCGCACGCGCACGCGCACACGCACACGCACACGCACACGCACGACCACGCACACACACACACACACACACACACACACACACACACACACACACACACACACACACACACACACACACACACACACACACACACACACACACCCACCCACCCATCCACCCCGCACACCACACCACACCACCCACACCACCCACACCACCCACACCACCCACACCCACCCACCCACACCCACACCCACACCCACACCCACACCCACACCCACACCCACACCCACACCCACACCCACACCCACACCCACACCCACACCCACACCCACACCCACACCCCACCCACACCCACACCCACACCCACACCCACACCCACACCCACACCCACACCCACACCCACACACACACACACACCCACACGCACACGCACACGCACACGCACACGCACACGCACACGCACACGCACACGCACACGCACACAGACACTTTCGTTTAGAAGCACTGGGAGTCCCTTCCGTAGGCGACGTGGTGGCAGTAGATCAGCACACCAACCAGCGGCACCTGCACGCGGAGGTGGTCCGAGAACTGGTGGAAGGCAGGTGCTTTGGATTGGGATTTTGGAGTTGGGGGCGTATCAGTTTGCCCTGCCCCCAAATGAAGATGGCCAACTTTTCCATGTGGGAAGTATCGGTTTTTAGCGGTTTTTCCCCAATGGGCGTCCCATGTAACGAACTTTTTGATCAACACCCGTTTGTCAATGTCCTCTTTATGTAGGTGTTGGATCTCGCCAGAGGCTTGTGCTTTTGCCCCAGAACCGCAGCAAATGGAAGCCACCAAGTTCAATTCAAAACCAGCAAGTCGAACCACTACGAGTGAAGCTTTTCACCGGAGGATCAACAGGAAGGTCCCCCAGTAGTGCCCTTTTACCCTTTTTGGGGGAGGGTTTAGCTACTAAAAAAGACTACCGAGAAAGAAAAAAATAGTAAAAACAAGTTGGTACCCTTATTCTAACCTCTTTACTGGAGGACCTAGTCGTTTGAGCCATGGTTTGAAGCACGCTGTTGAACAACAGCTTTTGGGATTTTCATTTGCCCAAAGCGAATCGACCTTTCGACCTTGTCTGGTTTTCCCGTTTTGGGAACCATATTTAGTGGCCCCAAAATGTGATCAAGGGAGTTTTGGGACACATGGCATATGGGGGCCTTCTCAAAACGGTTGACACCCCTTTTGGTTAGGAAGCCACACAAAGAAACCAACTGGGACCTGCTTAACGCCCAGAATGGTCTTTTGGTTAGTACTCAACGGGAAACCAAAGGAAACCAACTGATTTCGGGGACCCCTGATTAAGGCCTGTTTGCGTACTCGACGGAAGGTCTGGAGCACGATGAGCTCTTCAGCGGGTTGCTGAGGAGATGCGAGCCACGCGGCGCGGGTAGCGGGTAGCTGACGGGTTTCGCATGGGAGGCGGAGAGTTTCACCCATTTGGCTATGAGTTTTAGCAGGGAACCCCCTCCAAGGTGATTGGTGGACATGGATTTCCACCGAATTCTGATGTCCACCATTTCGGGTCCCCGATCAAAATTCAGTCCCCTTTAGGTCTGCGTTCTGTGGGAGGGCACTCCGGATTCTCGATTTCTCCTTGGCCCTTGGCGGCGAGGATCCTCCGCTCTGGCCCGAGTTGTCGAGTTGTGTATGGCTTTCCAGGCTTGTTTCAAAGGGAGCCAAAAAATAAAAGGCAAGCCACCATATGGCCATGGGTCAAAAGCCCAGTTACTCTCAGTGAACATCCGATTCAATCCAACCACTAAAATAGGTTCCAAAATGGGTGGTGAATTCCCCTGCCCCACAATGGGATCCCATTGGTGTCGAGCCACAGCCATATTTTGCGGTCCCCCAAGTTGACGCATGACCATCTCGACAAGCGAAGTCCAGCGATGCAAAAAAGCTCAGGTTTCCATTGCACCAGAATCCGAAGTGCACTGAACCCTATTTGCCTTTTGCGCGAAAGTCCAAAACAAGGTCTGACTCTCGCATGCATTTTCCCTGAGATGACCATCGCCATAGCCTGCCTTGCGACCTCCATTACGCTTTGCCAGGTGCCTGAAGGTGCAACAGGGTGTGTGCCCCTGTCTAGGTGGTCGGGTTGGAAGGGGAACATGTGTAGGCATTGAGTGGTTGGACTCCAGTGCAAGTTTAGAACCCATGAACCTTTTGGGCACTCTCAAGACCGGATCTTAGCAGCATTCGTCTTCTTCCTCTGCGACACGTGTCCTTTCCAAGGCGGTTCCCCGTGTACTGACCAGTTTGCCATCCCCCACTTGTGTGACGCAAGAAATCTCCCCCTCTATATGGGGGGGTCAGTCTTTGGGAAGCCCTTTTTTGTTGTATCACAGAAAAAGAAAAGAAAACAACCAACGCATCACAACAAAAAGCATCAAAAACAACACATTTCCCACCGCCCTGACCCAACGCGGAAAAAACAAAGAATTAAAACAGGAAAAAAAGCAACTTCCGGCCGCTGGCTGCCTCTGCCCGGAGCCTCGCCCATCTGCTGCAGCGAGGCTGCTGCTGCGGCTGGGCGACGGCTCGCTGCGGCAGATCCCCCGGCGGCGCTGCGTGCGGGTCTTCGCGCGCGACGAAAACGAGCGGCGCGTGTTGCTGGTGCACGAGACCTTCGCCTACCGGCGGCTGGCCAAGACCCAGGTGGGCCAGGCGATGGATGGGGGGGGGGAGGTGGGGAGGTGGGGAGGTGGGGTGGGGAGGTGAGGTGGGAGGTGGGGGTGGGGAGGTGGGGGAGGTGGGGGAGGTGGGGGAGGTGGGGGAGGTGGGGTGAACCTCCAGGGTGTCATCTCCATCGGCTCACCCATCTCAGGATCTTCTCCCTCGTCCGCCACCAGCTCGCCCCCGGCCAGCGCCCGGCTCTTGGGCTCATAACCTGCAAACCTCCAGGGCGTCTTTTCCTTTTGGGAGGTGGGGGGTGGGGAGGTGGGAGGTGGGGGAGTGGGGAGGGGGGAGTGGGGGGGAGTGGGGGGGAGTGGGGGGGAGTGTGGGAGTGGGGGAGGTGGGGGAGGTGGGGGGGGGGAGGGGGTGGGGGTGGGGGGAGGTGGGGAGGTGGGGGGGGAGGTGGGGGGGGGCCATGAGTGGAGCTGGTGAGGCGGCGGAGGACGTTTGGTGAGTTTTTTTCGTGCCGTTTTTTGGTGCGTTGCCGTCTCCTGTCAGGACGAGAGCTGGGGGTGGTGGGAGCCTCCCCAGGCCCGGTTTCGCTCGCCTTTTTTCTTCGTTTTTTTCTCGTCTGTCAGGAGTGGGACGGCTCCGGCGGTTCCGTGCCCGCCAGGAGGCGGCCTGGAGGCCGAGCCGCAGGCGCGCTCGATCGGTCGCCTTTTTCTCGGTTTGCGTCGCTCGCGGAGGCCGCCGCCATCAAAGCTCCGCAGGGAAGCGGAGCACAACGCCGCCAAGGCCCGTCTTTTCCCTTCGTTTTTCCATTTTTTCCGCTCGCCTGGCAGGACAGGGCGCGCGTTGAGCTCGCCATCAAGGCGCGTTCTTCGCCGTTCGGATGTCGGCCTTTCTTTTTTTTCTTCCTGTCAGGACGAGCGGCTCACCGCGGCGGAGACCCGTGCTTCCACCGCGGAAGCGCGGGTCTCAGTTTTGGAGGCAGAGAAGGCGCGACCTTTTTTTTCGGGGTTGGGCGGGACCCGCAAATCCGTTTTGCAGGCGGCATTGATGGAGGAGCTCGCCGCGAAGGCCCGTTTCCCTTCCTTCTTTTCCCCCCCTTTTTGGGGGTTTTTTCCTTGTCAGGCCACTCGCGTGGCCGTGCTCGAAACCGAGCTCCGCGGCGAGAAGGTTTGGACCCAAGGCTTTCAGGCCCGCTGCCGGGCGTCTTTTTTTTCGTCTTTCCTGCCCCCCGTTGCGCCCCGCCAGGCGGACGCTCGCGCGCTCCGGCTGGAGCTGGAGCGCTTGAAGGCTCATCCGTCGACCGTTGAAATCGATCGGCCTCGCTTTCGTTTTTTTTTTCGAACCGTCGCGCTCGATCCCCCGCAGGACAGTGAGCCCGACGCGGCGCACGACCTCGACCCGGAGGAAAAAGCGCTTGGGCCCGCGGCCTTTTTTTGTTGTTGTTTTTTTCCAGTGCCGAGCGGGCACTTAGAGGAGTGCCGAGCGGGCACTTAGGAGTGCCGAGCGGGCACAGTGCCGAGCGGGCACTTAGGTAAACGTGCCGAGCGGGCGCTCTAGGTTAGGAGTAGGCAGTGCCGAGCAGGCACGCGGGCACGGTGCCGAGCGGGCACTTTAGGGTAGGAGTGCCGAGCGGGCACAGTGCCGAGCGGGCACGTAGGATAGTACGGATTCGCCCAACGACTCATAGTACGAGTTCGCCCAACCCTTAGTACGAGTTCGCCCAACGACTTATAGTGTGGGGTACTGAGGGAGCTCGGGGTTTTTTAGGCCCTTATAGGAACCTATAGGAACCTATAGGAACCATTTAGGAAACCCATAGGAAACTCATAGGAAGTCCATAGGAAGCCATCTTCTTCTTTTCCTATGGACTTCCTATGAGTTTCCTATGGGTTTCCTAAGGTTCCTATAGGTTCCTATAAGGGCCCCTCAGGCAGGCGCCTGGTGGGTTTGGCTTGGTCGTCGTGACACCCAGCCAGACGAAGGGTGCCGGGAGCTCGGACTTTTTTTGCACCCTTATAGGAACCTATAGGAACCTATAGGAAACCTATAGGAAACCCATAGGAATTCCATAGGAAAATGAGAAGAGGGTTGCTATGAGATTCCTATGGGTTTCCTATGGGTTTCCTATAGGTTTCCTATAGGAAAGAGACTTCATTCCACTGCTGGATATATTGGCGCGCAGTTCCGCCGGCGGAGAGGTGTGAGGTGGGGGAGAGGTGGGGGGGGAGAGGTGGGGGGGGAGAGGTGGGGGGGGAGAGGTGGGGGGGGAGAGAAGTGGGGGGAGAGGTGGTGGGGGGAGTGGTGGGGGAGAGGTAGGTGGTGGGGGGGAGAGGGGGGAGAGGTGGGGGGGAGAGGTGGGGGGGAGAGGTGGGGGGGGGCGGGTGGGGGGGGAGAGGTGGGGGGGGAGAGGTTGGGGGGGGAGAGGTGGGGGCGGAGAGGTGGGGGGGGAGAGGTGCGGAGGAGGTGGGGAGAAGGAGGGTGGCTTGGGTCTTGTGTTTTGGTACGTTTTTCCCTTGTTTGGGGGGGAATCCCCTAAAAAAGGACACACCCGCTTGTTTTGGCGACTGGTCGTTCTTTCTGTTTTTCATCTTTTTTCCCACACTATTGTGTGGGGTTATTTTTCCTTGCTTCCATTCTTGAGGTGGGCGGTTAGCTGAAAGCTGCAAGTGGTTCTGACATCCAAAGAGGGCCCGGCTGTTCTGCGAGTTCAGGCCAGGTGTTGCAGGGGCCGGTCGGGCCGTTTGGCGTGCTCAAGGTCTCAAGGTCTCAAGGTGCAGTGGCAGTTGCTGGTGGTTGTTGGTTGGTGGCGGTGTCCCCCTCGCCCCCAAACACACAACAAACACCACGGATTCCCTCTTAAATGGGACACCCCCGTGTGAGTTGCCTGAAGGAATGGGGTACGTCATGTGGGGTGGTAGTAGCCATCTACTTTGGGACTTATACACATGACAAGCGGATTGTATCCATGCTTACCAACCACTCGCTAAGTACTCCATCCCTTTTAAGTATGGCAGACACATGGGGGACGAAGCCCGCCCAAGGGCCTTCTAGAGCCTTTGTCAGGTTTCATGTTAGTTGACAGGGTCTTGACTTTTGAGGTGCTGCGGGTTCCGCCGTCGTTTTCTTTTGTTTTGGGTGGGTTTCATTGCGAGGGTTGCACCAATGGCCTCGGAAAGTGCGGGGTAAGTGGTAAGTGTGAAACGAGACTAAAACAAGGGACTTGGTAGAGGAATCAGTGAACACCACGGGTTGGTGCCATTTTGCAAACTGTAGGGGAATCAGTGAAAAACCTAAACACCACGGGTTGGTGCCATTTTGCAAACTGTAGGGGAATCAGTGAAAAACCTGAACACCACGGGTTGGTGCCATCTTGCAAACTGTAGAGGAATCAGTGAAAAAACCTAAACACCACGGGTTGGTGCCATCTTGCAAACTGTAGAGGAATCAGTGAAAAATATCCTAAACACCACAGGTTGGTGCCATCTTGCAAACTGTAGGGAAATCAGTGAAAAAAACCTAAACACCACAGGTTGGTGCCATCTTGCAAACTGTAGGGAAATCAGTGAAAAAAACCTAAACACCACAGGTTGGTGCCATCTTGCAAACTGTAGGGAAATCAGTGAAAAAAAGCTAAACACCACAGGTTGGTGCCATCTTGCAAACTGCAGGGAAATCAGTTGAACAAAACTAAACACCACGGGTTGGTGCCATCTTGCAAACTGCAGGGAAATCAGTTGAACAAAGCTAAACACCACGGGTTGGTGCCATGTTGCAAACTGTAGGGGAATCAGTGAAAAAAACCTAAACACCACGGGTTGGTGCCATCTTGAGAACTGTAGGGGAATCAGTGCAAACAACCTAAACACCACAAGTTGGTGCCATCTTGCAAACTTTATGGGAATCAGTGAACAAAACCTAAACACCACGGGTTGGTGCCATCTTGCACCACGGAATGGTGCCATCTTGCAGACTGTGAAAAAAGACCTAAACACCACGGGTTGGTGCCATCTTGCAAACCGAATCGGTGAAAACAAACCTAAACACCACAAGTTGGTGCCATCTTGCAAACTGTATGGGAATCAGTGGGAAAAACACCTAAACGCCACGGGTTGGTGCCATCTTGCACCACGGGTTGGTGCCATCTTGCAAACTGTATGGGAATCAGTGGAAAAAACCTAAACACCACGGGTTGGTGCCATCTTGCAAACTGTAGGGGAATCAGTGAAAAACAACTAAACACCACGGGTTGGTGCCATCTTGCAAACTGTAGGGGGATCAGTGAAAAAACCTAAACACCACGGGTTGGTGCCATCTTGCAGACTGTAGGGGAATCCAAGCTGCACACTGCTGGTGCCAAAGAGTGAGAACGGACGTCGCAGGCGCCTGCCAAGTTCTTATCCCGCGCAGGCGGATGCGGTGCTCGAGATCGGCTCTTCCTTCGGAGATGCTTGGTAGTGAGGGACACGGAGAGTCGCCTCAGAGCTTGACTGCTATTGGGTTGCATCTTTAGACTTTAACTTTTTGGCTGAAATCAATGGGTTTTCCACTAATCCTACAAAAAGTTCAACTTTTTGCAGAGGGGTCGTTGCAGCAACAAAGAGAGAGTCTCCACAGGTTCGGCGGGTTTCGCAATGACTTGGCTTTAGGACGGAGAGGGATGATGCCAACGAGTCGTCGTCTGATGGTCCCGGGGCTGGATCTTTGCGATATTTGAAGGGAATTTAGGCAGCACACGGACGCTTGGTTTGAAAGCATACAGCATCTTCAAGGATGGACAGTCGCATCCTAAGACCACAGGAAGCGTTGTCAGATTTCCAGATCGGGCAGTCGCCAAACGCAGATTCTATGCCAGAGTTCGCGCCGTTCTTTTGCGAACCACGTGGTGTGTGGAAGCGAGCAATAACTCTTGCTGTTCGGAACTGCATGTAGCTTATTCTCCAATCAGAATACTTTTCAAAGGCGCCGAAAAAAATCGATTCAGCTCTCGGATTTGGTTCCAGGCGCCAAACCCGCCGAATCCGAACCGAATCCGAAGTGAGTGCCGGCCAAACCGAACCCCAATCCGAACCCCAACCGATTTTCTCGCCGACTCCGAACCCGCCAAACCCGAATCCTGTGAGTGCCGGCAAGGAGTGCACTCACATCCTGGCCTCCCACGCGCGCGAGGTGCTGGGCATCGACAACAGCCCAGAATTGGTGGAGGCGTGCGGGGAATGTTCTGGGGATCGCCGCAAGCTGCAGCCAGCTCTGCAGCTCTCTTGGCGTCTCTGCGTTTGGTTTGTTCTAGGGTGGTTCTGTACCCCTTGGTTTCCACTTGGCTCTGTTTGTTTGTTTGTTCGAAGGGTGGTTCTGTACATACCCCTGGGTTTCTTTGGTTTCGAAGCCGCTTTACAAGGGGTACATACTCCTTTTGGGGAGAGGGGGAAGGGAACATGAGCAAGGCTTGTAGGTTCATTTGCCCAAGGGGCATGTAAAAGGCGTATGTACTAGCGCCCCTGGATTTTTGTTTGTGTGTCTGTGTGTTTTCTTTGTTCTCTGTTTTGTTTGTTTCTCCCCGTCTCTGTGTCTTCCGTCTCTCTCCTCTGCTCTCCTCTGCTCTCCTCTCCTCTCCTCTCCTCTCCTCTCTTCTCCTCTCCTCTCCTCTCCTCTCCTCTCCTCTTTTGTTTTTTCCCCCGCTTGCCTTTTTTCCCGTCTTTTCTTTTCTTATCTTTTATATCCTTTCCTTTCTTTTTTGTTCCTTCCTCTCTTCCTTTCTTCCCGTCGTCCTGCTTTTCTTCCTTTCTCCCTTTCTGTTTCTTTCCTTTCTTTCTTTCTTTCTTTCTTTCTTTCTGTATTTCTTTCTTTCTTTCTTTCTTGCTTTACTTTCTTTCCTTTCTATCTTCCTTCTTTTACTTCTTTTTTGTTTACTTGTTTATTTGTTTGTTTGTTTCTGCCTTGCTTTCTTCCTTTCTTTCTGCCTTCGTTCCTGCGTTCTTTTTTTTCTCCCTTTTTTTTTTCTCTCTCTCTCTCTCCCTCTATTTCCCTATATTTTCCAATTGTTCTCCCTCTATTGCTCAGTTTCCCTCTCTCTTTCTTTCTACTTTCTACTTTTTTGCCCCTCTCTCTCTCTCTCGCCGTTCATCTCTATTTCTCTCTATTTCTCTCTATTGCTCTTCATTTCTCTCTTCTTCTCTCTCTTCCCCCGTCTCTGTCTCTCTGCTTCTCTCTCGGTGCAAACCAAGACAACCGTGTCCGGGCCCACAGAATGCAGACATGTGCGAAGCAAAAATGGGGGGAACTTCACATTCAAGTCTTCATTCCGGGTGAACCTTTTCCCTGTGAATGTCTATCTTCCCATTCAAATCCTACTCTCCCGCCCGAGACTGAGGGGCCCGGGGTACCCTTCTTCGGGGTCTGTCGGCTGCATCGGCCAAAAAGCAGCCGTTGCGCACATCAAGGGGAAGGATGCCAGCACAAAAAGCTTGGACAGGTCGGAGCCTCCATTTGGAGCTCACCTCAGGAACCCAAGCCCTATGTATGGCAGGGGGGTTGGGGGGGGGGTTATCATTCCCGCACATCATTTTCCTTGGTGGGTAGGTCCCAGAGCACTGAGACCACTGAACCACTGGTGCGGCGAAGCGGCACAGCAAGTCGGCGCCGACTTTCGGCGCCGAAGCGAACGAGGAGAGCCGGCGCCGGTACCCCACGCTGCACTTCGAGCTGCTGGACGCGCTGAGTGAGCCCGAGCAGCTGGCGGAGCTCTGCAGATCGCTCCTCGGCCGATGAACTCGGCTCGGCCGATGGCGCCGGGGGCCGGTGTTTTTTTTTTTCTTCTCCCGAGTTGGAAGGATTTCCTATGAAGAAGCACCTGTGGTGTATCTTAAAGGCATTTTCAGAGGCCTTGGTGATTCCTTACTGAGAGCCTGCATGTGTTGTTTCTGGTACTCTACCACTGCAAAATTGGTCTCTTTTGGGTACAGGGTCGGCGGCGGTAAATGGTGTCTGTTATTCTTTTTCGGCAGTTTTGAAGGAGGGGTTGGGGGGGCGGAGGGGCGGCGGAGGGGCTGAAATGGGTCATGATCTTGCAGGTCTCAGGGCTTTCACCAAAAGGAAAACCGCGCACAAAACATTAGTGGGTTCAACTCATGCGGCACCAAGCATGGGTTCCCAGTTGAAGTTGAACTTGGGACAATTCCCCAAAAGTGGGAATTCCCGGAGAATGGTCGGTGAGTCCCTCTGTCTCTTCAAGGGGGTTGACAACATACTTTGGGGGTGGGAAACCCCTTTGAACTGCCATTGAGTTTTCTTTTTTGAGGATTTCAGTTTGATGGTGACAGCCGATTTTCCGTGTTTGGTCGTTCCAAACCTCCTCACCTTTTGGGCGGGGTGATGTAAAAAGGGTGGACATGTAGGGATAAGGTTCCACAAGCGGATTCTGAAATCTGCGTCAAGTACAGCGGGGACATGTGTTTGGTGGAAGAAAGCTAGTTTCAGTGGGACAGCCCACGAAGGCGCTAGCGTTTGACTCTTGGCTCTGGCAACGCCGTGCTTCAAAAATCAGCCACTTGTCGAAGCACGGTACGGCTCAGCGGGAAAAACAGACGAGAAAAACAACCAGCAACTACACTGCTAGATCGAGGGTATATACGCCGCTTTGGCCGTGGAGGTTTGCGGATAGTGCAAATTCTCTACTTCTCCTCCAAATGGAACCAGCGGGCTGGTGTCTGGGTCAAAAGCTTTCTCCGAAAAAGTGTCGTTAAACCTCGGTATTTTTGGCCCTCGCAGCTTTCATGGATGCTAGCCATTTGAATCAGTTCGCCAAGACCAGGAAAACGTCATAGCAGCGGCTGAACTGCTCGCTGTACCTTTTCGGGCCTCGCTTCTTTTTTCGCGGATCAGATTTGCGACAGCCGGGGAAAGCGAAGCGGCCTTTGGGCACATTCGGACGCCGGGACGTGCGAAGCTCGATCTTCTGGGGCGGTTTTTTTGCAGTGTTCCGATGGAATATCACGGGTTCCGATGGGGCTGAAAATCCAGACGTCGGGATGTGTGAACCACTCGTGACCACCCCTCTTGGCCCAGCCAGCCTTGGCTTTCCATAGACTTTGAAGTCCTTCGACCCCTGTACATAGGTGTCCTTTTTAGTCTAGTGTGGTTAAAAGTCGATGGGGTCCCACGGGTTTAGATGGGTTTTATTCCAATTTCCAGGGAGACCCATCTATTTTTCCAAAAGGACACCTTAGAGCCCCTGTAGCTCTGCCTGAATTGAATGGCGCTGCCCACTTTTCTGGGGTGCGAGGAAAGCCCCCGTCGAAATCTTTGGTCAATGTCGGGGGGTGGCGGTGACGTGCTGGCATGATCTCTAAGTTTCCCACACAGCATCAGGTTGTTCAAACCCTCATGCCGCAAGATTCTTATACTGTCTGGGCAGTGCTTCCTTCTTGTGGCGTCCCAGTGCCCCCAGCCAAGATCATGACTTAGGCCTAGGTTGATCCCTCCTTTCGAACAGTCAGTGACTCAGACCGCTGCGCACCGCTGAAAAAAAACGATCAAAGCGCCGCCAGAAATTTGGTCCAACCAAGTTGTTTGGTTTCCCGCGGAACATGAGCCACAATCAAAACCCGGGTAGATGAAGGTTAGTAAGGGCCAATCCCAGCCAGAAATAGTTGCGACCGCCTTCTTAATTCTTGAAGCATGGTTCTGGGTAGACCATGTTAATACCGGGTTTTGAGCAAGTGACTCACACGAGGTTGTCCCAAACCAAGGGCCCAAGGCCAAATTTGTTCCAGACCACATGCCTCAGTGCGTCGCCCACCAAGGCTGTGCGCCGGAAGTGGCGGCGGCTTCAAGGTGGGCGATCTCGGGATTCGCGTGGCGCCACCAGGCGTCATGTTTGGGTTGGTTGGACCCCAATTTGGTTTGTGATTTTCCCCTCCTCCCTCACTTTGTCACAGGGATAAAAATGCCGGTCTTCTGTTTGGAGGGTTTGGGGTTGGGTTGATTTCTATAGGAAGGCCAAAGGGCAGTCATTCCTTTTGGGGCTTTCCCTATTCTACCACGCACATTCTTGCCCTCGATTTTGGGGGACAGACCGACCCCCCGACACGGCAGACGGCAGACGGCAGACCGTCGGCCGACGGCAGGTCTTTGTGGACATCGGTGGGGACCGCCTGGGGGGCGCCGTGTGCCGGGCGCTGGTGCAGCTGTGGCACATCTGCGAGGAGATCGGCGTTTTGCCCAGCCTGGTGGTGGCGTCGGGGCTGAAGGGTCAAAGGGTCGAAGGGGGGAGGGGGTGTCTGTGCAGGTGGACCGAGGGATGTGCGAGACGCAGCGTGGACGGAGCTTCCATCATGGTTGGCAAGGGTGGCTTTGCCACTTACCCTCATTGAACGATCTTTGTTTTTTGCGTTTACACCAACCCCAAAATTGGTATCAACAACAGCACACACCCAACTGAAATCAGGCCAAGCACCTCCGGAATCCTCCCTGAAAGCTGCCCCAGACCACCCCGAACGAGCCTATTTGGGCCTATCGAGCCCCCTGAAATTGTGGTTTCCCCTTAAATTGGTCCAACAAAAAGCACAGACCCAAGTGCAAAAACAACATGAACCACAATAAAACCCGGGTAAATGCAGGGTAGTAAGGGACAATCCCAACCCGAAATGGACTTCCTTTTTTGCTTCGCCGTCTGAATTCTCTAAACTGGTTCTGGGAGTACGACCCGTTTAGTAGCGATCGTTTTTGATTGCGACTCAAATGGCTGTGGCTCAAAGAAGTGGTACCCACTTTTGGGCCCCTTGGACACAGAAGCCAAAGCCTGCGTAACCCCAGCTCCTGAAGTTTGAGCCACAGCCAAACGAACCCGTGCCTCAGGTGAAGTGCAAGAGCCTCGCGGCGAACGCCGCGAACGCCTGTGATGCCCGGGGTGACATCTGACACTCGGCATGAGTATGCGGCGGTTGAGTGTCCCTGGTGAAGTATCTGCTCGTCGTTTTTTGTTTTGAGTGGAGATGGGGGGGGAGGGCCGTGGGATCAAGCCGCCCCACGAAAATGGATCTGGGGGGACATGGTGCGGGATGAGCTTCAAGTGTTCCACGAAAATCAGGTTGTTCAGCATCACTCCGCAAGATCGTTGTGCCTGTAAGTGGTTTTATTTGGTGGACCTGGAACCCCGTTGGTGTCCACCAACGGGTCTGCAATCCGGGTTGTTCAAAGCAAGTCCGCAAGATCCGTATGCCAGATGGTTATTGGTGGCAGCGGCAAGCGGCGAGACGGGAGACATTTTTTTTGTAGGTAGCCTCAAAAGAAGGAAAACAAGGCACCCCAGCAACCTCTTTGCATGTCCGAAACGGCCCTTTCCCCTCTTAACTTGCTGGTGCTCAGTAGGGAATGACCCAGGGTGGTGGGAATGAGCCTAGGGGTCCCCTTAAAGGAAACCACCAGTTGGATGGTTTACAGGGCTCATTCCATTTCTCATTCCCTGCCTATCAAACCAGAAAGCTGCCCTCTTTCAACAAACATGGAAGTAAAAGAGGGTTCCCCAAAAGGAATGCAGTCTTACCGACCTTCCTGTCAGCTTCCGCGATTGTTGAACAGAGGGTGACCATTTGGCTCGGGGCCCATTTCGCCCAATGACCCGGTCGGCCCCATGACCCGCCGCTCGCCGATCCGCCGCATCCGCTCGCGAGCGGCGCTTGCTGAGGCGAGCTGCCGGCCTGGTGGCAGGCCTGCTCTGCGGTGACCAGCGTGCGCCAGAGGAAGAAGCTGGCAGGCCGGGATTGGCTTGGAGGGCTTGGAGGGCTTGGAGGGCTTGGAGGGCTTGGAGGGGTTGGGGGGCTTGGAGTTCTTGGAGGGTTTGGAGGGGGATGAAGGCAACGGGGGGAGAATGAGGAATGGGGGGGGGACCAAAGAAGAGGGAACCCCGGGTTTAAAGGGACACCAAAAGGAGACCGAAACCGAAGCCCATTTGGGGGTGCACCCTGTTTTAAGACCTACAAGGGTTGGGTTGGAACTTGAACCGTTCTTGGGCAGACGGCAGATGCGCTGTTGTTTTTCATTCACCTACAAACCTTGACTGCTGCTGGGTTGGATCTGTAGACTTTAACTTTTTGGTTGAGATCAAGGGGTTTTCCGAACTAAACCCCACAAAAAGTGAAGCTCACTTTTTGCAGACGGGTCGCTACAGCAACAAAGAAGCGCCACATTTCTATCCCTTTTGGGCGGGCAATAGGAAACCACTCCCAGGAAAGCTTGGCTTCAACCCTTGAAAAAAAGTCCGAGTGGAAGGAGCGGAGGCTTGGACGTTTCACTTTTTGGAACCTGTCATGGTCGTTGGGAAACGGCTTTTGCTCATTTTTTTCCGCTTATGGTGGTTTAGTGGTTGAAATCCAAATCCACTTAGCTGCTAAAATTGAGAAATGTTTGCTCCCCTTCCAACATCAACCAAGCTGTACTTGCAGAGAGTACGTCGGTTGCAACCCACTTAGGAGACAAATAAATCCCTGGTGAGTTGCTAAGCGCTCTGCGCCTTTAAGTAGACTTGAACCCAGTGGTTCATTCCCCCCCCCCCCTTCCCCCGAATCCCGGTGCTGAAGTCCATCTTAGGGTCAAAAAGTGGAATTTTGGACCAAACCATGAGCCCGGGCAGGTGGCCTATGGACAGGGAAGAGTTCCGGCGTTCCCGCTCTGACAGGCTGGCATCGCGCGAGGTTTGTTTTCAGCCGAATAGTACACAGTTTGTGCAGCCCCTCGTGTTTCTTTCTTTTTCTTTTTTTCTTCTTCTTTTTCTTCTTTTTCTTTTTTCTTTTCTGACATGCACTATCGGCTGTACCAGCATACATCTCCAAACGATATCACTCACGGGTCTGCTCCCTTGCTTCGTCTCGCCGAGTCCCTGTTCTCGCAGGCAGCCTCGAGACCCTCCAGCCGTAGCAAGCGGCAAGCGGCAAGCGGCAAGCGGCAAGCGGCAACCGGGCTGTCCGAATGGAGAGGCGGGGGGCGCTGGCATTGAAAGCATGGGAGCATCCTGAATTGCCCGTCCGTGACTTTCACCAATTTTAGGCTGTCAAATGAGGAGCCTTGGGCGTCCCTGCAAAATACAGCCCTCCCCCCCTTGGGATTTTTGCGTGACCTGCCATCGGTTTCCGCAGCAAAAAGGCTGGCCCATGCCGGTGCTTTCCCCGGCCGAACAGCTGGCCTCTCAGCTGGGATGCGACGTTTCCCTGGCGCAGGCGGCGCTGAAGGTCTGCCATGGCGGGGTTCCAGCCGCGGCCCAGGTCATCGAGCAGGGCCGCGAGAGGCCCCTGGAGCCCTATGAGGGCCTGGCGCCTGGGCCGTCGCACGGAGATGTGGCCTTCCGACATCCCTGGGTCCGGACCCTGGCGGAGCTGGCCCAAGCGCGCGTGAGGCGGGCGCTGGAGGAGCAGCCGGGGCCGCCGGAGGAGAAGTGGCTCATCTGCATCCGCACCTTTGGCAGGCCTGGCACGCGAGGCTTGCAGAGCGAGCTGCATCGGCTCCTCTTCGGCGCTCTGAAGATGAAACAGGCCAGGATCTTGGAAGAGAAGCTGGAGACGAGCAATCTGACGCTGCTGGCCTTGAGAAGGTTGGCCAAGACCAAGTCGCCGGAGGCCTTCAGACACGCCTTGAAGCAGCGCGGGGTGGGCCGCGTGACTGCGAAGACGGCGCAGGTCCTGGCGGAGAAGCTGTGCGAGCCGTTGGAGGAGGTGGAGAAGAAGCTGGCGCCGGCGGAGAAAGGTCTGCCTGATTTGACCCTGGCGGCTCTGGAGCGGGCCCTGGGGCCTGGGGCCCACAAGCGCTGCTTGATCTTCGTGTCGCACACCGACGCGGCCTGGAGCTCTGGGCAATACGCTGCGGCGCTCAAGAGGCCGTGGGCGGACAGGGTGGTGGTTGGTGTGCGCGGCGCGCATTTGCAGGCGCTCAGCTGGTCGAAAGGTCGAAAGTGCCGTGACATGAAGTCAACATTGTGTGTGTGTGTGTGTGTGTGTGTTGTTCCAGGGAACCTTGGTTGAAAGGGACACCAAAATAAAAACCAACATTTGGAGGGTTGTCGCATTTCGACAAACCCAAATAACTTCCATGTATTGAACCTGGGCTTGCCAGGTTCGCTTCATCGAAGAGGCGGCTCCGGCGGGGAGTCACATCGTGATTATGGACGACAACATCGAGAAGCTGGTGGTGGAAGTGCCCGACGATGCCATCGTGGCTAAGCAGAAGGCAGCAGGGATTCAGGACTGCTACTTTGGTGCAGTTTGCCAAGGGACGTTAAGACTTTCACTTTTTGCCAACTAATGTTGGCTTTTCGTTAAACCACCAAAAGTTGAAAACTTTTAGCAGGGCTTCGCAAAAAGCGACCGAGGCTACACGCTACCGCTGAGTTGGAAAGACTCCATGAGCCCCTTGTGGGGCACCGGCCTGCAGGCGGTGCAAGAATCCGAGGTGCTCTGCTTCTTGCGGTCGCTTTGTCCGGAGCTTGCGCGCTGGAAGGCGACGCGCCAGGTGGAAGCGGCGCTGCGAAACGCCAAAGTCGGGTCCCTGAAGAAGTTCCAGGCCTTGTCTCTTGACTGCCAGTTTGTGGCTGGGGGGGGAGGGGAGGGAGCCCAAATAAGCCCTAAACAAGGCCGAAGAAGAGGGGTGTTTTTGGGCTTCCTCCCCCTTCCCCTCCCTCCCCCCCAGCCCCTATGACTATTGGGTTGGGACTTTAACTTTTTGGTTGAAATCAAGGGGGTTTTCCGAACCAACCCCCCCAAAATTGAAGCTCACTTTCTGCAGGGGGGTCGTTTCAGCACCCAAGGTCTCCGCAACGAGCTCAGGGACTGCTCCGCTGTCTGTCAGCCAAAAAACGCAAGGCCTGCCACGCGGCCGCGAAGGGTCTCGAGGGAAGGATCTCCGACGTGAAGCTTTCGGCGCCGAGGATGCTCGCCAGGCCCGGCGAGAGGACGAGCAAGACGAGGGAACCGGAGCTGTGCCAGCTGATACGGCGTGCGGGACGGGAAATGACACAGCAGGGAGTGCACCTCTGGGGCATCAATCCAACGAGGAACCACTACTTCCTCAAGGGACGCGGTGACGATATGCGGCAAAGGGCCCTTTCGCAGGGAATATTTCAGGACTTTTCGAACAGACTGGGCTTGGTTTACGGTGCGTGGTTTGGCATCCGTGTGACGCACAAGCCACAGCTTTACACCAGACAGGGGCAGATCAAGGATGACGTGGAGCGCACCCTGCGGTATTGGCACCACGACGGCAAGTTGCTGCGGTTTACTCGCTACAGCGCCGACAAGAACAGCTTCAGGCCTGGTCAGTTTGGCTGCAAGAAGGGCGGCATCTCTTCCAGTTCCTCCCCGCAGGCGCACGGCGCCGAGGCGGACGCGGCGACGAGAGCCCTCGTCGCCGAGTTCGGCGCCTACGCTCGCCTGCCCAGGGCGGGCGAAAGGAGCTCCTGCGGCCTCATTTGGACGCCTGAGGTCGAGAGGAGCAAGCCAGCTGTGTCCGATCCGAAGGCCAAAAGGGTGAAAAGAGGTTGATTTCCACTCCGCTGGAGTTGTTCGGATGTCGCGGGGAAGCCGCGGAGCTGTAGATTATCGTGTAACCAAGGGGTAACACGAGGTAATTGAAACAGGTTTGTCCTGCAAAAGTGGCACAGATTCCCATTTCAGCAGGGAAGATGTGACTCCTTGTGCTTACATTGTTGTTGTTTTTGACTGACAAACCCATTGCCTCGTGCTCGTATAGATTTATTGAATGTGTGGGGTGAGGTGATTCTTTCAATGCTACAGCGTTCGCATCGCAACCAGCAAAGCCTGGCAAGCGGGAAAATGGCCTGAGAGGAGTGCTGTTATGAACCAAAGCGTGAGTAAGCAGATGCCTCCCGTTGCGTATATGACGGGTAGATAGAATCTATGAGTGCTGAAGCGTCCACTGGATGTTTGCAACCTGTGACAGACAGCATCCCATTCTCAACTGGCCGATCCTTAGACGACAAGACCAAGCAAGACAAGCATTTGTGCACATCATGCCAAGGTGCCAGGGTTTAATATGGACCTCCTTGCTTGGCCGCTATATGACTTTATTGCTTCGGCCCTTGCTTATGTGCTCCGTGTCATTGGCTTCGACTGCCGAAGCTGAAGTCTTTCGGCATCGAGCGGTGGCAATTCCCATGCGATGTTGGGGAAAACACATGGTGGGAAAGCCGAAAACTGTGGGAACTCCTGCTGCGATGTTGGGGAAGCCACATGGCCGCGAACTTTTGTAATGTTGGACTCTCTTTAGTGTGATCCCCCCCCCCCTGAACAGTGGAAACAGTCAGCTGGACTCTCTTTAGTGGGTTCCTGGGGGGTCTGGGAGGGACAGTACTTACTTTAGTATTGCCAATTCTACTTTAGTATTGTCAAGGCCCCCTCTCAGATTCCCAGAGCCTGAGCCCGAGCAAGTCCAGAAAGCGAAGAAAGAAGCTTTGCGTTTTTTGTTTTTGTTTTTTGGTGGGGACAAACAAACTTTCCACAATAGAGAACCCCTAAAACAGTCACAGGATTCTGAATTAGAAAAAAACATCCACAATAGAGAGTACTATTAATAAAGGACCCCTCAATAGTGGTTGGTGGACATAAAAGACCCCACCACAAAATGGTTTCCACCCAAACATCCCCCAATCAAATTTTCATAGCCCCACCACCAAATCGTGCCCGAAATTTTCGGGGCAAGGAAAGCTCACGCCCGGACGCTAAAGCCGCAAGCTGGGTCAACCCTCGGCCCGCCAGGCCGACGGCCAGCGCGAGAGATCCCTCGCGCGAAGATCTCGGAGCCGGCGCTGAAAGAGGCAGAGGTGAGCTCCGAGTCGTTCGGTTGGTTGGGATATCGCTGGCGGTTTGGTCACTTTTTGTGGACTTTGACACATATACGCAGATATGTACATATACGTATGTAGATATATCTGCACACATATATATATATATATATATACACATTGCTTTTTAAGTATGAAGACAGATTGCTTATTTGAACCGAAGCCTTTGGCTACCTTTACTGCAACATTCGCTTTGGTTGCGCTTTTCCCCCCATGCCCCATTCTGCCGGGAACATTTCGGGGCTCACCCAGGGTGAGATGGATCATAGGTGTCCTTTTTGGTTGTTTTGGCGGAAAAAATAGATGGCCCTGGTTTATTTGGTGGTTTAATCATCTACCGGGGCCATCTATTTGCCTAAAAAGGACACCTATGTGACGGATTTCATGTTGTCCTCTCGCCATGTTGAGGGGAGGCATTGTCACGGAGCGCCTTTTTTGGCGTGTGCTCGCGAAGACCGCCGTTTCATCCAGAACAGTCGCTCACAGAAATGCCAGGTGGTCTGGAGACCGCCCAAATGGAAGTAGCGAAACGATGGTGGTGGTGTAAACGTCCTTTTTCTGAAGCCCCACTTTGGACTGAGCCATCTACATACGAGGTGTGCTTTTGAACGAAAAGCTGTCAGACGTTCGCCTTTTGTGTGGAGAGAACACACACACACACACACCAAGGGTTCTCCATGTGGCCCTGGTTGCAGGTGTCAGACTTCTTCTTTGGACACGGACGAGACGCAAGTGCTTGGTGGGCGTAGATGAGCCATGGGGTAGCTGTATCCCATGCAGCGCCGGGGGTGGAAAACTCCAAGTGCCCAGACCACCAGCTGTGAGCGAATGGTTGTGTGACAGACCGCACATGCGGCGCTTTGCCCATTGCCGGCCTGTGAGCCGGCTCTTGGATCATTTTTTTGTTTGGCCGGGATCGACCGGAAAAAGATCGCGGAGCAGCTTGACAGGGGCCTTTTGCTGTCAGAATGGATGACCACTAATGCTGAAGTCCGAGGCAGACTTCGCAAGTCGCGCGGCCGGCCGCATCAGCGCAGCTCCTTCCGTCACAAGGGACGGCGCCATGGGATGCTCGCAGCTGCCAATCCCTTCGAGGGATGGTTCGCGCAGGCCCAGGAGAGATACTCCCAGAAGTGGTCCTCGCAGCTCAGTTCAAGGAAGCCAGGTCTTAGCGTCAACTTTGTCACGCGAAGGGGGAACCGAAGTGGAAGTCCCAGTGACATTGGCTTGGTTTCGGGGAGGTTTGTGGGCTTGGCAGCAGCTTTTGGCTTGCTTCGGGGATGTGGCTGAGTGGTTTTGGTTGGTGGCTTTCCCTTCGCTGCAAAACATAAATGCTGCCAGAAAGTTGCTTGAGGGCCCTGCTGAGATGACCCGCACCTTATGAAGCATCCTCTTCATGTTCCTTAGGTCTTCACCTTCTCCCCAGGATCTCGGAACTCTGGAGATCTCCCAAATCTGTCCCATTTGTTCAGTTGGGAAAACACAAGCCCCCAACTTTCCATTTTTGGTCCCCACCCCCTCCCCAAACCCCCCACACCTCCCCAACCCCCCCCCCCAAAAAAAAAACCCTCCCCCCCCCCCAATCCGCCCCCTCCTCAATCCCCCCCATTTTTGGTCGGGGTCCCTCTCCCCTCGTCTTTCCCCTCCGAGGTACCTGGAGGTCTACGAGCGCTACCTGGCGCCCTGGCGAAACCGCACGGTGCACCTGCTGGAGCTGGGTGTGCAGAGTGGCGGCTCGCAGCTCATGTGGCGGAAGGCGCTGGGGCGCGGCGCCCGCGTCTACGGCGTAGACGTGGAGCCGGAGGTGACGCGCTGGGCAACACGAGGCGTGGGGATCTTGGGGTTGCGTTTTGCTTGGGGGGCTTTGCTTTGCTTGGCTTTGGAGGCTTTTCTTTGGTTTCTTGGGTTTCGACGATTGGTTTTTGGGGCGAAATGTTTTGTCGTTTTAGTTGTGTGTGTGTGTGTGTGTGTTTGTGGGGTTTGGGGTTTGGGGTTTGGGGTTTGGGGGTTTGGGGTCTTAGCCTGAGGTAAGGTTCCGCGGAACCCCAAGAGGGTTCTGCAGGGTTTCGCGAGGGTCGAAGCGAGCGCCATATGCTGTTGGGGATATCACCTGAGCTTATCAGGAATCCGAACCCCCCCCCAACAAAAATAAACAAGAAAAAATGGGCTTCGGTGTCCTTTTGGTTTCCCTCCATTAAAAAGATAAGCCGCCGCCTCCATGCACCCATCAGACCCCGAAAGCCACACCTCCACCAAGCCTTGCTGGGGCACCATTGCTTCAACCTTACACCTGACCTGCGCCAGAGCACCGCGAAACCTCCGCAACCTTGCCTGAACCTTGCACCCCGGAACCTCCGGAACCTTGCTCTGGAACCATGCTCGAACCTGACTCCAGAGCTCTCCCGAGCCACCCCCAAACCTTGTTTGGTGGGCTGAGACCCCTTAACTTTCAGCTGTTGCGGGAAAAAGAGACACCCTGCTCGCTTCAGGAATCACCAACTTCATCGGGGATGTCGGTGACGTGGGGTTTTTGCAATCCGTGTGCAGACAGATGCTTCACGGTTGTTGGCATGTTCTCAGTTTTTTGTTCTTCTTCCTTTTGTTCTGTTCATTTTTCTTTTGGGGGGCCTGCAAAACAAGTTTTGCTACCATAGCAAGGGTTGGAAAGGGTTGGAAAGGATCCCTCGCTTGGACGTGGTGGTGGATGATGCGTCTCACCTGAACTGGCATCAGAGACTGGCGTTCGAAGCCCTCTATCCGTGCCTGAACCCGGAGGGTGGCGTGTACATTGTGGAGGACATCAGCGTCTCGGATTTTCGATTCCAATGGGGGGGATGTTCTTTTTGGGTTACCCTGGAGAAGGTGGGCTTGAAGGGGAAGCAGAAGGAAAACCCATCATGGGGTGGTACTCTCAGGATTTCCCTTTCTGGAACCTCCGAAAGTGGCAGTCTCAATTGAAATCCAGCAGCAATTTGTAACTTTTGAAGGGGAGATCCAGTGATACCACTATTTTTGTCGCTGTCTCCCTATCTTGGCATGCGCGTCAAGACAGCACAGAAAATAAGTAAGGCTCATTTTTCGGCCCCAAAAAGAGTCCTAATCACCATAGGCCCGTGCTGTGTGTAGCATCCGATCGACCCCATCTGTTTGAACCCGTTTAAACAGGTCCAAGCATTGCGTCCCAGGCACCTCATACAAGCCCAGCTATGGTGGCGGCTACCGCGCTGAGGGCTCCTTCTTGGAGTTTGCCAAGGACGGTGCTGTTGGACCAAAGAGCCACATGAGCCACATGGGCGCGCCCAAATGGGTATTTTCTTGTGAGCGTACACATTTCAGGTTGGCTTAAAGGGACACAGATCATTTTTAGTGGTCGCCTATTTCTTGAGTGCTTTACTACCAACATGCCTAGTGGGATGTATTTGCAAGCATGTGGCTGACTGATGGCCATTTTTTCAAAATATATGGGTGTTGTTTTTGAGGGTACCGGTTTTGTTGTTGGTTTAAAGCTGAAGGAGCACCACCGCTGTAGGGGTCCCCTAGAGCAAAAGACACCCATATGTCGCCCGGATTGTTGAGGGTTCATCGACCATGCGGCCTGTTGAACCCCTTTGTCAGCTTATTTGTGGAAGGGTATATAATTGGAACCTACTGGTGCAACGCGCATGGAATGAGGATTCTCCTTTGGGGGTTGGCAGGGAAGATCAAATTTGACCACCCCCATGCTTGGGGGCCTCTTTTTTTTGATTACCCATGCGGCAAGGTTCTCCAAACCGCCAAAATTTCCTCCCAAAACGAAACGTCTCCCGAGTTCCTGGACTTTAGTCTCTTTTTGAGTTTGGACCGTTGTAGTGGTAAAATTTGCAATCACTTCGGTGGCTCTTTTTGGCCCATCCACTCGATCGGAAGTGAGGGGGCGCTTTTGGAAGACTCGTTTTCAACGATTATTTAAGGAAGGGCTAGGTATCACACAACAGCTTCTTAAGCATTACAAAGACTTCTTAGGCATCAAGACAAAAATGGCTTCCTGCCCTTCCCACGAGAAATGGGTGTGGGTCAAAATTGAACCACCAGGGGACCACAGGTTTAGTCCTTGGTTGCATTTCTCAGGGCTACCCATTTCGGGGATTCCTATTTTTGCCCCACAGCCAAATGGGGAATCTCCGAGCGCGAAGCGAGCGCTCGCAAGGCGAAGATCGACGAGCTCCAGGCCTTCTGGTCCTGCAGCGTGTCCACGGTGAGCGACCGCTGGGGCCGCTGCAGCCGCGGCAGGCTGCAGGTGCCGTTTCTCGGCTTGAGCTCAGCGCCGACGGAAACGCCCAACACGAGGCGCACGAGGAACGCGGCGCGCGCTGAAACGCTCGGCTCGGTTTCTTTCTTTGTTTTTTGTGGCTTTTTGGATATCCAAAGGGGTTTGTCTCCAAAAGGATGGATTTCCCCAAAATGAGTTGGCGGCTTCTTTTTTGTGGCATTTTTGTGAGTGGTTTCGTGTTTGCTTTTTTGTGGCTCCCCGGGATCCATTTTTGGAGTTGGTCTCCACGGTCTTTTTTGTGGCTCGGGATCCATTTTTGGAGTTTGTCTCCAAAATGGGATCTCCCCAAGATGGGTGGCTTTCCTTTTGATCTCACGCTGGGCTCATCTTTTTGACTGTTTCTAGGGGGTATCGAAGTCAGAAACTGGAATCAGTTGTTTCAAGTTCACCTACCACTTAGGGGGTGACTTTGACAATGGCAAGATTCTGGGGCCAGCGCTCAACTTTGAGGATTTTTTTTTTAAATTGGCGCTTCATTTCCCTTCAACAGTTGAGCGTGCCTCGTGCCGGGAGGTCTTTTTTGCGAGGTGGCGGTTCAACACCAACCAACCTGGGGCTCCGGAGAAAGACAGACCATCCAAAGTGCGAGGCAACACCAAGCAAGAGAACAAAGACAGACCCCAAACCCCTCCTCCGATTCTCCGAGGATCTCGGCCTTCACCCGCAGCACCCACGCGATCCACGTCCACGACGGCCTAATAGTCTTTGAGAAGAGGCTGCGGGAGGTGGCGAAATCGCTGGAGACCGGGAGCCAGAGGCTGCCAAAGCGGTTCATAGGCCACAGCGACTGGGACCTGCAAAGAGCGAATCGAAGTTCGGATCGAAGCGAATCGCTCGGGTCTTTCTATGGGTTGATTCCTTGTCCATTCTTTTCAACCATGGTTCTGTTCCAAACCAGGCGGTTTTTCCTGGGTTTCTGCGGGTTTTCTAGAAAGAAGGATCCCTAGAAAGAATGGAAATGGAAGGTACTCCAAAATCGAGATTCTGGATGGCAAGCTAGTGTTCGAAATATCTCTTGTGTTTCTGTCGATGGAAGGATCTGGCCCTGTGACTATTGCCCAGATCCCCCAAAAATGATCATTGCCAGAGAAGCTGGGAAAGGATTCGTTCTCGCCACTTCCCATCACTAGTCAAGATCATGGCCTACTTTTTACTTTTTTTAAAGCTGCTGCCCTGGTGACTAAATGACACTGATTGCAAGCAGACGTAGACATCGTAAGTTCTAGTCCAGGTTCATGGACAGAACCTAGTTGTCCACTTCCATTTATCCAGTCGCGAGAGGGACACGGAACCAGAAACACCAGAATTTCTGTCTAGTTTATGGCGAACTCACCCGGGAATAGAACGAGCTGACCATGATGTAGGTCCTTTACTCGGGGATCTAACAAAACCGCGGGGTCTGCAGGAGGCGGCCCACCAGGGTTATTCGAACCCACCAAAGTTGTTGACACCACAAGCCACATCCACGAGCCATGAAACACCAAATGAGTGGGGTCATCTCAAGGCTGTTTCTGGTCAGGATGTGGAAATGAGGGTGGGGCGCCTCGTTTTTGCGATACCAGGTAACCTCCCCTTGCGGAAAACTAGGAGATGGGAACTCCTCTTTTGGTGGTTTTAAACATCACTTGTTGGGCCAGACAAACTGATCCGTTTGAGGGGTTGATGTTGGGGGAACCGGGGGGCCCCAGCTCTTGTCTGTCGAGAGGCGTCTGGAAGTTGCGAGTGAGGCGGTTTTCGACCCCACTTCACGGGCGAGCAGCGGCCGCTCTGCGGGTTCCCTTGGGACGTCCAGGTGCATGAGGCGGGGAGGATGGGATGCGAGACTGCCTGGGTTTTTGCCTGTTTTTAGCAGAAGCCGAACGGAACACTGCGAGACTTTGGGCAGAAAGAATGCAATCATGATGAATCACTGCCTAAGCCTTGAGCAAGGGATTCAACACAGGCACGTCACACACACACATTCGATGGGAGCCTGAAAGTCAGCTTCCAGAACGCGTGGAAGTGTTCCACTATAGCCCACTTCTCCCAGGATTTGCAGTCGTCGCCCCAAAGCTTGTATGGCCTCTGCATCCCAGATCTACCTCCCTCCGTGTCAAAAGCACGCTCCGCGGAGCGCGCACTGGCGCTGGCTACACAATGCATGGCACAAAAGCAGATCATTGGCTGTATGTGTACTCACTTCCTGAGTTCATGAACTTTAAACTTTTTGGGAAGAGCATATTAGTGGTAAAATACAACGTTTGGACTTTTTTTAGGCCATCCACTCAGCCAGTGAGTGTATGAGAGCTACCGTGCGGCATTTTCACCCACTCCCAAAGCCGTCACCGGTCGACTTGGTCGAGCAAAACGCGGGTTCAAGGATCCAAGCCCGGGTCAGGGCGGGTAGTGTCATGGCGACCTGTCAATAGGGATTCAGACAACCACCGGCATCAGCTTTCATTGGCCACAATCAAAACCCCGGGTAGATGAAGGATGAAGGTTCGTATGCCTACGCGGCCTTTTTGTTTCTTTTACATGGTTCTGGGTAGACTAGTTTCATACCAGGTGTTTGATTGTGACTCATTTGAAGCAGTTCGCCAAGAGACGATCTCAATCCAAATGGGCAGGGTACTCTCTAACATCCACACACACACACACACCAAAAAACCAATCAGGGGTAGGCCACGTGCGCCACAATCAAAGCCCGGGTAGACAAGGGTCAGCAAGGGATACTCCCAACCATGAATGCCCTCTATTTTCAATTCTTTATTTGGTTCCGGGTAGACTATTTTAATACCATGTAGAATATTCAACATACAAACCGCCAAACCAAACACCCCAAGCTTTTTTCTGGCAACCCATGGTCCGACCGAGGCTTCCACCAAATCAAACCAGCAACAAGAGGGGCCCGGTAATTTTCAGAGTCCTTCTGAGAACCCCTTCTAAGAAAGCTTCTAAACCTTGCGTTTGCATCTTTTTTATATTAACAAAGGTTACTTTCCCCCTATCTAAGACGCTCCCCATGAACGATGCCGATTCAAAGCGACCCACGGCCCTCCACCGCCCGAGGCGTCCTTCCAAAGCCTCGCCAACGCCACGATCCAAGCGGCGCGCCTCGCCGCGCACAGCGAAAGCGAGGCCCCGTGCACGGAGGCTGCAGCGCTGCTTCAGGCCAGCCGTTGGAACCGCGGGTTTGGAGTGTGGGAAGGTCTCACTGATTGATTTTGTGTATTTGCTGGTTTGCATTGGTTTGGTTTTGTTTGCTTGTTCGGTTGTTTGCTTGTTGACTTGGTTTGGTTTGGCTTGGCTTGGCTTGGCTTGGCTTGGTTAGGTTAGGTTGGGTTGTTTGTTTTTTTGTTTGTTTGTTTGTTTGTTCGCTTTTTTGCTTGTTGGCTTGGTTTGGCTTGGTTTGGTTTCGTTTGGTTTGTTTGTTGTCTCGGTTGCTTGTTTGTTTGTTTGGTTGGCTGGTTGGTTTGTTCGCTTGCTTTTGCATCTTGAGTGTTTGTTTGTTTGTTCATTTGTTTGTTTGTTTGCTTGTTTGTTTGCTTACTTGCTTGCTTGTTTGTTTTTTTGTTTGCTTGCTTGCTTGTTTGTTTGTTTGTTTGTTTGTTTGTTTGCTTGCTTGTTTGTTTGTTTTTTTGTTGACTTGGACCTGTTTGTTCATTTGGTTGGCTTGGTTCGGTTTGGTTTGTTAACTCGTTCGTTCGTTTGTCTTGCTTTGTTTGTTTGTTTTCCTTTTGCTTGGACCTTGCCGCAGTGACTGGCCATTGTATTTTGCCGCATGTCAGCCATTTGCTGTGGCCGTGGAGGCGGCAGTTTTGGCAGTTGCCCTGATATGGGTGTGGCTCAAAATTAAACGATCGGAGGGGCAAGTTCCGCAGGTTTTGGTACCCATGTTTAACCACTTACCCGGGCTTGCGCCATGTTGGCAAGTTCCTCTTTTTTTTTTTGCTTGCGAGCCACGGCCATGTGGCACCATGGTTGCACACCTCCAGATCTTCGTTTTTTTTTTTTGGGGGGGGGCGTCCCTAGAAAGGGAGCCATGACCATGGGAGTTGGCCCAGAGGGGTCACAATTAAACCAGGGGACAAGGACAGGTCTTGGTTCGGTGTTTCCACCCAGGGCCTTGGCCAGTTGGGGGGTTACCCGATCTTTTTTTACCCCACCTTCCTGAAAGCGCCAGGATGGGCTTCACTGGTCGGGCTTTGGCATGGACTTCACCCTGGTGCAGCTGAACAGGGCAGGTCTGGCGGCGGCTTGGCCCGCGACGAGGATGAGGGTGTGGGTCAAAATTAGATCACCAGAAAACGGCGGGTTCTAGTATGTGTTTCCATTTATCAGGGTTCCATTCTGGGTACCTATTTTTGACCCACACCCATGTTTTGTCCCGAGATCTGGTTTCAATCTTTGGAAGCTTGAGGCGGTTGCGCCGAGAAGGCGGGAAGGCCCCAGTTTTTTTTTTTTTTGGAATGAGCGGCTGAGTCATGATGCGTGGCAATGAATTTCAATGGGGGGACCTTTCTCCAAAACGGTCGGTGGACAGAAATCTCAATGACAGTGATGTCCAAAGCAGGGGGGTCTTTTTGCCACCTTTTGCGAGAAATTGGGCGCCCCCCTTAAAAAGGAATCCTTCACTACGAGGGGGTCGATCAATTTTCCAGCAAAGGTGGCAACAAGACCGTACAACACGTGCCATCGGAAGTTGCCGGGTTCCCTCAGAGCGGTTCCCAAAGCGATGTCCGGTCGCCGATTTGATGGGTCTGAAACCCCATCGAAAAGCGCGAAGAAACCGCGCGAGTTTGTTGGACACCCCATGAATGAAGCCCTGTTGATTCATAGGGGTGTCCCTGGGTGAAATGTGAGGGGAACACCCCCTAGTAATAAGCTGGGGTTGATGAATATGGGGATGGGGTCAGCATTATAGGAACCCAGGTTGATTTCAGGTGGGTCACAGCTAAGCCGAAGACCTGCACTTCATGGGCAAGCAGCCCCTACTCGTCCACCAGAAGCCGCCATCATTTTGTTTTGTTTGAGGGTACTAATTTTGGGCAGGTTTAAAGAGAAACCAAAAGAACACCCACCTTTTCCTCCTTTCTTGACACATTTTTTTGTGGTTTTTCAAGGAACCATCAAGGAATAATTTTGGGGGTACAACCTTAAAGACAGACCCATATGACACTATGGAAGATCAACTTGAAAGGGCCCCAATGGAAAGGGGAAATGCTCGTTGCTTAGTCGGGGTGCTGCAAGAGTACTTCCTTTGCAAAAATGACGGAGCTGCCTCCCTGTTGTTTACCCCTTCTTTGTGGTTTTGAAAGGACACATCTTTTCCAACAAAAAACAAGCGTCCAGCCTGAAAAACACCACAGACCCACCAGAACCGTTGGGCCAAACTCAGGTGAGCCACGTGCTCAAAACCACGGGTAGAATCCCAGCCCGAAACGTCAAAAATAGGAATCCCCAAAATGGGTTGCCGCGGTAGATGGAACCAAAGACGATTTAACCAGCGGTCCATATCCTGGTGGTTTCATTTTGACCAAAAAGCCACATGGTTCTGGGTCAAGCATTTTCCCACCAGGCTTTGTTGGCTCAGGTGGAGTGGAATGCCTCGGCGCGGACGCCGCTCTGGCGATACCTGCGGTCCATGGATCGAGATGTCAAGACTCTGCTGGAGAGGTACTTCCCCGAGAGAGGCGCGCGCGGCGCGCGGCGCGGGGCGCGCGGGGCGGAACCTGCGAGTGGGGAGGGGGGGTGGAGGGGAAGTGCAAGCTCCTGATCATCAAAAAGTACCTTCCTGCCAATTGACATGGAACCTGTCAGCTGACAGGGGGGGGGGGTTCTGGTTTGGACCATTTTCCTTTTAAAGGGACCCCCTGTCAGGTTCCATGTTAATCGCTGGGACGGATATGTATATATATATATATATATACATTTATTGACACCTGTGTGTATATGTAACTACATTATTGCATTGCATTACACTATACTACCGTATCCTATGCCTACCCTGCCCTACCCTACCACACCATACCATACAATACCAGACTAGCATACCATACGATACCATGCCACAGCACACCACACCAGACCAGACCAGACCAGACCATACTGTACCATACCATACAATACGATACCATACCATACCACACCTACATACATACATACATACATACATGCATGCAGACATGCATGCACGCAAGCAAGCACGCACGCACGCATGCATACATACATACGCACACACACACATACATACATACATCATACATACGTACGTGCATACGTACATACATACATACATACATACATACATACATACATACATACACACACACACACACCTACGCGCACACATACATGCATACATGCATGCATGCATGCATGCATGCATGCATGCATGCATGCATGCATGCATACAGACATACCTGCATGCATACATACATACACACATACACACATACACACATACACACATACACACATACATACATACATACATTACAATACATTACATTACATTACATTACACTACACTACACTACACTACACTACACTACACTACATTTACATTACATTACATTACAGTACACTACATTACATACCATTACATACACACCTACACACACATACATGCATCCATACATCCATACATCCATACATCCATACATCCATACATCCATACATCCATACATCCATCCATCCATCCATCCATCCATGCATGCATGCATGCATGCATACATACATACATACATACATACATACATACATACAATATACATACATACATGTGTATGCATGCATGCATGCATGCATGCATTAATACATACACACACACACACCTACACACATACATACATGCATGCATGCATGCACATATGCAAACATACATACATACATACATACATACATACATACATACATTCATTCATTCATACATACACACACACACATACATACACACATACATACACACACACACCTACACACACACATACATATATGCATGCACGCATGCATTCATGCATGCATGCATACACGCATGCATACATGCAAACATACATATGTACATGCATACATACATACATACTTGCGTACTACATACATACATACATACGGACGCACGGACGGACGGACGCACAGAAAGAAAGAAAGACAGACGGACTGACGGACAGACAATAGACAGACAGACATACATATACTTGCATGCATATGTACGTAGGCGTACCTGCATACATGCAGTATAGAAGATACATACATACTTACATACATGCATTATGATTTATTACAATGCATTGCATGACATAGCATGACATGAGTTCACAATACACGACATGACACTTTGCATTGCATGACGCTGCATTACATGATTTTGCATTGCATTTCATACATTTCATACATTTCATACATTACATACATTACATGCATTACATGCATTACATGCATTACATGAACTCACCTTACATTACCTTGCATCACCTTACAGTATCTCACACCTTGTTTCACATGTCATGGGATTTCATATCATTGCACTGCAGTATATTACATCTTGCGCTACATTACCGTACATTGCTGCATTGCGGACGTACGGAAGTAAGTAGCTCAAATCACACAAGTTTCAGTAACTCACCGTTTCAGCCGGGGTGGTCGACTCAGTGAGTGGCCCGTGGCCCAGCGCAGGCAGCGGCCCCTTGGTGGTGATGGACCTCCTCTACCGCAGCCGCCTGCGCGACGTGGCGGCGCTGCGCTTCAGCAACGCCAAGTTGGCCCTGCAGCCGCTGGAAGCAAAGGGCGGGGCGGAAGGCAGTGGGTTGGTCAAAGTCGAAAGTTGGGTTGTTTCACTGGAAACCGAGTTATTGGGGGGGGGGGGGAGAGGGTGCCTTTATATATATATATATAGAGGGGGTTCCTTCAAACCTTGTGACTTTATATATATATATATATATATATGGGGTTCCTTCCTAGCACTTTGGGGGGGGGGGGGTGACTGCATATATATATATATATATGTATGTATATATGGCTTCTCAATACTCCCTCAAACCTAGCACTTGGTTGGGGGGGGGGGGTGATTATATATATATATATATGTATATGGTTTCTTATATGTATATACAATTAAGGTTTTTGAAAACTGGAAGTCCCTTGAAATGGCAGTGGTTTAGTTTCGATTTCCCGATCAAAACTACAAATTTCGTCTCAGGGGTCCAATGTGAGTGAGCGCACGTATCGGATCTCTCACGTATCGGAGTACGCCATGGTTAAAAGGGGGAAACACCCGAACGCGTTTTTTTCTCTTTTTTCTTCTTCCCTCTTTGTCTCTTCACCTCTTGGTTTTGAGTTTTTTGCGGCCACGGTGGGAAACGGAGTAGGTTGCTTTCTGCGATACCAAGGGAAGCACCTAAAAACTGATGGACTGGTTGGGTGTACTTTCGGAGAAAGCACCAGTTCTTGGTTTCCCTTCATGGTTGCGGACAACTTGGTGTTAGGACAAGTTCAATGATCAAAACAATTGGAGTTTATGTAGGTTGCCGCTTTCTGTGATACCAAGGATAAACCCTGTAGTCATGTTTGACACCTTTCTTGGCATCAAGAATGGGGCCAATCCCAGCACCCGGGTTGCGTGACCAATCTTTCTGGTTGTAAACCACGGGGACCCGTTTTCGGGCTCCGACAAAAAAAACGGAAGACCCAGAGGTGGTTGCAAGAGTTTAGTGGTGCAAACACCATGGTTTGAGGAGTGGTTGAGTCGCCAAAGCCTGGATGCAACTGGGACTTGATTGGTTCCGTAAGGGTCATACCATGTAAAGCTTGCTGGTGCTCAGGGAGCCAGGCTTTGGTCCCAAAAAAGAAACCCAGGCTTTGGTCCCCTTAAAGGAAACCACAGGGGTCATTCCAACTCACTCCCTGCTGAGCCCCAGCAAGAAAAGACCAAACTGATGAACCTGAGATGTCTGAGGATGCAGCAGGATGGCTTCCTTCGGATCCCCGACTTTGGCTTGGACCTGGATGCTGGGCTGCAGATGTGGCTTGCCTGCTCTCTTTTGTTGGCTATCCCCGAAAAGAAAAGACGGCTTTGCCAGGAGGGGGGCAGCTCCAAGCCAAGCCCTAGCTACAAACCAAATTCTGGCGGGAATCAGAGTGATGCACCTGGGAGACTTAAGGCTGTTTTAAACGAGAAGTTAACCTGTTAACCTCCATAGGATCTTCTAAACAGATGATACTTGAGCAAGCAGCGCCAAGAAAGGACCTTTTTTCTCCAGCTCCGGAGGCCCCGGCATGCGAAGGCGTTCCTCCAGTCAGAGCCTATGTTCGCAAAGGGAGGCCACACGGGGCTGGCTGCGGCTTCTCGTTTTGTCCAGCTCAAATCCATTCCCGGCCGCTGGCCCGTGCCAAGGACCAGTTGCAGAAGGAGGTGGGGGACTTCGCGGGGACTCGGCGCGTGCTGGCCAAGGCGACACGACTGGAGGCCTTGGAGCCTTGGATCTTGGGAAGCCTTGACAAGGGGAGTGGGGGGAGTGGGGGGAGTGGGGGGAGTGGGGGGAGTGGGGGGGGGAGTGGGGGAGGGGGAGTGGGGGAGTGGGGGAGTGGGGAGGGGGGAGTGGGGGGAGTGGGGGGAGTGGGGGAGTGGGGGGAGTGGGGGGAGAGTGGTGGGGGGAGTGGTGGGGGGAGTGGTGGGGGGAGTGGTGGGGGGAGTGGTGGGGGGAGTGGTGGGGGGAGTGGTGGGGGGAGTGGTGGGGGGAGTGGTGCGGGGAGTGGTGGGGGGAGTGGTGGGGGGAGTGGTGGGGGGAGTGGTGGGGGGAGTGGTGGGGGGAGTAGTGGGGGGAGTGGGAAGAATGAGGGGAGTGGGGGGAGTGGGGGGAGTGGGGGCAGTGGGGGCAGTGGGGGCAGTGGGGGCAGTCGAGGGGAGTCTTTTATTTTTTTTGAAAATTCGCATTTTGGCAGACTATTTTGTATTGGCTAATCTTGTCGGGGGGGGGAATAGTTGGGAACTTCTCCTGGGGACTGTTTGTCCTGGCCGGTCTTTTAGAGAGGCGCGTCGCAACTGGGAAGCTTCGACCGGTCCGATGCAATGCAACTGTTTCTGTCTTGTCATTCGTTACTCTTGTGACTCGCGTGCCAAAGTGCAACCATGTGGATTTCTGGGGGTTTGTCCGGGACGGTTCCTCATGACATGTTGTCCCATGGACGCCAATGAATTGCGCCCCGAAGTCAAGTCGATACATTTGCGTGTCTTGCTTTTGAGGTAGGTAAAAAGAAGTCGCCCGGGGTCTTTCGGCTCGATTTTTCTTCAAGGAGTGGCTTTTCGAGCATCACCTTGTAAGGCCAGTCACGAGTTTATTTTTGGATGATGACAGGCTACCTATATGTTTGGTGGACAGTTCCCACGGAAACGATGCTTATAGGGTTTCCGATTGTACATGTCGGACGTGTGCTTGAAGTAGGGGGGCGGGTAACAGGGAAGTCAAATGTTGACCCAGTGATAAGGTCATAGGTGATGAATGGGGGCGGGGTTCCCGTTTTAGAGGGAATCCGGATCACTTTTTGGGGAACGGACACGATCTGCCAGGTTCTACATCCGAGGTCACGATGAATCAAGATCTGTTTGCACATACTTTGTGTGTTTTTCCTGAAGTAGGAGACCCAGTCCAAACGGCAAAAACAAGAACTTGTCCTTTTGGCGGACCACTTGGTCTTGCAACAAACAGCAAACGTCCTTTTGGTGGAGCAAACGTCCCGTAAAACGACCCCACCCCCCCGCCTTTTTCGGAGCTGGATCTTAGGAGCCGCTGCTGAAGAACCAGGGCCTCCTGGAGCTCGCGAGTTTCTACTTGGGCGCAGAGGCGATGACAAATCCGCTGAACCCGAGCTTTTTGGGATCCGCACATGTCCAAAGACTTGGATCAACGTCACTGGTTTAGATGGGGGGTTTGGTGCCATTGACCAACAAAAGCAGGGCAACCCCGCGATTTTTCTCCCAAAAAGCCAGGGACACCCATGTATTTTTTCAAAAAAGAACCTGCACACCTGCGGGGGAAACGAGTCGATCTTTCTCCGAAACAAAACGCGCACTTGCGGAGGAAACCCGTCGATTTTTCTGCAAAAAGAAACGCGCACTTGTGGTTTTTGAGAAACCTTCCAGAGCTCTTCCGGGCCACGAGACAAAAACGCAAAACGCCAACGCCGTCGATCTCGCGATTCTCAGGTGGAGGTCACCGGGTACAAGCTGCTGCGCCTCAAGCCCGGGCTCACTGCGCAGGCGCGCGGGGGGGGGGGGGGGGATAGTCGACCGCTTCTCCAGCATTTTGTTTTTCCTCGAAGCTTTTTGTTCTCGTTTTTTTCTTCTTCTTTCGATGGGTGTACTGACGTTATTTGGGTATGGGTCAAAATGAAACGAATTGGACCGCAGGTTTTGGTCCATGTTTCCATCTACCAGGATTGCATTTTGGGTACATATTTTTGACTCACAGCCATTTTGACTGGTTGACGGCTTGTAGGGTCATTATTTTGACTGGTTATTTTGACTGGGTGTCCTGGGGTCATGATTTTGACTGGTTGCGGCAATCAAACACTTGGGGCTGACGTTGGTGATGGTAACATAATGAGGCCAGCTGGCTCTGCAAATGGCCCACTTGCCCAGTGACGCCAACAATTTTCGACTTTTTGTTTGGGAAGGGTTCCCCTAAGCCCGCCGACCAACAGTTGAGATGGTGTTTTGGGGTCTATGTTCAATCTTGGGGGTGGGAAAAACAAGAAGATCCTGGGACTTGCCCCTTAGAGAATTGGGATACCACATGGATGTTGAAGCAGCGATTGACACATGTAACAAGCCTAAGCCCACCCTAAACCTACCCTAAACCAATCTAAATCCACCTTAAACCCACCCCAAACCTACACTAAACCAACCTAAAACCACCCGTCGTAAACAAATGCCAGAATAACCAACCCTAAACCCACCATAAACAGACCCTAAACCACACCCACACCCACCCTAAACCAATCCTAAACCAACCCTAAACCAACCTAAAACCCTAAACCCACCCAACCTGCGCAAAACCTACCCTAAACCAACCTTAAACAAAACACTAAACAGGCCCTAAACCCAGCCCAAGCCCACCCTGAAACTTCCCTAAGAAAAATCAAACCTTGCACCCACCAAAAGCAGTCCTAAGCCAACCCTAAACCGACTCCAAGCCAACCCTAAACCAATCCTAAGCCCGTTATCTTCATGTACTGCGTTTGTACTGAAAAGTGTCTATTTTGGTGCTGGAGCCGTGAAATGCGTGCGCTGTTGCCTGAAGATATCAATGCGAGATAATTTGTTTTTGATCCTGTAAATTCATTGATCCGGGTGTCGATAATTTCTTGTTGATCCCGTAAATATTTGTTTGTTGATCCGGCACTCGGCCCTCGCATGACTCGAGTTTAGATAAATCATAAGCATTCAGATCAGTTCCGATTTTGAACCCGAGGATTACACCTTCCGAAGGCAACATACGACTTCTTCCGAGAAGATCCGTGCAGAATGATGGAGACCAAGTCCGTCTTAGCCTAGGATGGAACACGGCTGAAGGATTAGGATCGATTCGCGTTTCACATGCGGCTTTGGAAGGTGCATTAAACTCTCCCGCTGAACAGAAAGTAGATGTGTGTGTGTGTGTGTCAAACTTTTCACGCAGCCTACTGAAACCCTGTCAGGCGCCACGCTTTGCTGAAAGAGAGGTTGAGGAGGGAATCCGTTTTTGGAAGCCCATCTGATGGAAAGGCGTTCTTGAACGCATAAGCCACGGGGCGTCTTGGCTCGGAGGATTACATCTCCGGCTTCTGGCACCACGACAACTGTGGCACCAGGCGGGGCGTGCAAATGACAAAGCTGCTGTTCATGCTCTTTAGTTTGCAGGGTGAAAGGTCAGAACTATCCAAAAGTCAAGAAACAAAACACTCAGTAGGCTTGAAAGAAAATGCTCTTAGCGTTCCCTACTTGAGTCTTTCACCAAGGTTATCGTGTATGCTTGTGTTGAGAAGCTCCAATTTCCCGCAAAACACATGCGCAACGCACATACACACAGATGACGTACATAGAGGCCAGAGTTGCAGAGGCAATCCTACACATGCCGAGGTGGCGAGGCACAAACGCAGATGCAAAAGAAAAAAGAATCAACCAGCCTTTCAGAAAAAGACAAGTTTGGCCTTTCTCTCTCTTCGTTTCCCGGATATTTTTTGCGAATCCCGGAGCCTACGTCGTTTCAAAACTAAAATCCCCCCCCACGTCCCTTGCACTAAGGCAGGCATCGGTTTTGGTCATTGTTTTTTTTGGTCATTGTTTTTTTGGTCATTGTTTTTGTGTGGGTATTTTTTTTGGTCATCGTTTTTTTTGGTCATTGGTTGGATCCATCCCCCAAGTTCTCAGGCTGAAGCTTTTCATCTTTCTGCAGGAGGTGGGGGAGGACGGGTTCCCCACGGAGATTGCCAGAGGCGGGAACGCATGGGAACGCTTTGGCTTGCAATGCGCTTCTCGGTGTGGGTGTGGGCGAAAATTAAACCAGGAATTGGACAGCAGGTTTTTTTTACCCATGTGTCCATTGACCAGGGCAACCCATATTGAGTACATATTTTTGACCCACAGCCACATAGGATTCGGCCCCCTAAAACAGTTTTGAGTAGTGACCATGGCAATGTTGGCTTTGGATCAATCCAAAGAATACCCCGACTGAACGGGTTGATTAGTATGGTCCGCCGATGTCCTCCGCGTTAATCCGAAGGTAACACTACAAAAAGACGGACCAAGTTGCGCGGTTGACCATTTGAAGCACACACAAACACCAGCGAAAAAGAAACAACTGAGCCACTGAGTCTGGTCCGTGTGGACTTTTCGCCTTCAATGCTGCATTGATATGGAGGGCAAAGGGATGAACCATCCTAGAACGATGCATGGGGTTTCGGGTTGTACTGGCATTTCCCATGGTTGGGAGCTTTAGGTCAACCTTGCACTGTTGAATGGGCACTGCAGCCAGAAGTGACAGTGTACTCGCTCGATCGAGCCCCATTGTTTTGCCATGGGGCATGCTCGACGTGGAATTCCATTCTGTCCTTTGTCCAAGCTTGTAGGATGGCAGGTGAGGTGTGCCTTAATTAGTCTAGGAAATGTATTTGACGTCTGAGCATGTTGTATAAAACAGGCGAAGTTAGTTTCGTTTGTTCCTTCCCGGCTGTGGAAGCATGTTCTGAAGCATGTTGTATCTCAGGGATGATACCACATTTTCCTCCTCTTCCGCAAGTTTTGTGGGAGAACGTCAAGTTCTCCACACACACACATCTCAACACGCATCCGTTTTCGCACTCCATATTTTGTTTCTGTCTGCGTGTTTTTTTTGGTTCCCCCGCCCGGTGGCAAAAAGCCAAAGATCCGGCGCTCCGGCGAGCCAGGGAGCCAGAGCCTGGCCTACTACTGGTACGGCCCGGCGCACATGAGCCGCTTCAGCCCCCAGGCGGTGGCGAGCGCCTTCTCGGTGGAGCGGCTGCTGAGCTTCCGCGGCGGGGGCTTCCTCTTCGACACCAACGCGCGCGGGGGCCTGGGCTGGGGGCGGGTGTGGGGCAGGTGGGGGGGGTGGGGGGGTGGGGGGGTGGGGGGGTGGGGTGCGAGGGTGGCGGGAGGTGGAGGGTGGGGCTCGGGTTTTTTGCGGGCGGCGGGGCGCTTTGAGGACAGTTTGGTTGGTGGAGCCGGAAGGAATTCTGCGGTTGGTTTCGGGTGACCCGAGATTTGGTCTGGGGCCATCGTATATATTTACATAAACACATATATATATATATAATACATATATACATATATACAGACACATATACATATGTGTGTGTGTAAAATTGAATGTTGAAAGCTCAATACGACTTTTTGGGGTGGGTTGTGCTTGTCACATGTCCCCCTGCGGGGGGAGTGGGTCCCAAGCACACCCAAATTGGGGGAAACCCAAAACGGGTTTTTGGGGGTGAACCCGTCCAACCACCATGTTTGTTTTTCTTTGTTGTTGGGGGGAGGGGGGCCTCTTTGCTCTGCAAATCCCATTGCGAAAGCCCACCCAAAACTGATTTCCCATTCGGTGGGTCCTGACGTTTTTGTTTGGGAAAGACACATCTTAGACCCAAGAGGCAATCTTCCCTGATGTTCTTTGCTATCTCAAGAACAGTCTTCTAATCTTGTCAGAGCGCCATTTTTTCCAACCAATTGCACCATCTCGGTAATTGCACCGTCTCGGTAACACCCTCCTGTTCCTAGGCGCCCCCCTTTGGTTGTTTCTTGTTATGAAGCAGGGACACCAGGAGGAGCACGGGTGGATTTTGCTGCCCTGGCCCTTTCCACCCCCCGCTGGCCCACCCCCCCGCCCCCCCTCCCAACCCCCAACCCCCCTCCTCGCCCCAATCTCGGCCGGGCTCAGGATCCACCGGGCGAAGCTGGACGGCCCGGCGCCGCCGCAACCCCGCGACGCCGTGGTGCTGGAGATCGCCAACCGCCACAAGCTGCTCGGGAGAAGAGGGGTCCGTGTCACAGCGGGGGACGTGGTTCTCGGAAGGCGGGAGGGGTGGGGGGGGTTGGGGGGGTTGGAGGGGGGTTGGAGGGGGGTTGGAGGGGGGTTGGAGGGGGGTTGGAGGGGGGTTGGAGGGGGGTTGGGTCGGCTTTTCCAATTTTTTGGTGAAGCCGCAAATATGATGGATGGCATCAAACTGAGGAGCTCCCCCTCACAGCCGCACGGTTTGAGGTTCACCACGGGACGGCTTGCGCGGTCCCGCTGGTACCTTGGAGGTTGTGAACCCACCCAACTTTGGTGGTGCGGCCAAGTCTTTTTTGTGCGAGTAACTAAACGTTACTCCATACCATTGCCTAGAGCTCCCCCTCACAAAATGGTTGGTTTTCTCGTGGTTTCCTTTGAAAATACACGCTGAAAGCAAGCTCCACAAAATACGAAAGGCTCGCAAGGAACCCTTTGATCACCCCTTTGATCGAAGGGTTTATTTCGAACCCTTTGCTGGGGGGGTGGGAGTGGATCTGCAGCTGCAATAAGCCATTTAGCCCATGAAAGTCTCGTTGGTGAACTAGAGCAATTTGCCTGGACAAAATATCATTGTTTGACCTCCTTTTCGTGTGTTGCAAGAGGCATTGGCTCGTAGATGTCCTTTTAGATTGTGGAGGCTTGTATGCATTTGTGTGTGTGTGTTTAGCTGTTTGTTTGTTTGGTTGTTTCTTTCTTTCTTTGTTTCTTTCTTTGTTTGCATCTTGCGTGTTTGTTTGTTTGTTTGTTTGTTTGTTTTTGTTTGTTTGTTTGTCTGTTTGTTTTCTTGCTTGTTTGCTTGCTTGTTTGGTTGTTTGTTTGTGTCTGTCTCCCTGCCAACCTACCAACCTGCGTGCGTACATGCTTACTTGCTTGTGTTTTGTGTTTGTGAAAGTGTAGGTGTGCTCGCATGCAAGTATGCTCCTGTGTTTGTGTGTGTGTGTGTCTATGCGCGTGGATGTGTGTGTGTGTGTGTGCGTGGGTGGGTGGGTTTGTCTGTGTGTACAGAATTAGAGAGGGTGTAAGTGCCTGCATTTGTGTGTGCTCATGTTTGTCTCTATATTTCCATGCCTGCCGAATGCCGGCACTAGATTCAGCCACCTTGCGGGTCATTAGGTGGTTGTTCCCCCTTAAAGTCCCAAAGTGACTTGGTTCCCCCCCAAAAAATGGAATAAAATGGAACATCCCCCCCAATTCGACCAAAATGAACCAGGAACATACCCCATACCCCGCAAGAAAATATGGACCCTCCCCCCCTAATTTGAAATATCAACCAGGGCTTTACTCGTCCTGGGTTAAGTGAGTCGGTCCCCCTGTAAAATGGAACATCCCCCCAGTTTTAAATCAACCAGGGCTCCACGACTCCAGGGGTTCGCATTGGGACGTGAGACGTGAGACGTGGGACCTGCGCCGAGGCTTCAGGAGAAGATCCCGTCGCAGGGGCCGTGCCCAGAGCCAAAGAGACTAAGATGGAGAGAGGGACGTTGCACTTTTTTCGGGCTTGATGTATACATACATGTGGATGTATATATATATACACATACAAAGAACACACACATATATAGGTATGTGTATATATATATATATACATCACATACATATGCCTATGTTATGGGTATTGAGCTTACTGATTCGGGGGTTACACGAGCTCCCAACCACAAATAGCTGCGGCCGCCTTCTTAATTCTTTACATGGTTCTGGGTAGACCATGTTATTACCGGGGTTGGATTATGACTCACATTCTGATTCTTTTCAGCAAAAGGTGCTGGGATTCTTCACCTAAGCTTCGTGCCAGTGAAGTCTGTGCCTGACCTCAGAGGGCAAGCACACCTTCCTTCGCAAACAAGTCGCCGATGCCTCGCTCGGCCAAGCGTGTCAAGAAGGGGAGTACTTGCTGGTGCGATAGGTACGGAATGACCCAGGGTTTGGGAATAGGGATTCCCTGAAACGAAACCATAGGGGGATGGTTTTAGGGGTCATTCCAACTCATTCCCTGCCTATCAAACCAGCAAGAGTGTTTGCCGCCATCGGCAAGGAGCGTGCCGAGACATGTGCGAAATGTTCAGGACGAATACGTATCATATGCCGAGGAACCCCCATGGTGTTTGCCTTGGCCCCTCGATTTCACTGCCTGGACACACATTCTGACCATGTTGCGCCAGTGCTTCCGCCTCAAGAGACGCCTTCTTCCGCCTCGCATTTGGGCCGAGCGGCGATGCGACGATGGTTCGACCGAGGACTTACCGCCTCCAGGACGTGACGTTCCCGTTTCCTCACCGTCGGTTTCGCCAAAGACGCCCCGGGCTTTGAGGAAAGAACGCGGCTCGAGCGGCGAAAGGAGCGAGCGAGCGGCCTCTGCTGGACCCTGGGGGCGCGGGCGCGAGCAGTGCGCGAGAAGTGTGCGAGCAGGAGCGCGACAGGAGCATGTTCTTTGCAGCATTTTCTTTGTGTTGAATTGTTTCATTGAAAAGCGCGGGGGAAATCAAGACTGAAATTATATGTTTCTTGGCCAGAGCACCTGTCTACCCTTGAATGACATGTTGCGTGTTGTGGGATCCTACGGAACTACAAACAAGGCACGCGAGGTGGTGTGACCTGCACTGCACTTGCCTTGATTGCTATTGGTTTGGATCTTTAGTCTTTAACTTTTTGGGAAACAGTGGGGTTTCCATTGAGCCCACAAAAATGAAGACTTTTTGCAGCGAGGTCAACAGCAACCAAGTTGCATCAGCCTTGTGCAACACCTTTGCTTGCCTTGCCCTGCGAACGGATGGGATCGAAGTGGTTGGGTTTGGGGCATTAGTTTGGCTGCTTGTTCGCCTAAGTTATTGGTTGCGTTGCCAGTTCCAATGTGATGTTGCAGATGCGCCGTCAAAATATTGGTGCCAACCGGCGCTCAAAGTCAGACGGCGCCGGCCATTTGCCCGACGCCCATGCGCCCTCCCCCCCCACGTCCCGGGGCACACATGCGGCCCTTTTCCGCCCAAATGGGGCCTTGGGTGCCGATCACTGAGCCATCGCGCCGCGTCTCGCCGCACGGCTCAGAAGGGTTGCAAGTTCGATCGAGGAATCCGATCGAGGCGCGGGGGGGCAGGCAAGCAAGCTGGTGACTCAGAGCTGGTATCCAAATTTGCTTTCAACCAGAGAGCCTTTGAGTTGCTACTGATGGGAGTTTCTGGTCAGGGACATGGCAGCAACTCTCTTGATCTCTTGATCGTGAGTTGCAAGTCTGAGATTCTAAGCAGAGCCGTTTTTTTGTACAATGCCGTCAAGCTGTGTGTTGCTCAGGTTGGGCAAAACGCCCCAGAATGGTCCACACTGCTGTGCTGCGGGTGTGGGTCTGAGAGAGTCGGTTCGGTTGGGAAAGAGGTTGAAGGCTGGGAGAGGGCGCTTGGACTCGCTTGGACGAGGTGAATTTTTGTTCGTTGGGTTTTTGTTAGAGACAACTGCTTTCATTTTGCTGACAGAAGCCATTTGATCAAAGAAAGTGGCATCCAGCTCAAACCCATGAAACCTGTCATTGACTGAATGTTGGGGGGGGGGGGGCAGCCGACCGAGTGCGCCTTGACCCTCGAATGGAAATCCAGGAGTGGGGATGTCCCATTCGGAGGAGATCCTTTGCTTGAACGCAGCAACCCAAAAATCTGCCATGGATCCGGAGTCGGTTGCTTGAAAGCGAAGTTGCAGGTCCAAAGCTTTCAGAACGGGACACAAAGGTACGATCTGGTTGGACACTGGAAGGAGAGAAGGGCGTAGGCGTGGAGAGCGTTGGCCGCGGCCCTGATAGGCTCGAGTTGGTATGGCAAAGTGAAACACATTGTGGTCCGGTTTAAAAAATCGCCAGCGGCGACCCCATCTTTTCCCCCCCCCCAAAAAAGGAGAAACGGGGGCCCGAAACAAATTTATTTCCAGCGGGGAAGTTCTCTGCGTATTCTTGAGACCCGGGGCTCACAGATGCGGCGCCGGCTCGCGCCGGATCCGGCGCCCTGCGGGTCCTTCGGGTCTTGTCCTCTGCTCGGCTGGGGACGCGGACGGCGGCGAGGTCCGGATCGAGCCCGGCATCCCAAAGCTCCTGGTGAAGATCAACCCCCAGGATGCCGAAGCCTTCCAGGCGCGGCGCTGGAGCGGCATCGAAGATCGGATCGGTCCTCTTCTGCGGGTTTTTTGGGGTCGGTGTATACCTTGCAACATGGGTGCGGCTCAAAATTGGACGATCGGAGGGGCGAACCGCAGGTTTTGGTACCCAGGTTTCCACTTACCAGGTTAGCCATTTAATGGAACCTAGAAAGGGGGCGTACAAGAGGAGATTCCTGCCACAAATCTTGTGAAGGGACACCTGAATCGGGGGCGTTCTGGTTTGGATCGTTCTCTTTCGAAACAGGTTTTCTCATGTAAGGAGAAACACCAAGGTCCCCCTCACCAGACAGGTTCGGCCCCAGGTAGACTTCAACCGAGGGGTGGTTGATTTCCCCACAGAAGAAATGCTCTGCGTTTTGGTCTATCTGGGGCGCAACATGGAACGAAGAGAAGCGGCATGTCTCTTCCCAGTTCTGAGACTCCTGCAGCTGGATCCTTGCATCCCGGGATCCCCTCGAGCAGCGGATGCGTGTTGCAAGTTGCTGGGATGCTGTTTGGATGCAGGACCTGAACCCCAGTTTCTCCTCCAGGCCAACTGGGAAGCCACCCAAATCGAAGCCGCCCATCAGAAGGAAGCTGAGGTTGCTGTAAGGGCCGAAATAATTACAATGCTACGCCAAACAACTTGCCGCAGTGCAGGAGCATAGTTGTGGGGTACCAAAGAAACCAACTTGCCACACCATGGGCAGCAGAGTGCTTCTTAAACCTTGAAGAAGACACCTTTCTGCTCTGCTTCTTCATTTTTTCCCTTAAGCGCAGAGCAGAAAGGTTCCTGGACCATAGGCATCCTTTTTGGTTGTTTTAGTCGAACGATAGAGGGCGGTTCCTGGTTTACCTGATGGCAAGATCAACCAGGGAAACCCATCTATTTCCCCTAAGAGGACGCCTGTGGTTCCTGGGCGTTTTTTTTGGTCCTGGCGTAGGCCAAGAACCTCGGGGAGGTGACGCTGCGCAAGGGTTCCGGGAGCCGCAGCCAGGCCGAGAGCTTTTTAGTCGAAGGGCGACGAAAGCGGAGGGCAAAAAGTGCCTCGAAAAAGGTGTGAAGAGGGTTCTATCTTTTGGCTACCCCCAAAAAGAGTGAAACCCAGGAGTGGTTGATTTCCCTAAAAGCAAAACTCCTGGGTTTAAGTCTACTTTGGGGTAGTCAAAAAGTAGAACCCTGGGTATGAGTCTTCATTAGGGGCCCGAAATGGTGGACATCAGAACTCGGTGGGGATTTATGTCCACCGAGCAATTTTCAGGGGTTTCCAACCATCAAAGTTCATAGCCAAGTGGCAGGGGGAAAGAAAAGGTTTCAGGGCTTCCCTCAGTTGTCATTGGTTTGGATTGGTTTGGATTTGGCTTTGTTGGTCTTCCCTGGTTCTTGTGGGGAGGAAATGCCAGCTTCCCAACCACCAATCCAAAAAGCCAAGGGGAGGCTGATGATTGCCGTCCTTTTGTTTTGTGTTTTTTTCCCCTGAAAGAAACCAAGCCCTTCAAGGGGGGGCAATGACACCCGTAGCCACAAGAAAAAAGCAACGGCCACTTGAGGTTCCTCTCCATTTTGAGACATGGCCATTTTTGGAAGAGCCAAAGTCTGATCTTTGGGACAAGTGAATCTGGATCACGAGGGGCGAGGTGTTCCTTTTCCTTTTGCCCGGGGCACTGTTCCATGAAAATCCCAGGTGGCCAGGCAGCGGGCGGTTGAAGTGCCCAAAACACTTTGCGGGGGATCAGACAAAGAGAAGCCAACCATGAAGAGAGCTTCCGCAACTTTGAGACACATGTCTCTTTGTTGCCTATCGACTTATTGTTGGCGATTCCAGCTTGCATTCATCCTCGGGCTGATCCAAACAGTTCATATCTGGTGGTATTTTTTTGTTCCGAGCCGCATGTGTAAATATGTATGTGGAGGTGAGAGAAAACTAAGATGGAACATCATTCAGTGACTCCAGCTTTCTTCCTTCTTGCCGGAATGAATAGAAATGACTAACACTAGGAGTGATCATGAAGCTGCGTATCAGACTTCCCAACTCGGCCTCCCTGTTTGGATACACTTGTTTTTTGCTTTCTCACCGAGCCATGGCTCCCTCGCCAAATTGACAAACTCGACAGGTGGCGGTGCTGCACATGAGCCGGGGCACGGCCAACGGGGAGGCGCGACTTCCGATGTCACGATCGATCGGCGGGGTGTCTGGAACGCGGCGTAGCAGCGGTAGACTTGGCCGTGGCTCAAAAAACCGGAATTCCAGAATGGCTTGCCCTGGTAAGTGGAAACATGGACCAAAGCCTGCGGTTTGCCCCTCCTTTAATTTTGAGCCACACCCATATATAAAAACGAGAAGGACGATGACCACCCTTCCCGTGCGCCTTTTTTTGTGAGAAGAAGGGGGTCGCCGGATTTTCATAGGAGAGAAGGTAGCAATCTGGAAAATCTTTGAGAAGGCAGGGAAAAACCATCATTTTTGAGGCTGGTTTATAAAAACATGGGCCAGAGTCAAAACTAGTACTGGTTGGGGCGGCATGTGTGGTGGGGGGTGGGGGGGAAGGGGGGAGGGAAAAGCCGAGGTAGTTTGACATGTTTCCGACAATCCAAAAGCCACCCTTCTGTCAACGCTGGACAAGGCATGATTTCCCCCACACAAGCTCGAGAAGACCACACAGGAACTTTTGGCAAGACCAACACATCTCCTCTGTTTCCTTTTTTCTTTTTTGGTTCCACATTTTTAGTAGTTTTGATGGTACTTCAGGCGTCATGCTCACAAGGGTTAACAGTGCAAACGAAATCCAGTGTGGTTTAGCTTCAATCAAGCAACGCCATGAAACGAACTGCTTGTTGCGGTTTGTCTTGGGTTTGCGTGTACTTTGGATGGGCCAAGTCGGGCCAACAATCAAGCATAATGTGAAAGCAAACAAGCTTCCACCAACGCCGGGTGTGTATTTTTTCAAGGAGGCAAAGTGAATGTAGCTCATGGACATCCCCCCCCTCAGTGGGCCCATTGGATCGATCCTCCACCCACAGTTCGGTGTTGGTTTTGAAGGGTGTCCTGCGTCGATTGTTGCGCTTTCCCGAGGCGCACTCGCCCTGGCATGTGGGTCGCAAAATAGGGGAGCCCCCAACATTTGCGAGTTTCTCTTGCATTCCCCCTTTAAAACCACCAACATTTGCGGGTTTCTCTTGTATTCCCCCTTTAAAACCACCAACATTTACGGGTTTCTCTTGTATTCCCCTTTAAAACCACCAACATTTGCGGGTTTCTCTTGTATTCCCCCTTGAAAACCACCAACATTTGCGGGTTTCTCTTGTATTCCCCCTTTAAAACCAACATTTGCGGGTTTCTCTTGTATTCCCCCTTTAAAACCACCAACATTTACGGGTTTCTCTTGTATTCCCCTTTAAAACCACCAACATTTGCGGGTTTCTCTTGTATTCCCCCTTGAAAACCACCAACATTTGCGGGTTTCTCTTGTATTCCCCCTTTAAAACCAACATTTGCGGGTTTCTCTTGTATTCCCCCTTTAAAACCACCAACATTTACGGGTTTCTCTTGTATTCCCCTTTAAAACCACCAACATTTGCGGGTTTCTCTTGTATTACCCCTTGAAAACCACCAACATTTGCGGGTTTCTCTTGTATTCCCCCTTTAAAACCACCAACATTTGCGGTTTCTCTTGTATTCCCCCTTTAAAACCACCAACATTTACGGGTTTCTCTTGTATTCCCCTTTAAAACCACCAATATTTGCGGGTTTCTCTTGTATTCCCCCTTTAAAACCACCAACATTTGCGGGTTTCTCTTGTATTCCCCCTTTAAAACCACCAACATTTGCGGGGTTCTCTTGTATTCCCCCTTTAAAACCACCAACATTTGCGGGTTTCTCTTGTATTCCCCCTTTAAAACCACCAACATTTGCGGGTTTCTCTTGTATTCCCCCTTTAAAACCACCAACATTTACGAGTTTCTCTTGTATTCCCCCTTAAAACCACCAACATTTGCGGGGTTCTCTTGTATTCCCCCTTGAAACATTTACGGCTTTTTCCTTGTTGAACACCACCAGCATCTGCAGTTTTTTCCTTGCATTCCCTTGAACACCACCAGCATCTGCGTTTTTGTTTCTTGCATTCCCCCCTTTAAACAGCCACCACAACAACGGGGGGGCGGCCCTCACGCGGCCATGGGCCGCGCAGTTCTTTCGCAGGTCCTGATGTCGGTGAAGCTCGCGGATCTCCTGGACCTCGAGGCAACAAAAAATTGGGGAGCCACGGCCTCTTTTTTTTGTTTGGGCGGGGGGCTTGTCCCCGCTTTTTCCCCACCCGACAGGAAGGGGTTGTTAATTTTATGTCGGAATCCGCGTTCCCCCCCCCCCCCCCCCCGTTTTTTTCTTCCCTGGAAAGCCGGTGGTGGGGTTTCTCTGGCTTTTCTTCCCTTGAAAAGCCGGAGCCAAAATATTTGTTCCGTGGTGGGCATAGGCGTCCTTTTGATCGGCGAGTTTGGTTAAACATAGATGGGTCTTAGTGGTTGAGCTGGGTTTTGTGCCCCATTTGCCAGGGGAACCCATCTATTTTTAACCAAAAGGCCACCTATGGTGGCGGGTGTGTCCCGTTTTTTGGGTCCAGACTTCTGCACTCCAGGATTCCAATTTCCAGGTTCTTTGGGTTGGTTTCCTTGAAAACCCGAAAAAAAACTTCTTTTCTTCCCTTGATCAGCTGGAGCCAAAATGGCTGTGGGTCAAAACCAATGGTACCATCTTGGGGTAGGTGCACCACCCATTTTAGTCTATTTTAGTGGGGATTGGAATGTTCACTGGGGGTACGGGATTTTGACCCATGGCCAAATAGGTTGCCTCAAAAAAACGATATAGATCGTTGGACACGAATCTTTTGGTCTGCTTCTCGTTTTTCCTTGAAACACGGCAAGATTGACTGCTCGTCTGTTGGTTTGGTCACCGACGCTTCAGCCGAATGGTTTGCTTCCCGAACAGGGGACGTCCGCACCCAGAACTAAGCAACAAACGAGGAGCAACCATTAGTCGGCGCAATGTCAGAATGATTTCCATTGGCACAGGCACTGCCGTTTCCGCAGTTCATTTGAGAAGACGTTAAACCTACGGATCGCATTCGATTGGCCTCTCTTATCCTCTTGGCGAGGGGCTTGCGTATCTCGTAAGTTCGTGAACTGAAGGAACCACCAGAAGGTGTGGGCATAGCTTCCAGAACAACGGGAAACCGACCATTGTTAGAGACAAGCCTCCTCTCAATTGTGTTTGTCCGAAAAGCTGGTGGACGTTTTGAGGCTTTCTTTAAGAAGAACGCAACATCTCTCTCTCTCTCTCTCTATATATATATATATCACCAAAAAAGGCACACCCATGCGGGCTTGTCCCTTTTTTGAGGGTGTTGATTTGGGCTTGTCTTAGGGAAGCTAAATTCTAGTGATGCCTTCCTCATTCTTTCCAGGGATCCTTTTTTCTAGAAAACCTCCAGAAACCCAGGGGAAACGCCCGGTTTTCGGAAAGAACGATGGTTGGAAAGAATGGGGAATCAACCCTTAGATACATTCACACCGCCTGCGTTTTTCGGTGGGTTCCAAGCCGATTCGGCTTTCGGCAGGATGGCGAGGGCGTAGAGGTGGCGTGGAGCCCCGGCGAGGCGATATGAAAGGAAGCGCGCAGAAGTGGCTTGCCGCTTTTTTTTGCGGCTGGCCCTTTGCGGGTGTGTTGGTTTTTAAATGGGAAACCAACAAAAAAAGCTACCAAAAATGTGGGGTCCCCCCAAAAAAGAGGTTCAAAGGGAAAACAAGCAAAAATCAACACCAAACAACGGAGGGACCCCTAAAAACGAGACACACCCGTCTGAGGTTTGGGCAAGATTTCTAGTCTGTCCATTTGCGCTGCGTTCAACTCGGCGCATTTTGAGCGATTCCACCGGTAGAAGTGGGTAAGGCTACAACAAGCTCACCATGAAGAGGTCCCTCACTTGGGGATTCAATGAATAAACAAAACTTGAAAGCTCCATGGTTTGTGTGTAGTAGACGTGTCCACACCGCATAGCTCTGTATTTGCATGTGCATGTGGAATCGCGCGAATGTGAACATATACATGAATACACGTTTGAACACACGGCTGCACATACCCTGCCGTGAGTGTGGTGATGTCAGCACATATATATATATATATATATATATATAAATGTACAGGCCTAAGCGAGTGTATATAATCGCATAGCGCTTCAAGGTCTTTCCGGGAGCCATAGCTGAGGGAGGAACTCTTGCGTGCTTCAGTCCATGCGGGTCTAGTCTCAGCTCATCGTCCGCTTTGCGAGAACCACGTTTTTCTTCTGCATGAACAGCAGCCTCTTGGCGAAACATCGTATGAGAAAAGCAGCCGCGAAAGAAGCACGTGCCTACAAAAAGGTCCAAGCTTGGACGCAATGCATTCGCGACCCCAAGCCGAGAAATGGCCATGGGTCAGAATCCCGTACCTCCAGTGAACATCCCAATCCCCACTAAAATAGACTAAACTGGGTGGTGAATTCACCTACCCCAAAATGGGATCCCATTGGTTTTGCCCCCCAGCCGAGAAGTTTCCCTTTTCGGATCGAGGCGGCTGCCGCTGCTTCCCAGGTGCCCGGTTTGTCCCTGGTCCCCCAGTAGTGCGCTTTTACCCTTTTTTCCTTTTTTGCGAGGGTTCCCCTACTAAAATAGACTACAGAAAAAAGGGTACCCTTATTCTAACCTCTCTACTCAAGAACCTAGTTGACCTGGCCGAATTTTTTGGAGCACGGGAAAGTTGAATGTTCTACGACACATGTTCCAAGTAGTCCCTTTCAGGCGCGCGATTGTCTTTCTGGGAGACTTTGCAAGTTGACGTTTGCTTCCAGGTGCAAAATGAAGAGCTTGAAGTGCTTCTTTTGGTGGGTCAATGTGCGCGGCGCTGAACGCCGCATCATTGGCATGATGGTCTCTTTGGCTGCGTGTCCAAACAGGGATTTGCACCCCAAACTGACGGCCTTCCTTTTGGTTTGCCTTGAACGTCAATCCAAAAGGGTCTATTTGTCTATCTACTCTAATCTAATCTAATCTAATCTAAGCTAAGCTAAGCTAAGCTAAGCTAAGCTATCTATCTATCTGTCTGTCTGTCTGTCTGTCTGTCTATCTGTCTATCAAAGTCTATCTGTCTGTGCCTTCAACACACAACCCTTTGGAAGCAGTCTTTTCGCAAACAGCATGACTGCGAAGGGGGGAGACAGCAGGGAGGTCTGTGTTCTTTGCGACGTGCTAGCATTGCTCCACACCTTTCATGATACTGTGGATGGTTGCAAAATCCATTTCGCACCGTTCAGAAATCCTGGAATGATTCGATTCCCCCATAAACAACAAAGTTATGGTTTTAACCATGGCTTCTTTGGTGGCACGAACTGGCTTTCGCCCATCCAAGGACGTGGGTCTGTCTTTTTGTTGTGGGAATGTACCCTTTTCTTGCTGGTTTTAGAGGGAACGGCCAAAAGGACAACCACCCTTTTGGGGGTCAAAAGTCACAGCCAGACGTTGCTTTTCTTGGAGCCTCGGTTGCATTGGATATGCTCAGCCCTTCCTTGGCCAGGGGCCTATGCCCCGAAGGGCAGCCGGAGGCTCAGAAAGGCCCAGCCAAGAGCCTGCGGCGGTCCAAACGTTGAAAGAATCTCTTCACTCCCGTCCTTCTGTTTTCTCATTTTTTCAAAAAGGAGCGGCATTTTCTATGAACGATTTTCGAGGTTCATTCTTCTCACTCATCCTTATCTGCCTATTTTTTGACGCGAGCTCACCGATATTTTTTGGGGTAGCACGAGCTCCATAGAGGCCTCCTTTACTTGGGGATCGAATTCTCGAGTCAGCTTTTGGGATGGTAAACATTTGCGACCTGGAGGAGCTTAGCTGTTTGATGTCCCCCTTTTCTGATGCCCCCGAGATTGTTTCTTACGGTTGACATGTTTTTACATATTTCTGAACATCCGTGTTACTTTGGTGTACCCTGGGCACTGGGGTTGGGCGATGCTATCCTCAATCATTTCAGTGAGCACACAGCTTGTAAACTGGCCAAGGGCTGTTTGCAGAAGCCGGACATTCGTTCTGATGGACACGGCATTTTTTCCTCTTTTTTTTTTTAAATAATAGTTGTTTTTCCTCCAGGATGCAACCAGTGTTCCGTGGGCATTGCGGCATTCCTCGTCGTGGGGGGGGTGGAAAAGCCAGCTGGACGCCCAACAGAATGGGCCTTCCTTCCTGGGTTGTTTCCCCTTTCTTTTTTTGGTTCCGGAACCGAACCAACCCAAAACCAGGCCGCCCCTTTTTCCTCGACCAACACACAATGCCCAGAAACAAATCCTCTGGAGGTTTTGTTGCTTCCATCATCTATATTTGCCCCGTGGATTCCTCTTCAGAAAATGCTAAAAGAGTGCAACATCATGCAACAATTGGTGGAATCGTTGCGTCTAAACTGGGTTTGTCTGAAATTAGGGACCCACACACCCATCATTTCGGGTTTCCTTTTTGGCTTGTTTCCCTTTACCTTGCTTGTGCTCAGTCGGGAATGAGCCTGCCAGTGTTTGGGACTGAACCTGAAGAAGGAAACCATAGGGGATGGTTTTTCTCCGGGGCATTCTGTCTCTCCTTCACCGGCGATCGGACCAGCAAGTATAACCCAGAAAAGGGATCCGATCGGGGGCATTCTTCGGCGCGGCTCAGGCGCCCACAGAGACGGGCCAAAGAGAGCAGCCCAGGCGGGGCTTGTTCAAAATGGGGGGAAGCCAAAGGAGACCAAAGGAACCTGGTTGGTGTTTTTTTAGACCAAGGGAAACCACAGGAACCGGTTTGGTGTGCTTTTTTTTTGGCGGGGGCTTCAATGTTTGAGAAGCCCTGATCGGGAAGAGAAGGCTGAATTTCAAGTTGTGATGGGCGCCATCGGCCAGAGTTTTTTTCTTTACATTACCCCTGATTCCCTTTACAGGGAAGCCAACAGTCAGCTTCCCACTGTTTGGTGCTTTGGATTGATGGTTTGGGATTTGAACTTGCAGAGGGAAAATGGGAAACCGCCCCGTAGCCACCAAACCGCCAATCCAAACCACCAATTCGAGGGAAGCTGAAAAAGGAGGTGGTTGAACATTTTGGTGGTGGAAGCCGCCAATCCAAACACGCAAGTGGCCACACCCCCAGGCCCGCCCGTTTGAGGGGGACTCCTTGTGATTGAGGCCGCAGCCCTCTCTGTGGGAAGCTAAGCGCGGGACTCGGCCGGCGGATCCGCCGTTTTTCTTCTTTTCTTCGGCGTCTGGGTCAACGTCTGGTACCGTCCTATTGCTTTGCCGTCTACTTACAAATGCTGGTGGAAGTCAAGATTGAAGTCCCAGGTTTCAGGATGGACGCTGGCCGAGAACAAACAACAAGCCGGTAGTTCAGGAAACTTCCCGCGGGGTTCGGCCGACCTTTTCCTGCTGGTCATGGAGGTGACTACTCGCAGGTCGCTTGTTTGACGTATCCGGCTGGTTTTGCATGTCTTGATGAGCTTTCCCCAAACTGCCACCATGCCTTTGTAAGTTCTCTAGCAAACGATTTGGATGTGCTTTCTGTGGATGTCACCAGTTCCTCTTTTGGTTGCTTCTTCTTTTAGTAATCTTGTAGTACTCTTCTGAGTCCTACAGGGCTGGATCCACAAAAACCACATCCAAACCGTTTTCTAGGACTGCGGCATGGCATACATGCTGCACATACATCATGGCAGTTTGGGGCTCGGGCTGTGCCCAGCAGGTTGCTGTTGAGCAAGGATGGGGCAGGTTGGAGAGAAGAACAGTACAGGTTTCAGGTTGGAAGTTGGAGTAATTCTAGGGGTTGATTCCTTGTCCATTCTTTTCAGCCAGTGTTCTTTTCAAACACCAGCCATTTCCCCGGGGTTTTGGTGGTTTTCTAGAAAGAAGGATCCCTGGAAAGAATGGGGAAGTTACCCCTAGAGAAATGTAAACAGAGGCAGAGAAGCAGGGAAGTAGAGAAGCAGAGAAGGAGAGGCGGCGGAGAGGAGGCGGAGAGGAGGCGGAGCAGCGGAGTGGTGGCAACGAGGCAAAGAAGAAGCGTAGAGGGGGCGGAGATGCGGCAGAGAGGGAGAGGCAGAGCCACACGAGAGAGAGAGAGAGAGAGAGAATAAAAAAGAGAGATACGGAGAGGGAGTGGGAGGCCGGGAGGGAGGCAAAGCGAGACCACGCCCCATGCTCAAAGGCACCAGTGTCATGCTGGGCCTTGTATGCACTGTATGCACCATCAAGTGTGTGCACAAACATACTGGAAGGGTGGTTTCCCTGCCCAAAAAGGGGGGGGGGGGTTGTAAAGTTGTACCCTGGAAGCCTCACAAAAGCGCACCAGACGTCAGGGAATTCCCCACCACAGCCAACTCCAGGGAATGTTTTTCCCTTTCCAGGACTTCCCCCAAGTGGCCATGGGTCAAAATTCTGTACCCCCAGTGACCATCCCAATCCCCACTAGAATAAAGCCTAAACTGGGTGGTGAATTCACCTACCCCGAAATGGTACCATTGGTTTTGACCCACAGCCAAGTGGAGCCGGAACTGCTGCGGGCATGCCTGTCCGAGGCCTCGGCCCAGCCTGGATCCCAAGGAATGGTTCAGGCGCTTTCCGCCGTCGAACTCGGAGCTCGGAGCTCGGAGCTCGGGGCTCGGAGCGCGGCGGAGCGCGAGTGCTCCGAGTCGCGCGTGGCGAGTCGAGTCGGCTCGGCCAGGAGTCTGGAGAAGGAGCAAGAAATGAGGGCCAGGCCGGGTGCGGAGTGATAATCGGAGCGCGGGCGGTTGCGCGGAGCGGCTTTCATGCCGCCTTGGGGCGAAATGCAGGGTTTCCTCATCTTCAGGCGCCATATGAAGTGCTGATGGTGGTGGTAGTGGTGGTGGTGGAGGTGGTGGAGGTGGTGGAGGTGGTGGTGGTGGTGGTGGTGGTGGTGGTCTTCCATGCTCAGTTTTGCTCTCCCATCTGACATGGAACCCACCAGTGGGTCGGTTCCTTGAAAGGAAAGCGGGGCCCGTGCCGTCCGGTCAGATTTCCATGTTGGGAGGGTAAACCGGAGAGTGATGAGCTCAACCCTACAGCTAACTCCGACCAATATTGACACGGGGTCCTGGAAGACCATTCTCCTTTTGAAGGGACCGCCTGTCAGGTTCCACGTTCTATACTTGAAAGGAGGGCAACTCCCACAGGCTGGCACCATGCTTAGCTTTGCCCCTTGCCTAGACATTGCACACGTCAGGTTGAATGGCCATAGCGGATTTGGCTCTGACTGGTCAAGTCGAGGACGGGGGACAGACACGTTGCGGAGCTTTACCTTGGCAAGCCGAATTTGGTGCGGACGCACCATTTTCGGAGGTTTGCCTTCAAGTGCGTGTGTCCTTTTTTAGGAGATCTCCCAAAATGGTTGCTTTTCTTTGACCACCCAAATAGGGGGTATCCTCAAAATGGCAGATCCAAATAGGGGCGAAGCCGCCTTGGATGTTTGTCTGGATTCCCCTTCCTCGAGCTGTGCCCAGTTGTGCCCCCGAAAAAGGGAAGCGCTGCTTTCCGGGAAAAGGGGGAAGATGTTCAGGTGACCCGGGTCATACATAGGCTAACCTTGCGTGCTGTGTGTTGACCTTGCGCAATTTTGCCTTCTCTTGGTTTTGGCAGTAGCTTTGCAAGATTTGACTCTGGTTCTGTGCTTACCGGCACCAAGCAGAGAGGCTGAGAGACGCAGGCGTAGGTGATTGTTTTGATCGGGGAAACCTTACACTCGTGCATCACATTTGCTTGTCTTCATCACCTGTCGAAATAAATTTCAACAAGGAATTCGCTTGCAAATGCTTGGACACAACAAATTACCGCTGAAGCACTCCTGGTCTCCACTCAGGATGCATCTGGTAGCTTCGTCCGGCTTTTCCAAACGAGCCCAAGCGAAGCTCCCAGGAGCGAATCCACCAGAGAGGCACGCGATTCGGCCGGGGCCGGGGCGAAATCGTCTCGAGGTTTGGAATGAGGAAACGATTCTTGAGGCTCGGTGATTCGGTGATTCTTGAGGCTTGGGGATTTCCTGGTATTTTTGCCGTCGTGAGGTTGGGAGTAGCAAGAGTCTTGCTGGTGAGCTCCATGTATTTTTGCCGTCGTGAGGTTGGGAGTAGCAAGAGTCTTGCTGGTGAGCTCCATGTATTTTTGCCGTCGTGATGTTGGGAGTAGCAAGAGTTTTGCTGGTGAACTCCATGTATTTTTGCCGTCGTGAGGTTGGGAGTAGCAAGAGTCTTGCTGGTGAGCTCCATGTATTTTTGCCGTCGTGAGGTTGGGAGTAGCAAGAGTCTTGCTGGTGAGCTCCATGTACTTTTGCCGTCGTGATGTTGGGAGTAGCAAGAGTTTTGCTGGTGAACTCCATGTATTTTTGCCGTCGTGAGGTTGGGAGTAGCAAGAGTCTTGCTGGTGAGCTCCATGTATTTTTGCCGTCGTGATGTTGGGAGTAGCAAGAGTTTTGCTGGTGAACTCCATGTATTTTTGCCGTCGTGAGGTTGGGAGTAGCAAGAGTCTTGCTGGTGAGCTCCATGTATTTTTGCCGTCGTGATGTTGGGAGTAGCAAGAGTTTGCTGGTGAACTCCATGTATTTTTGCCGTCGTGATGTTGGGAGTAGCAAGAGTTTTGCTGGTGAACTCCATGTATTTTTGCCGTCGTGATGTTGGGAGTAGCAAGAGTTTTGCTGGTGAACTCCATGTATTTTTGCCGCCGTGATGTTGGGAGTAGCAAGAGTTTTGCTGGTGAACTCCATGTATTTTTGCCGTCGTGATGTTGGGAGTAGCAAGAGTTTTGCTGGTGAACTCCATGTATTTTTGCCGTCGTGATGTTGGGAGTAGCAAGAGTTTTGCTGGTGAACTCCATGTATTTTTCCATGTATTTTTGCCGTCGTTCTTGAGCGTTGGGAGTAGCAAGAGCTGCTGGTGAACTCCATGTATTTTTTCCAATGATGTTGGGCAGCAAGAGTTTTGCTGGTGAACCTATGTATTTTTGCCGCCGTGATGTTGGGAGTAGAAAGAGTTTTGGTTGGTGAAGTCCATGTATTTTTTGCCGTCGTGATGTTGGGAGTAGCAAGAGTTTTGCTGGTGAACCATGTATTTTTGCAGTCGCGATGTTGGGAGTAGCAAGAGCCGTTGGTGAACTCCATGTATTTTTGCTGTCGATGTTGGGAGTAGCAAGAGTTTTGCTGTGAACTTCCATGCATTTTGCTGTCGTGATGTTGGGAGTAGCAAGAGTTTTGCTGGTGAACTCCATGTATTTTTGCAGCCGCGATGTTGGGAGTAGCAAGAGTTTTGCTGGTGAAGTCCATGTATTTTTGCAGCCGTGATGTTGGGAGTAGCAAGAGTTTTGCTGGTGAACTCCATGTATTTTTGCCGTCGTGATGTTGGGAGTAGCAAGAGTTTTGCTGGTGAAGTCCATGTATTTTTGCAGCCGCGATGTTGGGAGTAGCAAGAGTTTTGCTGGTGAACTCCATGTATTTTTGCAGGCGCGATGTTGGGAGTCGCAAGAGTTTTGCTGGTGAACTCCATAGCTTGCCGTCGATGTTGTATACAAGAGTTTTGTTGGTGAAGTCCATGTATTTTTGCCGTCGTGATGTTGGGAGTAGCAAGAGTTTTGCTGGTGAAGTCCATGCATTGCAGCCGCGATGTTGGGAGTAGCAAGAGTTTTGCTGGTGAACTCCATGCGTATTTTTGCAGCCGCGATGTTGGGAGTAGCAAGAGTTTTGCTGGTGAACTCCATATATTTTGCCGTCGTGATGTTGGGAGTAGCAAGAGTTTTGCTGGTGAAGCCCATGTATTTTGCAGCCGCGATGTTGGGAGTAGCAAGAGTTTTGCTGGTGAAGTCCATGTATTTTTGCAGCCGCGATGTTGGGAGTAGCAAGAGTTTTGCTGGTGAAATCCATGCATTTTTTGCAGCCGCGATGTTGGAGTAGCAAGAGTTATTGAGAACTCATGCATTTTGCAGTCGTGATGTTGGGAGTAGCAAGAGTTTTGCTGGTGAACTCCATGCATTTTGCAGTCGTGATGTTGGGAGTAGCAAGAGTTTTGCTGGTGAACTCCATGTATTTTTTGCAGCCGCGATGTTGGGAGTAGCAAGAGCTGCTGAGCTTCTCATGCATTTTGCAAGCCGCGATGTTGGGAGAGTAGCAAGAGTATTGCTGGTGAACTCCATGTATTTTTGCCGTCGTGATGTTGGGAGTAGCAAGAGTTTTGCTGGTGAAGTCCATGTATTTTTGCAGCCGCGATGTTGGGAGTAGCAAGAGTTTTGCTGGTGAACTCCATGTATTTTTGCAGCCGCGATGTTGAGGAGTAGCAAGAGTTTTGTTGGTGAACTCCATGTATTTTTGCCGTCGTGATGTTGGGAGTAGCAAGAGTTTTGCTGGTGAAGTCCATGTATTTTGCAGCCGCGATGTTGGGAGTAGCAAGAGTTTTATGGTGAACTCCATGCATTTTGCAGTCGCATGTTGGGGAGTAAGCAAGAAGTTTTGCTGGTGAAGTCCATGTATTTTTGCAGCCGCGATGTTGGGAGTAGCAAGAGTTTTGCTGGTGAACTCCATGTATTTTTGCCGTCGTGATGTTGGGAGTAGCAAGAGTTTTGCTGGTGAAGTCCATGTATTCTTGCAGCCGCGATGTTGGGAGTAGCAAGAGTTTTGCTGGTGAACTCCATGTATTTTTGCCGTCGTGATGTTGGGAGTAGCAAGAGTTTTGCTGGTGAGTCGTGATGTTGGGAGTAGCAAGAGTTTTGCTGGTGAACTCCATGCATTTTGCAGTCGTGATGTTGGGAGTAGCAAGAGTTTTGCTGGTGAACTCCATGCATTTTTGGCGTGATGTTGGGAGTAGCAAGAGTTTTGTTGGTGAACTCCATGCATTTTGCAGTCGTGATGTTGGGAGTAGCAAGAGTTTGCTGGTGAACTCCACTATTTTGCGTCGTGCATGTTGGGAGTAGCAAGAGTTTTGCTGGTGAACTCCATGCATTTTGCAGTCGTGATGTTGGGAGTAGCAAGAGTTTTGCTGGTGAACTCCATGTTTTGCAGCGTGATGTTGGGAGTAGCAAGAGTTTTGCTGGTGAACTCCATGTATTTTTTGCAGCCGCGATGTTGGGAGTAGCAAGAGTTTTGCTGGTGAACTCCATGCATTTTGCAGCCGCGATGTTGGGAGTAGCAAGAGTATTGCTGGTGAACTCCATGTATTTTTGCCGTCGTGATGTTGGGAGTAGCAAGAGTTTTGCTGGTGAAGTCCATGTATTTTTGCAGCCGCGATGTTGGGAGTAGCAAGAGTTTTGCTGGTGAACTCCATGTATTTTTGCAGCCGCGATGTTGGGAGTAGCAAGAGTTTTGCTGGTGAACTCCATGTATTTTTGCCGTCGTGATGTTGGGAGTAGCAAGAGTTTTGCTGGTGAAGTCCATGATTTTGCAGCCGCGATGTTGGGAGAGTGGTGCAAGATTTTCCCCCTGTTTAGGAGTACAAGAGTTTTGCTGGTGAATCCATGTATTTTTGCAGCCGCGTGTTGGAGTAGCAGAGTTTTGCTGGTGGTATTTTTGCAGTCGTGATGTTGGGAGTAGCAAGAGTTTTGCTGGTGAAGTCCATGTATTTTTGCAGCCGCGATGTTGGGAGTAGCAAGAGTTTTGCTGGTGAACTCCATGCATTTTGCAGTCGTGATGTTGGGAGTAGCAAGAGTTTTGCTGGTGAAGTCCATGTATTTTTGCAGCCGCGATTTTGCTGGGTGAACTCCATGCATTTTGCAGTCGTGATGTTGGGAGTAGCAAGAGTTTTGCTGGTGAACTCCATGCATTTTGCAGTCGATGTTGGGGGTAGCAAGAGTTTTGCTGGTGAACTCCATGCATTTTGCAGTCGTGATGTTGGGAGTAGCAAGAGTTTTGCTGGTGAACTCCATGCATTTTGCAGTCGTGATGTTGTGAAATTTGCTGGTGAACCATGCATTTTGCAGTCGTGATGTTGGGAGTAGCAAGAGTTTTGCTGGTGAACTCCATGCATTTTGCAGTCGTGATGTTGGGAGTAGCAAGAGTTTTGCTGGTGAACTCCATGCATTTTGCAGTCGTGATGTTGGGAGTAGCAAGAGTTTTGCTGGTGAACTCCATGCATTTTGCAGTCGTGATGTTGGGAGTGCAAGAGTTTTGCTGGTGAACTCATGTGAGTGTTGGGAGTAGCAAGAGTTTTGCTGGTGAACTCCATGCATTTTGCAGTCGTGATGTTGGGAGTAGCAAAGAGTTTTGCTGGTGAACTCCATGCATTTTGCAGTCGTGATGTTGGGAGGCAAGAGTTTTGCTGGTGAACTCCATGCATTTTGCAGTCGTGATGTTGGGAGTAGCAAGAGTTTTGCTGGTGAACTCCATGCATTTTGCAGTCGTGATGTTGGGAGTAGCAAGAGTTTTGCTGGTGAACTCCATGCATTTTGTAGTCGTGATGTTGGGAGTAGCAAGAGTTTTGCTGGTGAACTCCATGCATTTTGTAGTCGTGATGTTGGGAGCAGCAACAACAAGAGTTTGGCCAGCCTTTTTCAACAAGGTATTTTCAGAGGAGGCTGATTGAGACGGATGGTCAGCATGTGACCAGCTGCTCTACAGGAAGGTGAGCTCATGAGGTGGCAATGTTGTTTGGAATTGGAGGGCCATTGGGGATGTTGTTTGGTTTCATTCCGGGATTTTGGTTATTGCTTCTCTCTCTGCGCTGGCTTTTTTTTTGTGCGGATTGTTGCAGGTCTTTGCGGCTTGTGGGGGCTTTTGCACATTTCCGTGGCTTGTGGTGCCCGAGGCCAGCCCTAACCCTCGACCTACCCTAAACCAACCCTAAATCCACCCTCGAGCCTCGGCTCGCGTGGCCGAGGTTTCGCTGACTTCGGCAACTCGCGTGTAGCATCCTTCGCTTTTGTGGGAAGACAGCAAAACACACGCCTTTTGTTATATCAAGCACATGGGAGTGGACGTTGAGGGGATGGTGTGAAACAAGCCCTCCTCACCTCACTTCCATGATGGTTAAGAGGGCAGGCAACCAGGGGTTGATTAATCCTGATTTCGGGTGAATATTAACAAGGCGAACTTTGGGGGTAAAACCAGCTCACCCATGAAGGTCCCTCTCTTGGTCCGTCATTTCCGGTTCATGAATACGGCAATATGTCCCAAAGTTTTCGGTTGTTCCCTTTAATTAATCAAGTTTAATGTCCCTTGCGGAAAAAAAAAAACAAAAAACAAAAAACTGATCAGGCAAACTTTTTTTTTGAGGGTACCTTTCGGATGGTCCAGGAAAGGACGCCAGCATTTGGGGGTCCGAATCCCTTTGACCAGCAGAGAATTCACGCGACTCGGCAGGCGGTCAAGCTGGTGTGAAGGCAGCCGGATCCCAGTGGGCGCCCCAGAAGCAAAGGATATGGCGACCCAACTTGGCACCTGACTAGAGGTGCTATGATAGGAGGGGTACCATGCTTTGGCGCTTCTTTAAATGAATAAATCAATATATATATATATGCATATATATATATATATCCGTTGGGGGAAACTCAACGAACCTCAGCTCGGCTTGCTGATTCAAAATTGGCGCTGGCGGACATTCCACCGGGGCTGATCTGGGCGTCTGCTGGTCCGGGCAGCCTATCGTTTCGTTACCTGAGAGACATCTGCTTGTCCCACGTAGCGAGCGCCAGAGATAAGTCCACCGCAACGCAGAGAGACCATAGGTGTTCGTTTTTTGTTGTTGTTGTTGTTGGCAAAAGAATAGATGGCCTTGGTTTACCAGGTGGTTTACTCATCTACCAGGGACATCTATTTCCCCCAAAAGGACACCTATGAGAGAGACTCTAGCCAAGGAGTTTCGATCTGCGGCGGCCACGCATAGACCCTCTCAGACGTCGACTCCGCTGCAGCTTTGGCCTGTTTGGGTTGCGGCATGATGACAGCAGTATGGGTGCTTGACGGTGAACCTCCAGTAGTTTATTGGCATGTTGTTCAAGAGGATCCGTCAGTACTGCAAGGGCCCAAGCAAAAAAAGGGGGTGGACACTATTGAAGCTGCAATCAGTGATCATATATACTATAAAACGGAATAAATGATAAATGCCTAAAGGTTTTCTTGCTGTGTTATCATAGGTATAACTATATACTTCAGTTATGATACATATGTATATATACTATAGCACCCGTATTTTACTCCGGGTTTCTTGCAACTTGTGACCGGCGGATCTCGGGGAGAGCTGCGTGCCACTTGGCAAAATCGGGAACGGGTGGCATTCGCAAGGGTTCAACGGAGAGGCACTCGCTCGGGCAACCATCGGGCAATATGGATGCCTTCCAGGGGATCTTTAGCAGGGCTCCAGAAAAAAGGAAATTCAAGTTGGTACCAACTTCTTCTATCCTCTCTACTGGAGGACCTAGATGGAAACCATCACTCACTTGCTCAACTTTAGCAGGGCTCCAGAAAACGAAATTCATCTTGCAACCAGTTGAAGCATATGGCTTTTTCAACACCAAAATAAAGTTGGAAACCACCATTTGCAAGTTGCAATGTTCAGGTGTATAGTGTAAGGATCCCTGTTTAGGGGCTCTCAAAATGCTTGGTTCCCTGTTTGTTTCCCTTTCAAGCTAGCAAAAGAGGGGGACTTCCTCAAAAAGAGATACAAACATGCTTTGACCACTGGACACCGTTCTGACATTGCTTAAGGTGAGGCCCGTACTTGGACCAAGAGCCGGGCGGTCTACCTCTCACACCAACAGATCTACACATGGTTGTTGTTGCGAGATATTTTACATCTTTGGCTTCTTGCGGTTTTGTGGGACATCCAACCACTGAAGCGCTAAAATTTGTCAATTTTTGCTCCCCTAACCCATCGTCAAGTACAGCCTTCCACTAGGCGGGTGGACCTCTCAACACCTGGGGTGCCTTTCGATGGACTTACCACTTTGCTGTCAGCTGTTAGGTGTCCTTTTGATCGGGTGAGTTTGGTTAACATAGATGGGCTCCTCTGGTTTAGATTGGTTTGATGCCCCATTTTTACCCAGGGGAACCCAACGATTTTTAACCAAAAGGCGACCTATGGCTGTTGCTGTTGGATTGGATTTGCTGTTCGATCAGTCACCCACAGCTCCATGAGTAACCTCTCATTGGTACCCTCCCGTGCGCTAACAGGCAGCTTTGGGGGTCTTTGGAAGACCGCCCCAAAACATTTCGGCCGCTGGTGGGTTCTATGTGCGTTGGGAGGGTCGTCTACGGCTAGAGGTTTGCTGACTGCATCTATCTAGCTTAGCTTACCTTACCTGATCTTATCTTATCCTATCCTATACCATACTATCCTATCCTATCCTATCCTATCCTATCCTATCCTATCCTATCCTATCCTATATACCTATCTATCTATCTAATCTATATATCTATCTAATCTATCTATCTATCTATCTATCTATCTATGTATCTATCTATCTATCCATCTATCTATCTATCTATCTATCTATCTATCTATCTATCTATCTATCTATCTATCCATCTATCTATCTATCTATCTATCTATCTATCTATCTATCTATCTATCTATCTATCTTAGCTATCTTAGCTATCTTATCGTATCTTATCTTGTCTTATCTTATCTCATCTGTTCTTATCTTATCTTATCTTATCTTATCTATCCGATCCTATTAAATCCAATCCTTCCCCATTTTATCTTTTCTTATCCTCTCCTGCGCTAGATTGTGTTTATCTTGATTTTATCTTGTCCTCTCCCATCATTATCCTTAATGCTTATCATGTATCTCATCTATCTCATCTATCCAATCTATCTAGTCTATCATCTATGCAATCTAGCCTATGTGTCCTATTTATCCTGCCTATCCAATCTATCCAATGTCTACAATCTATCCTATCTACCCTGTCTTTCCCATCTATCCGTCCATCCATCCATCCAGCCAGCCAGCCAGCCACCCAGCCATCCCATCCAGCCATTCCATCCATCCATCCATCCATCCATCCATCCATCCATCCATCCATCCATCCATCCATCCATCCATCCATCCATCCATCCATCCATCCATCCATCCATCCATCCATCCATCTATCTATCTTTCTTATCTATCTTTTCTATCTCATCTATCTTATCATATCTATCTCATCTATCTTATCTTTGCTTTTCTTTCTTATCTATCTTATGTATCTTATCTATCTTATCTTGTCTATCTCATCAATATATTCTGATATAATCTAATGTAATCTAATCTAATAATCTAATAGAATCTAATCTAATCGAATCTCATCTAATCTAATCCAATCTCATCTAATCTAATCCTACCTATCTATCGTCTTTCTGTCTATCGATCTATGGATCTATGGATCTATGGATATGGATCTTATCTATTTGTCCATATATGTTGAAAGGGATTTGGACCCCAGACGTAGGTTTTGCTTGCGGTTTTTCTTACGCAGAGAAAAGAAAACGGGTTCCTACAATCGCAAGGGTTTCCTTCGGGTTTCCCCTTGAAATGACCAAAAAGGGCTTTTCCAAATGGATGTTTTCCTTTTCTTGGTTTCCCCTTCAAACGACCAAAAAGGGCCCCCTCCCAGATATTCGCTGGGTCCCGCAGTAATGCCCTTCTCTCCCTTTTGTTGGTTGGGAGGGTTGCCCTACGAAAATAGACCTTCCTGAAAAAGTGGGTGAGGACCTACTTGGTGAAGCCCAACTGGCCACATTATTTTACTATGATCAAAGTCACCCCCTAAGTGGTGGGTTAAAGGGAAGCAGCCGATTCCATTTTATGACTTTGAGAACCCCCAGAAACCGTCAAAATAATGACCCCTGCCCAAAGGCAACCGTTGCCATATTCGGCCAAAGGGACCATTTCGCCAGGTCCTCAGACTGGCTGCGCTCGATGCGCGGAGGAGCGAAAGCGAAACGGTTCGAACGCGCGTGGGGGTTGAGTCGTGAAGACGAGGCGAAAAGTTTTCCGGCGAGGGATGCGGGGATTTTTTTTTTTTTTTTTTTTTTTTTTTTTTTTTTTTTTTCTGGGGGGGGGGTCAGGGGGTTTCAGTTTCCCCCCCCCAATCCGTTTTTATGCTTTTGCTCCTCTTTTTTCATTTTCTTCTTTGTTTTCTTTGTCCGAGTTCGGGTTTTCGGAATTTGGGGTTTTCGTGCGATTGACAGTTGCAAACCCTAACCCTCGTTTTTTTTCTTTTTTTTTAGGGTTGTCTGATTTGGGGGATGGGGTTGAAGATTATGGCAGCCGTGGTTCCAGCCGTTTTGCCAGATGCCCCCCGAGCTTTTGACGTTTCAGCCTTCGCGCCTTGGCCAGGCCTGGAGCTTGGGAGGTCGCGCCCAGGCCTTCGCGCCCTGGGGGCCGAGAAGGGCTTGGAAGGAGAGCTGACAGCAGTGGTCAAAACCCATGGCTTGGGGCAATGGGGGAACTTAGGGCCCCGAGTTTGCCAGACACCTTTTTGCGCACCTTGTTGCGGTTTTCGGGAGCCTTCCGCACGTTGTGGAGTTTTTTTTTCTTCTCGGGAGCCTGTGGTTTTTTGAGCCACATCCGAAGTGCTCAAGGGCACTGCGGGAGGTGTTTGCGAAGAACGTTCGAGTTATGTTTCTGGCCGAGACTCGCTTTTCCGTGGACGGAGCTCAGAGTTGGGAGGCTCAAGTTGCATTCGATGTGTGGCTCGCTTGCCCAAAGCCAACCTTTTGACCTTTTGGTTTCCCTTCTTGGTCCACTTTTAAATACGGGTCCTACAAGGTTCAAATTATTATTTCCAGGTCCTTTGGGCAACTGAGGTGACCATTGGTAGTTCGCAATACATCAGCGCGTTTTGTTTTTGTGTCTGTGTGGCGGCAACGGTCTTGAATACAGCGGACCCCAGCTAGAAACACCGCACACTGTTTGTATTCGCGCAAAACTTCCAACCAAGCTTGAGCCATTTTTCTTCATAAGAAAAAGGAGGCCACAATTTATAAGCCTGTTACGGAGGGTGGCATTCGTCCTGCGCCCGCCGCCAAAATCTCTACTTCTATTGGGTTGCATTGGATCTTTAGACTTTAACTTTTTGGGTTCCCCTCATACGTCCTTTGGGGTTGTACAGCGTCCTTTGAGGTTGTACATACGAGGATGTTCTGGGCGTTTTGGCTTGCATCGCCGCTTCGATCGATGCAGGTGCTTCAGGTGCCTGGGACTTCGACGCGCCTGGGAGCTCAGTTGATTCGGGCCGGACACGTGTGGGGTGATGTGTCTCTCTGTGTTGGTTTGTGTGTGTGTGTGGGTGCGTGCGTGCGTGCGTGCGTGCGTGCGTGCGTGCGTGCGTGCGTGCGTGCGTGCGTGCGTGCGTGCGTGCGTGCGTGCGTGCGTGCGTGCGTGCGTGCGTGCGTGCGTGCGTGCGTGCGTGCGTGCGTGCGTGCGTGCGTGCGTGCGTGCGTGCGTGCGTGCGTGCGTGCGTGCGTGCGTGCGTGCGTGCGTGCGTGCGTGCGTGCGTGCGTGCGTGCGTGCGTGCGTGCGTGCGTGCGTGCGTGCGTGCGTGCGTGCGTGCGTGCGTGCGTGCGTGCGTGCGTGCGTGCGTGCGTGCGTGCGTGCGTGCGTGCGTGCGTGCGTGCGTGCGTGCGTGCGTGCGTGCGTGCGTGCGTGCGTGCGTGCGTGCGCGCGCGCGTGCGTGCGTGGGTGGGTGGGTGGGTGGGCGGGTGGGTGGGTGGATAGGTGGGTGGGTGGGTGGTGAGTGGGTGGGTGTGTGTGTGTCTGTACGTCTGGAGGCAAAGACATGCGACGCAACTTGCGTCCGGAGACACGCTTGACTGGGCCCTGCCTTTTTAGTTGATCTTCCTCTCGATTTGAACAGTTCGACGACGTTGGTTGGTTTTGGAGTCCCACTCAAAGTTACGCACCAGGGTCTGATGCTCACACCTGTCCGTTTTTCATTGGAGCGGCAAAACCGTGCAAATTGGATTGGTGGGCCCCTTTTTTCGGGTTTCTTCCGTTTTCTCGGATCTGAACAGTTCGAGGACGCTGGTTGGTTTGGGCCCCCTGCCAAAACAAACAGTCGAGCGCTGAGGGTTGGCGATCATAGCTTTCGTTTTGTTACCAGCAGGGGCGTCAGGCTCACCATACCTATCTGAAGCAACGAAGCTATGGTATGGCGAGGGAAACGCGGGCTGATCACCCACGTGTACCTGCAGTGAAATGTGTGATTTGAGCCGTGCGCTTCCCAATCGGAGAAAGTGATGCTGTTCTCGCTGTTGCTTCTGCTCGACTTGCGTTTGCCTCCAAGGTGTGCTTTTAACTCACCAGACAATGCTTGTCGCGTGCTACGGGCCGATCCCATGTTTCGAAAGATATGCAGGATGACGGAAGAGATCCAGACGGCATTAGACTAGTTTCCTCTCAGAAGTACCACACGTGAGCACCATTGAGGCAGGGACACCGCTCGCGGACCTGTGGACTGGCGGGCCAAGTCGCTGTTTCCAACCCTTGGTCCGATCGAGTTGTGTAAAGGGAAAGGCTTGTACAAATCCTTGATACCTTTCCTGTAGAATTGGTGTCGTTTCAGGACCTTGATAATCCAACCAAGCTGTCTAACCTTGACAGAATCACTGTGCAACAACGCCGCCTTGATTCCACAATTTTGATCCTTGATCTCGCATCCGTGCTTCCCACTGAACATGAAGAGCAAGATGGGCTCAATGTTTTGATGGTGTTGCGCTACACAAGCAACATTGGCTCAGTCAACAAGAGCCAAAGTGCTACTGGCACATAGACGGCTGATAGAACATGGCCTGCGCCTGGAAACGGATTTTGATTCGAGCCAGCTAAACGCTGTGATTGGACGGGTGGATCAGAACCCTTCCCCGTTTTTTGAATTTGACCAGCGTAGAAGAGACGGAAAAAAGAGCTCAAAACCCACTACCCCAGTTTGTGGATCCCCCGCCAGATGTGCCACAGCTTGCAAAAACTCCCAGACTTACGCAAACGGGTGCTGAAAGCACATCTTTGCTGGATATTGTTAGATAGACAGATAGATAAGATAGACACCGGCGTAAAAGCGACAAAATGCCCGCTAACGAAGAGGGTGACTAAGCAAAAGAGCGCGAGGAGGGACAGGGGTGCCTGTTCAATTTCTGCTCCGAGCGGCTCATTTCAAACTCGGAGACTGGTTCTTGACGAGTCTTCACGTTCTCACGAGTCTTCACGTTTTGAATCATGCAGACAAAGCCCAATCTTCAAGCAGGAACAAAGGCGCAAACAACACGAACGGAAGCCTCAGGCGTCGACGGCATTGTTCCGTGGCCCACGCTTCCTCGTGGGTGTGGGTGTGATGGTGTGGGGTGGGGTGTGCGGTGCGGGGGTGCGGGGTGTGGGGGAGTGGGTGTGGGGGTGTGGGGGAATGGGTGGGTGGGTGTGGGGGTGGGGCTGGGGGTGTGGGTGGGGTGTCTGTGTCTGTGTCTATGTCTCGTTTTGACGGTACCCTTTTGTTGGTCTTAGATCAGACCTCTTTGATTTCATTGAGCACGCAGGGTATGCAATATGGGATCGGACATGTCACTTACACGTATACAAATGGAATGGCATGCAAGCATATACAACAGTTGGGCGAAGCGCCAGGTGAAGGGTGGTATTGCAATCGTTGAGAATCTTGCAGCGGACTCATATCATAGGTTTGGTGGTCACTCACATGGGAAGTTTGGACCAACTCTTTCTCTCTCCCACTCAGATGCACATATTGGTCACACGCCATTAAACATGTCGCGAAGCCCAGCGATGGGGCTTGAGCCTCTGTCTTTTGAATGACATGGTTGCTTGTCGCAGTCCCTTTTTTTGCATGCCAACCCGTCCCAGCTTGGTGAAGAGGAGATGTTGGATATGATATCCTCGTGTGGTATCATATGTCGTCATTTAACATCATATGACATGATGCGGAATTATGCAAGCCCGTGTCTCCCGAAATCATACTCCCTTTCAGATCAACCTACCCACACGCCCACGATCCGAAGCCTTGCCCAGTGAGAAGCTGCGGTCCAAGGCCTTCCGCGGGGGTGGGCTGGGTGGGGGGGATGACCTGAAAAGTCGGACTTGGTGAAGAAGTCAGACTTGGTGAAGAACCTGTAGAAGGGGCTGTAGGGGTGCGGCGTGGGTGCGGGAGAAAGCAGGATATTCCCTTGCACACTTATGTGGCTGTGGGTCAAAGCCAATGGTACCTCCACTTGGCCGTGGGTCAAAACCAATGGTACCATTTTGGGGTAGGTGAATTCACCACCCAGTTTAGGCTTTATTCTAGTGGGGATTGGGATGTTCGCTGGGGGTACGGGGTCTTGACCCATGGCCATGGCCATGTAGCTGGAAGTCATAGTCTTGTAAAACAAGGTGTGATTTGAACGCATCGAACAATTCCCCGGAGGCTTTCTGTGGGACAGTCCCAGCCAAAAAAATCGTTGCGACTTCGATTCTTTGCGGGAGGTTTCAGGCAAATGGCTGACTCAAATGGCCAGTGAATTCATGGTTTGGTTGGAAAGAGGTTGGCTTCCATTTATTTATTTGGTTTCCCTTTCCAACGAAGAAAGGGCCTTCCTCAAAAACAGACGGGCCCATGACCCATGTAGGGAAAAAGGGACGTACCCACAATGAGGACACTTCCCCACTCATTGAGACCTTGTTTCCCTTTGACAAGTTCACCTACGTGACCTTTGTGTGACCTTAAATTTATTAAAGCGCAGAACATGGTCTGAGGGGAGTCCGTCAAAACGGTTCGGAGAAGCAACGCCGAAACCATGGTGAGAACAATTTATTTGTGGTGGTTTTTGAGGACCCTGTCGCAACACCTTTTGCAGGGCGAAACGACCAAGCAAAACTCATTCGCAGGATATGACGGGAAGTTCATTTGCTCTGTGTCAAAGTGTTTTTTTGCCTGCGAGACTCGACTCAACGTGAAAGAGTGAGCTAATTACTGTCGAGGCGGGAACCATGCTGGTTTTATGCCTGTGCACGATTCTGAATTTTCCTGGAAATGGCAGGCGCATGGGGTGGGGATAGTCATGAACCTTTTGTAGCGGGTTTTAGACAATCGCTGAAAAGGTTTATACTGGGTGTGCCTTTGTTTGAGAGTATTGGTTTCAAAGGCAAAAGGAAAGCCACATTTTTTCTCCAGCTGAAAGCTGTGGGGTCTGTGCCCAGATAGGCTCTGGGGTGGGGAAGCTGTCCGGGATCGGAGATTCGGTTCCAGGATGTTCCCGGACTGTTGGGGATACCACCTGGCTTTATTATGATTGTTGTCAATATTATTATTGTTATTATTGTTATTATTCATATTATTATTGGTATTATTGTTATTATTCCTATTATTATTATTAGTGTTATTTTGGTTTAATTATTTTTCTTTTCCTTTTTTTTTTTTTGGGGGGGGGGGGGCGCTCAAAACAAGGCGCACCATACAAGGCGAGGCATACAAAGGGAGCTCGGACCATGGCTCCAGGCGGCGTCGCGGCTGTCGTGCCTTGACTCAGCCGGCTTGGCAAAAGGAACACATATACCATGCGTATCCCATGTGGAGCCACTAGTTTTGGGGTATGTGGGGGATGCCCATTTTGGTGTGGAGTATTTGTGGAGCCGCTGAGTTTGGGGTATGTCCATGTGTGGTGTGTGGAAACCATGTTTTGGCTTGGGAGTCACATGGACAGAAAGGATGCGGCAGTTTGAGTGGACACCACCAATTGATCGGCTTTTGATTTTGGGAAATTCCAGTGACCCCTGTTCTAGGCTAGGATTCTATGTTTAGCTCTGCTATCCACGACCAGGGGCTTGACTGCTGTTGGCAGGGGAGGCTTTCATTTCAGATGCCCATTTAGGAAGACCTCGCCTTGCGGGTTCCGCGGGTTCCGCGGGTTCCAATGAAACTCAAAAGTGGGCTGCCATGCAACTTGCCGCCGATCCTTCCTTTTGTTTTTCCTTTGGTATTTGTTCTTATCTTATTCACCAGTCTGACCTTCCTTCACTCGTCTTAGTCATATTTGTGTAGTCTTAGTTGATTTTCCCCCATTCTTATCCTAGATTTTATCTGTACACCTTTTCTCTTCATAAGTCGTGCCTTGCTGCCGCGGTTTTCAGCACGAAGCACCTGCCGTTTGTGACCCGTCCGGACTTGGAGCACGGACGTTCGAAGGTCGAAGTTGGGGTTGCAAAGCAAAAACGCCGAAGCGCACAGACCCGCAGAAGCCCGGTGGTTGGTCTCACGAATGGCCCCGGGATGGATGCTTTTCCGATTTTTGGTTTCTCCCTAAACCCCCAAAGGCAGCTGCGTCCCCCAGCCCAACCTGGCAAGCCTGGCTTCTCAAAGCCGCCGCAAAGCCTTGCGGGGTCAAGAGGGTGACCCCCCAAAACAGCTGGGTTTGTCTGAAAATAGGATGTGAACATCCCAGAACTTTGTCCTTTTGGGTTGCCTTTTGACACCATCCACCAGGGCAACGGACCCGCTCCAAGGTCCTCCACGGGCGCATTCTCGGCGCCTTGGCTTTGCGCTCAGGCGATTGACCGGCTGGGTATGGGTTAAAGATAACATCTACCAGGATATGGGGGTCGATTCCCCACCATGACCATGACCATGGCTGCAACTTGGGCGTGGTAGTTGCATCGCAGAAATGCAACTGCTGCTTAGGCAAATCTCGGAGAGTAGAAGATGGTATTAAGAACACTTTCCGCGTTCTTTTGTTTCTTTATCTTTTTCCAATCAGCTTTCTGAAAAAGAAATATAATAATAACAATAACACTAAAAATAATAGTAATAGTATTAAAAGTAATAAAATGATCATCATAATCATAATAATAATGATAATGATACGCATCAGTATACTTATAATCATCATGATAATCATCATCATAACAATAACAATAATAATTAATAATCATGATAAACATAATAATTAAAGTATAATAACAAAAATAGTAATAATAGTAATAATAATAATAGTTACAACAATAACAATAATAATAATAATAACAATAATAATAAAAACAAAAGCACATGCGGCAAATCACCTGGGGCAACTCGCGTGGGGTACTTTCCCGAGGCAAGAGGAAAACTCCTCCCCGCCGTGGCGAAGCCGCCTCGCTTTCTTGCAGCCCGTTCGTGTTTTTTTTTTGGGGGGGGGCAGTGCCTTTTTTTTAAACCCCCCCCGCCCCCGTGGCCCATTTTATTGGGATTGGGGGGGGGTTCTGCTGTTTGGGTTTAACAATCTTGGCAGAAGCGACCCTCAAAGGGTTTGGAGCCCTGCTCAAGTGCTTGGATCCAATGAAGGTGCGTTGCCTGGTGCCAGAATCATGGTTGTTGTTGTTGTTGTTGTTGTTGTTGTTGTTGTTGTTGTTGTTGTTGTTGTTGTTGTTGTTGTTGTTGTTGTTGTTGCCGAAGAATACTTGGACCAAGAGCCGGGCGGTCTACCTCTCAGACCAACAGATCTACACGTGGTTGTTGCTGGGAAACACTACATTTTTGCTTATTGTGGTTTAGTGGGACATCCCCGCTTAAGTGCTAAGATTTGAATTTTTGCCTCCCTTAATGTCAACCAAGGAATACTTATTGGTGGAGTTGGAATGTCAGTGTTAAAGGGTCACCCAAGAGGCATGCGACTATTCTCTATTCTGAACGACCCTAAAAACCCATAACCAAAGATGTGGTTGCAAGCTCAAACTGTTGGAGAATTCCGATTCGCCTCAGGAAGAAGTGTAGGTTTGGCTGGGATGTGTTGAACTAGCTCTCCATTCCTCGGCGTGAGCGTCCAGCTTGAGGCTCAAGGTTTTTGGGACAATGGCGTGGTTGTTCTTGGGACACATTTTACATTTTGCTTATTGTGGCTTAGTGGTTGAAATCCCACAACACGACACAGTCCCAAAAAACCAACTTAACCGCTAAGAAATAGAATGTTGCTCCCCTTCCAACGTCAACCAAGATGGGAACCTCAAAATGGCCAAAGGTTTCCCCCTTGGTTTCCCTTTGCAAAGCTCCCTTTCAGGGAGATTGGAACGGGAGCAGCGTCCAGCCATGAAGCTGGTTGGCACCAACTGTCACTGAGGTCAGTGCAGGATGCCCAGCCTTTTGCCACACATTCCATGGAAAGCTTGCCACTGGGAGGACATCAAGGTTGGTCGCAAGAGTTGATCAACAACCAACACCTCTCCTTCAAAGGGAGCAACAAACATGAGGTGGTCTAAACAGTTTGGTTGGGCATGGCTCCTTGAGTTCCAACAGTTTGAGTTCCAAGGGCATGCGCTGGAGTTGACCCTTTGCTTGAGTTTCAAGGGCATGCATCCCCCCGCCCCCAACACCCCCTGAGGAAACATGTTTGCTTCCGCAAGGGCTGAGAAGAGCGCAGCACCGGAAGCGGGGTCGCCCAGTTGCGGGACACTGCTTTCATGGCGCCCAAGGGGGGGGAGGAGAGGAGGGGGGAGGGAGCCCAAATTGGATCTTACGCCTTTAATCAGGCCTTATTTGGGCTCCCTCCTCTCCGAGCCCATGTTTTCCTTTCAATGGAAGCCAAAAAAAGGACGGCTCACACATTTTGGGCCCTTTTCGACCAACCCGGCTTCTTTTTTGGGCACCCAAGATGCCTGTCGGACAGCGGTCTTTCAAGGTTAGGGTTTTTCGCGGGCGCCGGGTTAGGTTTGGGGAAGCCAAATGGCTGTGGCTCAAAAACATGTGCCCATTGTTTGGCCCCTTGAATAGGAACAAAGACCAAGACCTGCGTACCCCCAGCTATTTATAACCCCAGCTGTTTAATTTTGAGCCACACCCAACTGGCTGTGGCTCAAAAAACCGGTACCAAAATGGAACCCTGGTAAGTGGAAACTTGGACCAAAAGCTGCGGTTCGCCCCTCCTGTTTAATTTTGAGCCACGCCCAACTGGAAATCAGTCCCTGCGCCGAAGTGGGAAACGTGAGGCGCCGAGCTTCTCGGCCCGCACCGAGAGGGTGGAGCGAGATCGAGCTCGCCCAGGACCCGGGCGGGTGTTTGGTCTCCGAGCCAAACGCTTTTTGATTTATGTGTTGGGGTAGACTAAACACCCTTGTTTTGACCCGCAGTGTGTGTGTGTGGCTTCGTTTTTTGTTTGAGGGTGCCATTTCTTTCCACCATTTATTCCAGAACATGCGGTTCTTGAGGGCACCGGAACTCTTTTCACATTTTGTTTGAAGAACGCACCCGGCGCCAGGAGCCTCCCAGCCCTTTGGCCTGAGGTGCGGAGTCGCCTCCGCCCGGTGGGCGGAGGTGGAATTTGGTGTTCGGGGAGTGGATGTGGCAAGCCGAGGGGCAGGATTTTGGTGTGTGCTCGCCTGTGTTTACCTCTTTGTTTTCCAGTTTTTTTTTGTGTGTTTTAACCAGTTCTTACTACTCGCAGTTTTTTTCTTTTCTGTTTTTACCTGTTTGTGTTTCTTACCGAAACAAGAAGACGCCTTGACACCAACGAGCTTTTGCTTTGCCTAGCAGGAGATTTCAGAACTGGCAAGTTGGATTTGAGGTTGCCACTTGTGGTACCCAAGGTTGGGCATCTCAGAAAGGATTATTTCCAGGATGCCTGGGTGGAGAGCACTCTTCCGCTGTGCAGATTTGCTCAACTCTTCGTGACTGCATCTTGTGCGAGGGCATGTTCAACGACGCGTTGTTGAACAAGTAAGGCAACTATTTTCCCTCACGCGCTGCTTTCAGATATCAGCATGTGCGCTAATTCAAAGAAGGCAGCTAAACCGCATCCACGCGGGTTCTCATGTTGTTGCTGTTGTGCAATTGATGTCACCGCTGCCGTTTTGCGCTTGCATGCGTGCCCGTGAAAATCTGCTGGGGGGCCAGTTGCTCCCCGGAAATGAACTGGATCGCTTGGATGGGTGGGGGGCATTGGCATTTGGATAGAGCAGAGCCAGGCAAGAGCAGCGGCGACCAGCGCAGGCCGGTTTTGGTGTTCCTTGGCATGACTCAGCACGCGCGATGCGCGATGCGCGCGCGTGTGCAAGTTCTGATTCCTCTCGGCTGAGATGTTCACACTTGCGGCTTTCAAGACTTAGATCTGTTGGCTTCAGAGCGACTTTGCCGAGGTAGCTGCCCCTTCTGGTGGCTGCTCCGCACTTGCAGTTTTCAAGACTTGTTGACTTCTGTGTGCGTTGGTGAAACGCATGACTTTCCCGAAAGAGAGATCGAGTATTTGTCTTCCACCCGGGGAGGACAAGAAACGGAACGGCAGAAAGAGAGAGCCAGAGAGAAAGGCAAATAAACAGAAGGAAAGAAAACAACACCGCCTTGATCAACATGCAAGTGCTCTTTTTCGGAAGGCTGTTCTTTTGGATAGGGTTTTTTCTTCACACTTCCATGTGAGGCTATTGAGTGGACATGTACTGAGCTTCACTGTTGGATCATGTGTTTAGGTTTTTAGTTGTTTTTTCTTCTTTTGTTTCTGTTCATTCTTAGTCGGGGCTTGCTAAAAAAACACAAAAAACTCCCAGACCGTGCTTCACGGGTTGACACAGCGAAAGGGCCTTGGAAGATGGCTAGAGGCTCCAGGGAAAGGGCTTCAAGGGAAATGGCGAACGAAGGCCTACGTGGCTTCCTGGGAAATGCCCAGAGGCTCTCTTTCTCTCTCTCTCTCTTTCTCTCTCTGGGTGTGGGTGTGGGTGTGGGTGTGGCTCTCTCTCTCTCTCTCTCGAGACAGCTCGACGGCTCAACCCGGCTCGCCAGGCGCCCGTCCCGCCGCGCGAAGCGCCGCGCGAGGCAGCTTTGCGCGAGCGGGTGCAGCCAGGCGCGGGGGGGTGCTCCGAAACGAGGGGCGGTCCGTATACGTGATCCTTTAAGTAGATCCCCCAGTAGTGCCCTTTTTATTTTTTTGGAGGGGGAGGGTTCCCGTGCTAAAATAGACTACAGAAAAAAGTGGGTACCGACTTATTCTAAGCTCTCTACTGGAGGACCTAGCTGTTGGTTTGTGATGAGCAAATTTATGTTGAGCAGGTCTTATCTCATTTAGGCTTGTGTTAAAGGGAAGTGATTCAAAGAACCTGTCAAACTGGCATGTTTATTACATTAGCTCAGTTGGCCAAGCGGGTGTGATATTTAATGGACATCATTTAGGTGGGGATTCACGCCCGCCAATCACTTTGGAAGTGCAATGATGTGGATCCTGTTCTTGGGGAGGTGGTAACATGGCACCATGAGCAATGATAGCAACCTGCATTTGACCGAGTGTCTTTTTCTGCTGTACCGACTTCAATGCCACGTCGGTCATGTCCCTACAGAAGCAACCGATTCCGCAGCCAAAGTGGTTTAGATACAGGGTGGCGGGTGCTCGACCAGTTTATCTGGAACCACTGCTTTGTGCTATACCGTGCAGGCTGCGGTTCTTGATGCTAGCTCTGGGCTTGACACGGTGGAAGTTTGCTCAATGAGAGTGCTGATGGGTGGAGCTGCCGATGCTTTGCAGACTGATTTGTGAACTCACTGTTCCTTGCCAGAGGCCTTGCGCTTGCAACCAAGCTTGGTACCCCGGACCAATGCCCAACGTCCTGCCTCGTCATCCCCGTGTTGTACACGGAGCTGTCTCGTCAAGCACTATGGCCTGCACGTCGAAGGAGGCCTCTGCCGGTTTTTTATTCCGCACCAATGCCGATTGAGGGGATTGCGTCCGGTGGGAAATCCCCACTTAACTGCTAATCGAGGTCGCGGGTTCGCTTCGGTCCTAGTTGCTGGCTCGCTTCGGTCCTAGTTTTCATCTCGCTTCGGTCCTAGTTTCCTTACTCGCTTCGGTCCTAGTTTCTTCGCCGTTGACTATGGTGTTTGAGAGGCAACATCCTTGACCCCACCCCACCCGGCATGTCTTGTTGTTAGGTGTTTGAGAGGCAACATCCTTGTCGACCCCACCCCGCCCGGCATGTCTTGTTGTTAGGTGTTTGAGAGGCAACATCCTTGTCGACCCCACCCCGCCCGGCATGTCTTGTTGTTAAGTGTTTGAGAGGCAACATCCTTGTCGACCCCACCCCGCCCGGCATGTCTTGTTGTTAGGTGTTTGAGAGGCAACATCCTTGTCGACCCCACCCCGCCCGGCATGTCTTGCTGGTAGGTGTTTGAGAGGCAACATCCTTGTCGACCCCACCCCACCCGGCATGTCTTGTTGTTAGGTGTTTGAGAGGCAACATCCTTGTCGACCCCACCCCACGCGGCATGTCTTGTTGTTAGGTGTTTGAGAGGCAACACCCTTTGCGTGTGTCCTGTTGTTAGTGCTCAAAAAGCTATCTTCCACTGCGCCTGAAGTGATCCAAAAAATGCGACAGAAGTGATCCGCAAATGCTCAAACTACGACCAGAGTGAGTGGATTTCAGCTGCGACCAAAGTGATCCAAAATCTGCGACCAAAGTGATCCCCCCGCCGATTGGGTCCGGTGGGAAATCCCCACTTAACTGCTAAAATTTATTATTTTTGCTCCTCTTTTTTCGTCAATCAAGTTTGAGTGGTAAACAGAACCCCCCCCCCCCCCCCCCCCCCCCAACACGCCACGTGTTCTCTCTAGATGTCGCGGCCTAGGAGCGCCCGCGCCCCCGTCGGCGCCGTCGGGGACCCGGGGGGAGAGCTTTTCTTGCCTGAGAATGAGGCATGGTTTGGTTGGAGGGTTCCCTAGATGTCCCTCTTTGTGGTTGGAACCATCACCTTTTGGACCACAAGTTCAGGTGAGTTTCATTTTGGTGGGGTGATGTTGAAAAGGGAAATATAGGGAGCCCTGTTTGTTGGAGGGTACCCTTTTTGTGATGGTTTTGAAGAGACCAACATGACAACCACAATTCTTTGGTCCCCGTATTTTTTGACACTGAGGGGCATCGCAGGGGGATTTGCGGCTCTGCGGATTCTTGGCTAGACCCGGGCGTTTATTGAGCAGGATCGGGTGTTTTTTTCGTTTGAACATCACTGCAGCATTTTGGCCCTCCGAAAACCTAGTCACGGAGCCCAATTTTCTTGGTGCTTGTTTTTGAGGGCTTCCTTGTAAACTTGAGCTGGACATGCGCGGCTAGAAACCAAGAGACCAACCAAGATGCCGTCTGACGCAAATATACTGGCTGCTCTCCAGGGGATGAGGAAAGGCATGAGCAGGGGCATAACCTACGGCTCTATTTGGCGTGGATGAACATCCATTTGCCACCTATTTTGATGTTCACCAGGGGTACAGGGTTTTGACCCACAGCCATATCTGCCACAAACCAATGGGTTGAATTTGAGAAAAAGGTGACGACGCCCGTAACGCGCCCTGCGTTTTCAGCAACTCACCCCGACCGCGAAAACCTCGCCTGCCAAAAAGAATGTTCCGGATGCCTCAAATCCTCCACGACGGTGTTGTCATTTTGGACCTGACATGCGTTTCGCCGAGGCGAAATCACGTTTCTTGAAAGAAGCAGGAAAGCGAAACTTCGTTTTTTTGCGAAGCTTTTATAGATCAGGCCGCCATATAGCTCAGGCCGACATGCACAGCTTGCCAGCTGCTGATACAGTGCTGAGCGGGGTCAGTTGAGCGGTTTGCTTATCATTTGGCAGCGCGTGGATGCAGTGCTGAGCGGGGTTGCTTGAGCGGGCGTGCTTATCATTTGGCAGGGCGTGGATACAGGTGTGCAAGGGAGGCGTTGCGCGGAGTGATGAAGTTGGTGACAACGCCTGTCGGAACCCCGCGAACAAACGAACCCGTGAAACGTCAAAATTGGCTAAACCTGTAAAACGTCTAAAAACGCAGGGTGCGGTTTGAGCGTTCTCACCATAACCTATGGTTCCATTCTGGGGTGGATGAACACCGGTCGCTGAGGCCCGAACCTGGCAGGACTCCGGCAAACGAGTTCGTGTCCTGCGCGGCTGGTTGGGCCAGACATACACAGGGCTCCGAAGAAAAGAAATTCATGTGGCAACCATTTGAACCATGTGGCTTTTTCCACCTAAAATATCTCCATTTGGCAACCGTTTGAAAAATGGCTTTTTCCACCTTTGATGAAGGGAAACCACCATTTGCAAGTCAATGTTCAGGTGCATAATGTAAGGATCCCTGAGACATCCCCCACCGAAATGTTCACCATTGCGGGCCTCACTAAAAAGGAGGCATCGCCCCAGCAAAGGGGCGATGTCGTTTCCCGGAGGAAGGGGGAAAGGAATGCACAAAGAGAGTTCGATCCTAGAGATTTTGGGGAGTTTACTTTGAACTGGCAGGGTCCGAGCGCTGGGTGCAGGGTCCGAGTTTTGGGGGCTGGCTCGTGTCGGTGAGTCTCCCAAGTTCATTTTGCGCCAGGGGGCCTATTTTGGTAGGCTTCCATTTGCTGAAATGATTTGTTTTTATTCTCCCCTGTTGGTTTCAAAGGGAATCTATCACTACTGGTAATATATATTATTATTTTTTTAATTTTTTCCAGGGGACTTGAGCAAGTGGAGGTAGGGCTTCATGGCATTTGATCAAAAGGTCCAATGGACATGTGATGAACCCATGGGTTGGAAAACCACGAAGAAGAATGAGATTTCCAAATTGGTCGTATTTGTCCATGGGTCCTTGTATTGTGTATTTCTTTCCTTTTTGGTAGAACACTTTGGCCCATTTGAGGTGAGTTTCCCCTTTTTGGGGTGATATCCGTTTGGGGTGAGTTTCCAAGTTCCTCTTTTCAGGGTGATATGCTTCCGGAGAACTATAGGGAGGCTTGGCGATGCTTTCTGCGGAGTACACATTTGTGATCATCTTGTTGCAAAGACTTTGAGAGATATCGGTATGGCTTTTTTAAGGTGCCCGTGTTTTTGGTTTGAAAGGAAACCAACAGGACAATCACCATTTTTTGTAGGGGGGTCCTACAAAACGAACACTTTGAGAGATACTGCGGCTGGGCGAAATTCGGTCGCACCACGTTGAAACCGTGGTTGAAACCATTGTTTGTTGGTATTTACAGGGGATTATCTTTCCAGAGTTTCTTAGGTGCAGGATTTCTGTCTGGTTTTGGGGAACCGCCCCCCTCTTGGTGGATTTTGGTTTGGGCAACCCAAAGAGAAAGCTGGAGGTCCCTTCATTTTGGGGCAAGCTCATAGCAACTGCCGCTTGCCCCATTTTCATTTTTTCTCTTCTACCCACAAGAAAGAGACACCGATGCGGGGCATTTTTTCTTGACAGCTTGTCAAAACGGACCCGTCGCGGTGACCCCAGGATTCGGCAGTCTCCTCGGAATCGGATGCGGGCCGGGCCTTACATGACCCAGGACTGGAGTCAGGCGGTCGTCTCCTCAAACCGTGCAAGCCATAGGTTTCAACTTTTTGGTTGGTTTGGTTCAAAAATCGAGAGAGCGGTTCCTGGTTTCCCTGGTGGTTCAATCATCTACCAGGGCCATCGATTATTCCAAAAAGGACGCCTATGGTGCAAGCTGTTTGCCGAAAACATTTTGAGCCAGATTGGCTTGTTCTAGATTCTAGATGATCTTGGGACCGAGCTTGTTACATGGGTTTGTGATTTTCCTCGCCTTGTGTTCCCGCGGCAGAGACGAGAGTCACAGGGGCATGGGGTTTCCAGTTCCTGATTCTGTTACAGGAGGGTTTCACCAACGTTAGGGAGCCCTTTTGGTATCCTTTTTACATCGTTGTTGCTGGGAAACATTATACATTTTTGCTGATTGTGGTTTAGTGGGAAATCCCCACTTAACTCCTAACATGTAAGTTTTTGCTCCCCTTCCAACGTCAACCAAGAAAACAGACGCGTCTCATGTCGAGCGCAACTTGGATCAAGACCACCAAACCACCAGAAGAAAAAAACGGCTCCGAAAGCTGTGACGCGCCGGCCTTTTTTGCATCCTTTCCTTGGTGCGATAGGTAGGGATTAGCAAGGTCATTCCAATTCTCATTCTCTGCTGAGCACCAGCCGCAAGCAAACAATCCAGTTGGTATCCCTGACAGCGCCTGGACCTCAACCGAAACTCTGCATCCCTCCGGAATGAAAGCCGCCCAAGTTTTGCTTTCCTCAGGAAGCTCTTGTGCAACCATGCAAGGCGAGCGGACTGGGGCGGGGGGGGCGCAGTTGCAGACCCGAACAACATGCACCCCGCAAATCGCTCTTTGGGACGACGTGGAGAAACAACCCAAGCTTCGCCGAATTTACCCAGGAAAGCTTTCAGGAATCTTCTTGCAAGACATAGGGTTTGCTATTTGGCCTTCTCGTAAAGCATAGGGATATATATATATATATACACATATTTATAGAGGACTGGTTGGCAGAGTTTTGAGAGCCATTGAATCATTCTGGAGTGAATTTGTTGCGGAATCGCTCAGGGGTTCTCGGCCATGGGTTTGGAGAGCCCCCCTCAAGGCTTCACCTTCGGCGCCTCGAGCGCTGAAAAAAGTCCACTTGCCGAATCGAATCGTGAGCTATCCAGGTGCCAGGATTCCACTGCTGGACTGCAACATACTTGTTGTTGGGACACATTTTTTGGCATATGTTTGCTGAATTTGTGGTTTAGTGGTTGGAATCCAACCACTTTTAGCTGCTAGATTTATGTTTTTGCTCCCCAAACCCAACGTCAACCAAGACCGATTTCAGAAAGCCCAGCGCAAAGAAACGCTGCTCTTGCAGTCAGCTCCGACAGGTTCTCCTCGAGAGGATCGAATATAAAATCGGTAGGTGCTTGCACAGGGCTCCTTAAAAGATCTCCATTTGGCAACCAATTGAAACATGTGGCTTTTTCCACCTTTGATAAAGGGAAACCACCATTTACGAGGTGCAATGTTCAGGTGTATAATGTAAGGATCCCTGTTGCAAGTGCCATGGAGGTTTTGTGGTCTTCGAGTAAAACACGATGTCATATTGCACATGTTTCAACACAGGCATAGCTTTTACGACTTTAGTTGTCGCTGGAATGTCGGGATGTGTTTTTTGTTCGCATGGAAGGTCGCAACTTAAGATGCGACAAGCTGCAAGCCCACCCCGCGCATGGCAATGCAGCATGTGCCGAGTCGAACCGCCGGCGGGATTGGGACTCGCTACATGCGAGCAGCAACGAGCCTCAACTTGTCCATGTATCTTATGCGGGAGGGTACCTTGAACTTCACTCTTCTTGGCTCATGTTTTATTGTTTGTTTGTTTTTTGGTTTCTTGGTTCTGTTCATTTTTTACCGGGGGTCCGCAAAAAATCCGTCAGTTCTCCGCGCGACCCATACCAAGCGACGTGGTCCGTCCGCGCCTCCTCTCGGGAGCTGTCACGTCTGATCCGTCCGATCTGTTTCCAGGGGCCCCTCTTCCGAGGTGGGACAAAGACGTGCGGCTCATGGACGAAAGGACCACCAAAAAGGACCACCAAAAAGCCGTTTTTTTTGTGGGGAAGTCCTGCAAAGCGAACACTTTGAAAGATACTGCGGATGGTTGCGAAATCCGGTTTCGCAGCGCTTGGGGTGACGGTTTCCATGGTTGAAACCATGGGTTTGTTTTCGTATTTACAGGGTCATTGATTTTTCCAGGGTCGCTTTTCGGTGGTGCGACATGGATTTCGTCCATCCACAGTATCATGGTTTTTTTGACCTATCGCCAAACCCCATGAGTTTTGGCGGTCTTCCAACCAAGCTGTTTTTCTCATCTTCCGTTTTTTTTTTTTTTCTCCACCCCATGGCCGTCCCACTGGGGCCATTCTTTTGGCGGTTTCTGGGTGTGATCAAGGTCAGAAGTTTGAAGATGCGGTTGTTTTTCCCCTTCACCCACCACTGAACGGGGCTGAAATTTTGATCACGAGAATGAGGCCAGTGGATGGGAAGCATTTGGAGGTCTTCCAGGGCGGTTCCCTCCTTAAATTTGCTTTACTCAGTTGTTCGAAGCGAATCGACCTTTTGACCGATGGTTTTCCCATTTTGGGTTCCCATTTTTAGTAGAGGTCCCAAAAGGTGATCACCTTTTATTTCCAGGTCCGAACTGGGCAAGTGAGTTTATCCCCAAGAGCCACCCAACTGGGGCCAGTCATTCCCTCAAGTTCCCTCGGAGCTTCTGACCTCCTCTCGCGCCAGGGGCACCCGGAGTCTGGGGCCAGCTCTCGCGCAGCGCGGGCCCCCAATTGGCCAAGAAGCGGGGCGGGGTCGAAGCGCCAGGGGCTTTTCCAAGGCAGCGCAGGGTCCGGAAGTTCTCAAAGGAAAGAGGTTCGGAAAAGGTTGGTATAAGCTTTCTGGGATGGAAAAGGGTTCAAAGCGCAGTTCTGAGAAGGTTGGATCTGCTTTCTGGCATGGAAAAGCGAGAAAAGGATCTAAAAGAACTGGTTCTGAGGTTCGATCCGAAGCTTCCTAAGTTGGGGAAGGTGCGGCTTAAAGTGAGACTTGGTGCTGAGGACACGGGGTTGCAGGAGTGTCCGCATGGGAACCTGAGGTAAGTCTTTGGTGAATTTTGCCTGGATGTTAGGACTTTAACTTTTTGCCAACTAATGGGTTTTCCATTAAACCACTAAAAGTTAAACCTTTAGCAGGGGAGCAGAAAGCAACCGAGAAGTAATGCGCCGCGGAGAAAGGCAAGCTTGATGGTGATGAACTTCCTTTGTGGCTTTGGCACTAGTTCCGGCGGATCATGTCTTGCAGGGCTTCGTCGGGCGCATCCTTTGATATGTCCAAGTCTCTACAGCTTCGTTGCACGTTCATGTAGTTCCAGGCATCGTTTGTCCATCGGGGTGTAGGAAAGGCTGCGGCTCCTTTTGTGGTTGTGCAATAAACTACGCTGAGGTTTCAAGTGCTTCCCAAACTGACGGGCTTGAAAGGATGGGTGCTTCAGCGCCTGAGCGCCGAAAAGTTGCTCAAGCAAATCAAGTCAGAACGTTGCTTTGTAGTGAATTCGAAAAGGGTCGCCATGCAGATCTTTGTGAAGACCTTGACGGGCAAGACCATCACTCTGGACGTGGAGGCGAGTGACACCATCGACAACGTCAAGGCGAAGATTCAGGACAAGGAGGGCATCCCTCCTGACCAGCAGCGCTTGATCTTCGCGGGCAAGCAGCTGGAGGACGGCCGAACACTTTCAGACTATAACATTCAGAAGGAGAGTACCCTTCACTTGGTGCTGCGCTTGCGAGGTGGCATGCAGATCTTCGTGAAGACCTTGACGGGCAAGACCATCACTCTGGACGTGGAGGCGAGTGACACCATCGACAACGTCAAGGCGAAGATTCAGGACAAGGAGGGCATCCCCCTGACCAGCAGCGCTTGATCTTCGCGGGCAAGCAGCTGGAGGACGGCCGAACACTTTCGGACTATAACATTCAGAAGGAGAGTACCCTTCACTTGGTGCTGCGCTTGCGAGGTGGCATGCAGATCTTCGTGAAGACCTTGACGGGCAAGACCATCACTCTGGACGTGGAGGCGAGTGACACCATCGACAACGTCAAGGCGAAGATTCAGGACAAGGAGGGCATCCCCCTGACCAGCAGCGCTTGATCTTTGCGGGCAAGCAGCTGGAGGACGGCCGAACACTTTCGGACTATAACATTCAGAAGGAGAGTACCCTTCACTTGGTGCTGCGCTTGCGAGGTGGCATGCAGATCTTCGTGAAGACCTTGACGGGCAAGACCATCACTCTGGACGTGGAGGCGAGTGACACCATCGACAACGTCAAGGCGAAGATTCAGGACAAGGAGGGCATCCCCCCTGACCAGCAGCGCTTGATCTTCGCGGGCAAGCAGCTGGAGGACGGCCGAACACTTTCGGACTATAACATTCAGAAGGAGAGTACCCTTCACTTGGTGCTGCGCTTGCGAGGTGGCATGCAGATCTTCGTGAAGACCTTGACGGGCAAGACCATCACTCTGGACGTGGAGGCGAGTGACACCATCGACAACGTCAAGGCGAAGATTCAGGACAAGGAGGGCATCCCCCTGACCAGCAGCGCTGATCTTCGCAGGCAAGCAGCTGGAGGACGGCCGCACGCTTTCGGACTACAACATCCAGAAGGAAAGCACCCTGCACTTGGTGCTGCGGCTGCGAGGTGGCATGCAGATCTTCGTGAAGACCTTGACGGGCAAGACCATCACTCTGGACGTGGAGGCGAGTGACACCATCGACAACGTCAAGGCGAAGATTCAGGACAAGGAGGGCATCCCCCCTGACCAGCAGCGCTTGATCTTTGCGGGCAAGCAGCTGGAGGACGGCCGAACACTTTCGGACTATAACATTCAGAAGGAGAGTACCCTTCACTTGGTGCTGCGCTTGCGAGGTGGCATGCAGATCTTCGTGAAGACCTTGACGGGCAAGACCATCACTCTGGACGTGGAGGCGAGTGACACCATCGACAACGTCAAGGCGAAGATTCAGGACAAGGAGGGCATCCCCCCTGACCAGCAGCGCTTGATCTTTGCGGGCAAGCAGCTGGAGGACGGCCGAACACTTTCGGACTATAACATTCAGAAGGAGAGTACCCTTCACTTGGTGCTGCGCTTGCGAGGTGGCATGCAGATCTTCGTGAAGACCTTGACGGGCAAGACCATCACTCTGGACGTGGAGGCGAGTGACACCATCGACAACGTCAAGGCGAAGATTCAGGACAAGGAGGGCATCCCCCCTGACCAGCAGCGCTTGATCTTTGCGGGCAAGCAGCTGGAGGACGGCCGAACACTTTCGGACTATAACATTCAGAAGGAGAGTACCCTTCACTTGGTGCTGCGCTTGCGAGGTGGCATGCAGATCTTCGTGAAGACCTTGACGGGCAAGACCATCACTCTGGACGTGGAGGCGAGTGACACCATCGACAACGTCAAGGCGAAGATTCAGGACAAGGAGGGCATCCCCCCTGACCAGCAGCGCTTGATCTTTGCGGGCAAGCAGCTGGAGGACGGCCGAACACTTTCGGACTATAACATTCAGAAGGAGAGTACCCTTCACTTGGTGCTGCGCTTGCGAGGTGGCATGCAGATCTTCGTGAAGACCTTGACGGGCAAGACCATCACTCTGGACGTGGAGGCGAGTGACACCATCGACAACGTCAAGGCGAAGATTCAGGACAAGGAGGGCATCCCCCCTGACCAGCAGCGCTTGATCTTCGCAGGCAAGCAGCTGGAGGACGGCCGAACACTTTCGGACTATAACATTCAGAAGGATACTTGACGGGTTGGATATTTGGACTTTTTTGTTTTTTTGTTGGCAATCAAGGGGTTTTCCACTAAGCCCACAACATGTTAAACTTTTCGCAGAGGGGGCAACAGCAACAAAGGAAAGCACCCTTCACCTGGTGCTGCGCCTGTGATCTTGTGATGGCGGTGTTCTTTGCGTGGTCCTGTGGCTTCTTCTTTTTCTGACTGTCATCAGGACGGCGCCTGAATTCATCAGGACCGGCGGTGGGCATCCCTAAGCGGCCTGTACAGCCTGCCCACTGTCAAGAGCTGGGTGACTTGGGGTTTCTCAAGATGGTGGACCCACCTTTTAGTCGATGGTCAATCTAGGGGTACCCTCCATTTCCATTCTTTCTACCGATCCGAATCTCTCTAAAAAACCTCCAGAATCCCAGGGAAACGGCAGGTTTTTAGAAAAGAACGATGGTTGAAAAGAATGGGGAATCAACCCCTAGAGTTAAAGGGCAACCGAAATGGCACCAATGATTTTAGGGTACCTCTATTTGGAGAAACACCCGTTTGAGCTCAGGCCAGTTGACCAGAATTGTTGCCTGGTGTGCGTCCCAGTCCTTTTGGGGCCTGTACAGCGACCACCGGTGCCGCGGTTCGATGTGTGGATCCTTGTGCTGGTCGCTCCGTTGCCCCCCTCAAAAAAGAGCCTCTCGCTCTTTCTCTTTCTATGATCACAAGCGGGTGTGTCTTTGTGGACGTTACCCTTTCCTTCCTGGTTTTAAACGAACACCACAAGTTGAAAACCAGCCTTTGCAGAGGCGAATTTATTTTCCCGGTGGGAAGAACCAGCCACCCGGTTCCTGGGCTTTTTCGCTTTTTGGTTGGTTGAGTGGTTGGGCTTTCCGACTTGGCCCACCAGATATTCGCTTAGAGCAGGGGATCAGAACACGGCCAGCGAGGCTTCAACGCCCTCCTCGCCGCCCGAGTCGCCCTCGGAAGGCACGTTGGTGTCCGCGCAACGCGCGTGGTGTCCGAGCCAGTTCCAACTTGTTCTTGTTGGTTGGATAGGGAATGAGATGTGAAGAAGGGCCCTGAGATAAACAATCCAACTGGTGGTTTCCTTTTTAAGTGAATCCCTAGGTTCATTCCCAAAACCCGGAAGGTCATTCCCTACCCTTCATTTGCTTAACTTTTTTTGGTTGGTTTTAAAGGGAATCTATCACTACTGAAATTATGTTCTTTCGTTCTCTAGGGGGCTTAAGCAAATGGAAGCTACTGAGCAACCAGCAAGTTTTGGAACCTCCAAAAGTGGCAGCCACCAGTAAAGTGAGCAGCTTTTGATTTGGGGAAATCCAGCGGCCCCTAACATAGGTTGAACTTGTTTGGCTCTACTTAGGAAGTTTGATCGGAAGTGAGTAAGGGGGGTTGGTTGGCATACCACGGGAATTTGGGGGGGGGGGGGGGTGACTCTGATGGTAACACGTGGTGACGGGGCTTTGGGTGGCTCGTTAACGGGTGCGAATTCTAGTGTCATTCTTGGGGGCAGCGCCAACACCCTCTTCATCGACATGGAACTCACGCCATCCTTAACTTGGTGGCCCCCAGCCATCCCCTTAGCTTTTTAGCCTTTTGGTGTTTGGTGACCCACTAGGAGTCTAACTTGAAGCAGGGGATCTGAGGGCAGCCCAGTTAAGAGGACGCTCCTTGTTGAGGGACCCCAAAAAGGTGGGGGTTCCAGGATCATTTATTGCGTCATCTCCGAAGCAAAAGCTTTCCTTGACCCTACGTTACCCCCACCACAAAATCATCACATCCACTGCGTTGATCATGGGCCGTGTCGCGAATTGTCTTTTCGATCTTGGTTTGATGGCAGACCAACTTGCTGGTTCTGAGTGGGGAGTTTCCTCGCAAGGTCGCCTGTCGGATGATCAAGCTCCGGGGTTCCAATTGTTCTTTCTCGGAATCTGGGAAAAGAGCAAGCCACGGTTTCAAGGCTCACCTGTCTAAGGTGACATGCACTGAACACTCAATATTCTATGTGAGCAACAGGTGCCTCTCTTCTTTTGAACCCCTTAATTAGTTGGTGGGTTGAAATGGCTTGGTTTGAACTTGGATTTGAACGGGTCCTGGTTCTGGTGGGTAAAAAGGGGGTTGACCCCTCCGTTTCCCCCTTTCACCGTTTCACCAAACCGATTCGGCTCCAAACCACTAATCATGGTTGTTGCTGGGACACATTTTGTTCATTGTTGCTTATTGTAGTGGTTGAAATCCAACCACTCAACTGCTGCTTTAACAAGAAAAAAACAAAACACTTTGTTTGCTCCCCTAACCCAACGTCAACCAAGTTCAATCGGAGGGAAGCTGACAACGACCCACCCGACCAAACTTCCTCCTTTCCCCCCCCCCAAGACGTCCCAAGAGCCGCCAGGGGAGTCCGGCAGCAGCGGCTCCAATCTGAGCCGCCGGGGACGCCCAGCGGGGTCAGCGGGGTGTGTGAGAACCGACGCCCTGTTGTTGTGAGGCGAACTTGTGCCTTTTGGGGTGGTTTAAAGGCAAAGCAAGCTAAAAGAACAAAGCCGCATTTATGGCTTACCGTCATCTGCAAAATTTGCCATCTTTTAGCTTTGCCAAACAGGAAAGGCTTTCTTTTCACCAGAAATAGGTGCGGACAGAAAGCGGTGTTCTGATTGTGACTCAGGTGACTCCGAGCTGGCCAGCCCTCACTAAACTGTTGAAGTTATTAAGCGTTTGTTTGCAGGCTGGCCCCTAAATTCGTGTAAACGGTCAAGCAGTCAAGCATCATGCCGAAAGCGCCAAGGAAGCGCTGAAACCAAGATCGTTTCGTAACACATGTTGATGGATCATCCCGTTCCTCCCGTTTGCAGAATTGTGACGTGTGTTTGAGGGTTGGTTTGGGCACAAGATGTTTGAAGCGTCTGACGCCATGTGAGAACCCTGGGGTAACACAGTGTTTCCTGCATTTCCCTTGTTGGAACCTCCCACAGTGGCAGCTTTTGCTTCAGCGGAAACGACCAGCAATTGGCAGCTTGTGCTTCAGCGGAAACGACCAGCAATTGGCAGCTTGTGCTTCAGCGGAACTCCCGTGACCCATGGGCTGAGGGCCCAATAGTTCGGTGTCCTCGCAGATGCGGGCGAAGGCGGGGTGTTTGACGGGACGCGGCCCTACTCTTGACTTGTCCAATCATTCCCATACTCAGTGGTCAACGTGGTCAACTTACCCACGAAACTAGGGGAGACCATGGGTTCATGATATGAGGTTTGGTCAAAGACCGTCGATGGTGCCGGTTTGGGACGGGCATGTAGCAGACCAGTTCTCGGATTGCCACTCATCTTCCCATCCCCTTTCTGGGAACCATAGTGGGGTCAACGTCAATGTCTTGGGGAGGCTGCATGGTTTCAGCCTCATTTTGCGTTTCTGTTTTTCTCACCCTTTTGGGGTGGGAGGCCTTGGGAAACGAGAGGCTTGTGACGTCCTTTTGCCAGTTCTCTGTTCAATCAAGATCCGCAAGTGCCAGGTGGTGTCCCTTGCAGTGGAATCCCCACTGCGGATTACGGAGGGTTAGGCGATCAGGATCCGGTTTAAAAGGTTTGAGCAAGGGCAGAATGGTCCGAGTGGAGGAGGGAATGCAGACAACGCGCTGCTGTCAGGGAACCAGTGGCTTGCTAGCAAGGAGGGGCCATGGTGCCGTCATTTGTGCAGAGTCTCAGACAAGCCTTATAGTGTAAGGACCGCTGGTGAGGGAGTGTGTTTGACTAGGGCGGACAGTGATGGACCGGATGCAGTCTATCCTTGTCTCGACCGGGAACGAGTACGATCTTTTCAGCTTGGTTTAAAGGGAAATCAAAAGGAAGCAACACCAGGATTGGGGTCCCCCCTAGTTTGACACATACCTATATTGCAAGTGAAACATACCCATATTGTAAGTGAACCAACCACGTCCAACCACAGAGCCCTGCAAAAGGGGCAAACAAAAGCAGAAACCGCATCATGTTTCGGGGTCCAAATTCCATGTGCTTCTAGGGGTTGATTCCCCATTCTTTTTCACCATCCTTCTTTTCAAAAACCGGCTGTTTCCCCAGGATGTTGGTTGGTTTTCTTAGAAAGATTCGGATGCCTGGAAAGAATGGACATGGAAGGTTCTCCTAGAACTGTGGATGGTTGCGAAATTCGTTTGCACCACGAAATGAAACCAAGGTTGAAACAATTCCATATGCTTTTCACCCATCCACTTTCCTTTGGTTTTTGGTCGTCCCCATGTCGGCTTGTGTTGGCTTCGCCGCCAGGCTGAGGAGTCGGACTCAGCTCAGGCCAAATCGGGGGCCGGGAGGGGTGATTAAAACGAAGCTCTAATTTCTCCTTTGGAAGCCTTGGGACTTGAAAGCTTCTTTGGTGCATGTTGCCAAACAATGTTAGGACTGTAGAACTTTTTTTGCCAACGAATGTTGGTTTTCCGTATTAAACCACTGAACGTTAGCCACTTTTAGCAGGGGAGCAGAAAGCAGCCGAGGTTTGGTGGGTTCAGTGGGCTCTCCTTGGGCTTAGGTTGTCAGCCCAAAAAAAAGGGCACCTTTTTGGCAAAAGATGACTTCCTTTTTTGGGGTGATGTTGAAAGGCGAAACATAGGTTGAACCCAGAAATGTGTCCACGCTGAGAAGGCCAAGGCCGTCCCCGTTGGGTTTTGCGGACGGCGGCAAGCCCGGCTTGGACCGTTGATGTTTGATGTTGTGATACACAACCCTACGAACGCACGAGGTAAGCGTGGCTCAAATCTGCAAGTTGGGTAATTCTGTCAGGCCAGTCTAGCCTACGCGTGTTTGCGTGAGGTCTGAGTGCAGAGGTTGGCGTTCTTTGTATGTGGCTGTGGGTCAAAACCAATGGGATCCCATTTTGGGGTAGGTGCACCACCCCTTTTAGTTTATTTTAGTGGTTGGATTGGGATGTTCACTGGGGGTACGACTTGGCTTTTGACCCATGGCCATTTCTTGCTGGCATTGGCTGTTGCAAGCGCTCTAAGCAGGAGCTTTCCAGGTGGCTGGTAATGTTAACCCCGGATTAATAAACCCCTGGTTGATTAGTAGGGGGGTGTCCCCTTTTAGTGGGGATTCATCACTTTTGGAGGGACCACCCCCCTAATAGTGGGACGGATGGGTTTATTAATCCTGGGTCAACATTAGCAGGTAGCAGGTAGGTAGCCAGGCACGAGTCCAGCGGCCGGATAGAATTTCTCTTTTCCAGCGGCCCACAAGTCATGATTTGGGCGTGTGTCTTGCTTTGAGGGTACCACCCTTTCTGGGTGGTTTAAAGGGAACCACGGACGGGGAAAGCTGCAATTTGGTGTGGGCAGCTACAAAAAAGAAGCCATTTGGTGAAACCGTGCCGACATCAAGCTATATACATCAAAAGGCCTTTCTGCAGTAAGCAAAGACGAACTTGTGAAAAAGCTAAATGACCCATATTTGTTTTTCAGTCTTCCCAGAAGAAACCCAAAGGCGATAATCGTTGTTTTTTCAGACCCTTATGTAGCACAACTACCCCAAGAGAATCTCGAGGGTTCATCCAACAGCGAGCATCAGGCTGACCGAGCACAGGTTTGTTGGCATTCAGAACCTCCACCTTTCATAGTTGTCGTTGGGAAACAATTAACATTTTTGCTTATTGTTTTAAATCCACCCACTTAAGTGCTAAAATTGAGAAATTGTTGCTCCCCTTCCAACGTCAACCAAGTCTCAATTTCCAATGTAAAGGTTCCCTTTGAGCGAGCCACAACTGTGGCCCGCCGGGCCGCAGGTTTTAGTCCGTGTTTCCATTTACCAGGTTCCATTTTGAGTACTTTTGTGAACCTGCCAGTCGCAGCCGGTGTCGCTACCGCTGGCTTTAGTGTCGCTCGCCTGAACAGGGGTTTGGGGTGCCTCGCGAGTCTTTGTGGGTCGGTCTCATGAGAGATGGCTGTGGCTCAAAAACATGTACCAAAATGGCACCTCCATAAATGGAACCAAAGACTAAAACCGCGTAACCCTAGCTCCTGAATTTTGAGCCACAGCCAGATGTGGTTGCCCATGGATATGAGCAATTGGGTTCTGGGTCGCCATTTTCCATGACACCCAAAACTCAAACATGGCCTGCAAAATGGCCTGAGCCATGGACATGGTTCTGCAACCATGTGGTTCTCTGCGTTGCCAGGGTCGAGTCGTTTGCAAAATGGCGTCTTTGTGTCTCGAAGCTCATAATTGGCGGGCACATGCTCCGAACCGTTGGGCATGGGTCCCATTTCAGGTATATAAATCCTTGAATGGGTGGTTTGGATGGTTTTTTTTTTCCGTGGGTTTGGATGTTTTTAAACCCCAGTGCCTTTTGCAACCAACTGGGAAAGGCAGCCTTTGCAAGGTCCAAATCACCAAACCAAGCCACTAATTTTGGGGTAAGGTGACCATGGGTTTCCGAATGGATAGCGGGGTGTGCGTCAAGCGAAGAGAATCCCCTCTTGAGATTTGAGAAAAAAAACACGGCCAGTTGTTCGGTCGATGGACGCACTTTTTGGTCGAAGCGGATGGGAGTTGTCGGACAAACTCTAAGGAGGGGTTCTCAAAAAGGCACCCCTTGCTCTTTGGTTAGGTTTGATCCAAAGAGCGGACGCATACATTGACGTGCACATTGGCCATGCCAATGTATGCGACCAGGATCTTTTCGGGGTCAAAAAGATGGCGATTGCCAGTCGTCCGGTTCCTTAGGTTTTTAGTTGCTTTTAGTTGGTTTAGTGGGGCACAGTGGGGTGGGGGGGGGGGGTTCAGTTTAACCATTCACTGTTAGAAAAGATGGCCCTTTTTCTGATTCTTCGGCCTTGTGCCGCCTTCTAATTTCGTTCAGATGCCGAAAGGGGCCCCGAATTTGGCCCCACGTTTTTATTTGTTTTAATCGCTTTTGGGGTTTTTGTCAAAGTTAGCAACTAGAAAGAAGGTGGTTTCCTTCTTTCCCGTGAAGCTGGGGGGGGTGACTTTGATGGTTGAGTCCTGAGGCCAGTTTCACGAGAGCATCTTTTCACGCTCTGCGACAACACCACACGTGGCGAAATGCAAAATTTGGAGACTTTCCGCATGGACCGGCTAGGCTCCAGCAGGTTGCACTCCAGTGGGCCTTCTGCAACTTGGGGGCGCCTCTTTTTTTTTTGTTTGTTTGTGAGGGCGCCCTTTTTTGGTTGGTCTTCGAGGGAATCCCAAAGCAAAGGTCGCCGTTGCTCGGGGGGGTCCCCTAGAAAAAAACACAGCTGCTAGTTTGCTTGCCGCAGCCCCAAAGATCAAACTTATCGCGAGTCCGAATGGATTTCGGCAGATGCGGCTGAATGAAGAGCACTTCTTTAGCCGAAGAGAAAGCATGGCATGGCGAGAGTGAGTCATATTTCTAGGGGTCCCCATTCTTTCAGCCATCGTTCTTTTCAAAACCGGCTGTTTTTTTTTTTTCCTGGGTTTTGATGGTTTCCTGAAAAGAAGGATCCCTGGAAATAATGGGGAAGGCACCCCTAGAATATTTGCCCACGGGCTGGTCTTAAACTTGCCGTATGTTTGGAAGTAGTGTGTTGAAAGGAGTTCAAGAGCAAGCTGCAGGCTGAGAAAGCCCATGCTATCTTTCAAGAGCCTGTAGGGAATCCTTTGAAAGTGAAGTAGTCAAGGAAATGGGGGTCAACCACTGTATCACAGATTTCGGGTCAGGGTTCCCGTGTTGGCTATGGATTTTAATGGGGGAACCCCCTTTGAACAGCGGTGGGTGGACAGAAACCCCCCAGCTGAATGACGTCCAGCACTTCGGGTCCCGAGAAGAAACATTCATACCCTATCTTTCCCCACGGGAAATCGAACACCAGCCTTCAGGCCAATGTAAAGCCACGGGGGGGTATTTCTTTTAGACGAAAACTATCCCCCCCCCCCCGCAAAAAAAGAAGAAGAAACAAACAAACCAACATCCCAAAATACATGTTTCTCTTCTACTTTGCTTCCGAGGCCCTGCGAGGAGAAGTGCTTTGGCCCGGGGCCCGGCAGGGTGTTTCTCGTTTTGACCCGGTGGTCGCGCAAGAAACGCCGAGCCGCCGGGACTCCTATGTCAGTGGCCCTGGCGGTTGTGTGCGACTTGCTCAAAAGTTTTCAGCCTCGAGCGATTGGCGAACCTCATTGCCGATGATCGGCTCGAGCCGATTCTCAGATATGGGTGTGGCTCAAAATTAAACAGGAGGGGCAAGTTCCGCAGGTTTTGGTACCCATGTTTTCACTGAGGGCAACTCATTTTGGAATTCCGGGTTTTTGGTTGCCACAGCCATATTGCTTGGTATTGGTTCTCACTTTTATCCGACTTCCCGGACTGGAGACCCTTGAAACGCACATCAAGTGAGTGACAAACAAAGTTGGGAGGATTTTGGGGGCCAACCCCACTCACTCGGTGGTTGGGAAACGGCTTTTACATGTTTGCTTCTGGTGGTTTAGTGGTAAATCCAACCACTTGGCTGCTAAAATTCAAATTATTGCTCCCCTTTCAACGTCAACCAAGCTCAAGAAGTGAGATATTGATCAGTCAAGCATTCGGCAGGAAAACTTTGTGGCTGTCGCAGAGCAGGAAAATCGTTGGCGGCTCCTTTGGAGCCACAAGAGCGGGGAGGCCCCCAGAGGTTCGGTTTTAAGCCTTGGAGGTTCGGTTTTCCCAAGCGGCCTGGGCTAACCCGCAAGAAACATCCACTTCGCATGTTGTGATGTGCGCAGTGTGGGCTGATGTGCCAGGCCTGCCTTCCAAAGGCTGCAAGTAACTCTAGGCCCAGTGCTGCTGGTCACGGTAGGCAGCCAGGGTGTCTGACCTCTAGGTATTTTTTCATCATCTCACTTCCTGAGTTCATGAACTTTAAACTTTTTGGGAAGACCATTTTAGTGGTAATGGTAAATGTAAAGTTTGGACTTTTTTTGGGCCATCCACTCAGCAAGTGAGTCATATTTCCCGCCGGCCTTCTCAATAGCTTGCCTTCCTGAAGTCTGGGAGGGACCTCCAGACGGCTGAGAAAGGAACGAAGCAGAAGGCTCATTGCAAGCCGTCTGGGTCCTTTTTGGCGGATGGGCGTAGATCTCGCGTCCCGGAAGTCGGGGAGAGAGGTGCCCGCAAGTTGTTCCGCTGGGCCCAACTCAACTTAAGGTTCGCGGCGTCATCCTTGAAGCTCCTGGGCTTGGCGCGAGGGATATGGCTGTGGGTGTCAAAGTCAAAGATACCATGTTGGGGTAGGTGAATTCACCACCCATTTTAGTCCATTTTAGTGGGGATTGGGATGTTCACTGGGGGTACGGCATGTTGACCCATGGCCATATGTGTTGGAGTGGAATAGGGCAAAACGCGCCCCAAGACCGACGGTGAGTCACTGAAACCAAGGATCCTTGTTGTACATTTTTGGCGGCTTCTCGCGCAGGGCGCGAGCGGGTCTTTAAACGAAGGCCCGAGGAAGCCTTAAGAAGAGCCCGTTTTGAGGAACAGCAAGTTTTGTGAAGATTCATGGTTGTTGTTGGGAAGCATTTTGCATTTTTGCTTATTGTGGTTTAGTGGTTGAAATCCCCACTTAACTGCTAAAATTTAAATATTTACTCCCCTTCCAACGTCAACCAAGTTTTGGCTCTTTCGAATTATGATAGATGAGAAGTATACGACTGAAAGATTATGGGAAGACTATGGGAAGACTGCGGGAAGGACTACAGGAAGACTACTGGAAGACGACGGGAAGACTACGGGAATAAGGTTGTAGACTACTGGAAGACGACGGGAAGACTACGGGAATAAGGTTGTGGGAATAAGACTAGCAAACTACGGGAAGAGACTACAAGATTACATGACCAAACACCCTCAAACACGAAGCTGAGTTTGCAAAACAAGAGATTCAGAGATATTCCAGTTGGGTACACAAGGTGTTTGGCGGCGGGTTTGTCTTATTGTGACCTGCTACAAGAGGCCGCGTTTGGTAGGGAGGAGGCTCAGAACAGCGCGACCCAAGGACAATTTGGACTTTGGCAAAGCTCCATTTCCCAATGGCGAACCATTTGGAGGACGTAGACGGTGGATCTACGCGACGCGTGTTTTTTTTGCCGAGGAAACGGCGCCGCCAGGGTTTTTCTGTGGATGGTTGCAGAATTCCGTTCGTTTACGTTGGGGAATCGAATCATCAGCCAGGGTTTCTGAACGGTGGAGCGAGAAATGGAATTCGAAGACGTCCACAGAACATGTTTTTTCCCATGGTCAGCTTTTAGGGGAGAGACCTGCAGCCATTTTTTTTCCATGAGCCGATGCTCAGGCGCCTGCACGGCAAAGCGCAAGGAGAGCTCTGGCAGCCTGCTGCGAAAGCGCAGGAGGGGCTTGGAATTGGGGAGGGGCCGGGGGGGGGGGGGGGGGGTCGGTCCCTCCCAAAGCTTCATAGTTCTTGGATGAATATGTTTGTTTTTTTTTTCCTGGGGGGTTGTCTCAGTTTTTTTTTTCTTTAGCGTTCTGTACGTCTCTAGTAGGGGGGGGGTGAAATATGTCAGAGGCTGCAAAAAACGAGTTTTTTCAGCTACCAGACCAAGGGTTGTGAAGCAAGCAGTCTGATTTGGCGCCTGAGGGCAACTCAGGGTGGTGGGGCTTGGGGGGTGGGACAAGACATTCAACAATATCATGGAAGTGGACACGAGGTTTTGGAAGACCATCATCTCAAGGACCCACATCATGCCCTGCGTCATGATTGAACCGAAAAGAGGCTTTTAAAACGACGCCATGCTCGCATTGGACCTCTCTTTGCTTTGGTGCATTTTGCTTGGATGTTAGGACTGTCACTTTTTGCCATCTAGATGGGTTTTCCGAATTAGACCACTAAAAGTTAGTTAAACTTTTAGCAGGGGAGCAGATTTGGCCACCGAGTTTGGTTGGTTCCTTCGTTGGTTTCCTTTGGGTTTCAACGAAGAGCGACGGTTTCCCCGGCGCCAGGAGCACGCTGGGCTTGCTCCAGCAGGACACCGCGGAGCCGCTGCGGTCCTCCGGGCGCCGCGGCAAGGCGCCGGAGCTGTGGCTCGAAAAAACCGGCGCCCAAAATGCACTTCCTGAGCGGAGATCAGCTCGAAAAGTCCAAAAGATCTTGTGCGCTTTTAACATTGTCTTCCAAAGCTTAAGTGGGCTGCCGATCCGTTTTCAGCTCCCCTGCCAAAAGTGAATACCTTTTAGTGGGTTTAGTGGAAACCACTAAACCGACCAAAGGCCTAAAGACCTAAAGAACCAGACGGCCGGGAGAGGAGAAGGGACGCGTCCTTTGGCCACAGCTAGGATGCGCCACAAGCAATCAGGAATCTCCTGCATCTCAAGGCTTTCCCGCGTCCACTTCTGCTTAGCCCCTCCACAGGACCTGAACCTTTCGGGGCTCTGCTCCAGGAGATATATGGGGGCACTACGCCTTCCCAGTGCCGTTCGAGCTCCGGCCGCGTTCCATTCCGTGTTTCTTTCTTCTTTGTCTTGGGTGTGAACAGCACTCGGAGCGGTTGCTCCGATGTATCGCCTGGAATCTCGGCGGGCAGGTGCCTGACCAGTGGATGCCCCCCTTGGACGCGTCCACAGGCGTGTGGGCACATGTGGCACGAAGTGGGTGTGCGTTCTGTAAGGGAACCCTTTGTGATTTTTGTGCATGTAAGTGACTGGTTGACTTCGAGTTTGTTCCGCCAGTTGTGCTGTCGCAGCTTGGGTGCCTCATGTAGAAAGGAAACAACGCCCCCCCCCCCCCCCACCCAGCAAAACGATCGACATTCCAGGGTTGGTGGGATGTTCAAGAGGGAATCTCCCCCTTCATATGGGAGGCTAGTCTTTGGAAAGCGACAGCCCTGGGTCGAAACATTGTGATGTGCTGCCGTAGCTTAGCCTTTCGCCTCAAGGCGCGTGGTTTTTCACGTAGGTCACAAGTCTTCGGGTTGAATTGGTTTTTCCATGGGTTGTTCAACTGGTCTCCTTTTGTTCCCCCCCCAAAACATTGGTGGTTCCCTTTTGCCTTCCTTCTAAGACCCACCCCCGCAAAAGAGAGAGAGAGAGAGAGATTGAGAGTGAGGGAGACAGTGAGACAGATTCGCGGACCCCAAAAGGGCTCCAACAGAATGGAGTCTCGCTGCCTCGCACCACCACAAATCACATCTTGGAATGGCACCCAAACGTCACCCAGAGGAGTTGAGATGAGGCAAAGATAGTTGCGACTCCCTGGCTCTCCTCGTAAAAAAAGAAGCCAGTTTGAGCAGGGCTCCTGAATAGATCTCCATTTCATTTTGGCCACCATTTGACACATGTGGCTCTTTCCACCCAACCTAAAGTTGGAAACAACACCATTTACAAGCAAGGCAATGTTCAGGTGTATAACTTACCTCTTAAAAACACAACTTTTCAACTTTTTGGGGGTAACATGGGCTATATGTCTGTAAAAGGTTAACTTCCCCGATCCTTGGAGTTTTAAGGGGTAAGGTAAGGATCCCTGTTGAGGGGTTTGCCCAAAAGAGACATGGGTCGTGGGCCACGCCCAAGAATTGGGCTACCCAACATGGACCCTTGGACTGGACAAAGATTGGGTCCAGATCCATAGTTTTGACCCATACATGTTGGGTTGTTTTCAAGGGAATCCAAGGGGCAAAAAAAGCAAGGCACACAACCGAAGCATGGGCAAAAACACCCACCCGATTTTGGGGACTGGTTGTTCATTTGACAACCATCCAGAAATTCGACAACCATCCAGAAATTCGTATTTGTCCAGAGGGCGACCTCGCTCAGGCGGGCTGGAGCGCTCGGAGCTAGGCTTGGAGGCGCTCGGGATGAGGGTTTTGACGGGAAGATTTTTTGAGTCACGGCCTGAAGTCGAGGGACTGTAAGACTTTACGCGGAACCGTTGTTAGCGGCAAGTCATGAGTTTGGGCCATGTTGGCTGAAGAAAGCCCTGGTGGATACCCCCTAACGGCTCCAAAAAGCGGCTCCGTTCAGTCCTGGAAGGACCATGTTGTAGTGGCAAGTAACGGAGTTTGGACCTTTCTGCCACGCCCCAAGGTCAAACCTCGGATTTTTTTGGGTTTCGGGGCAGGTGGACTACGAGAGTGGGTAGTCTTAGGCGGCGGCCGGGGCAAAGGGGGGGATTGAGGACGCATCCGACCAGTTCTGCCGAAAGCACCGGACGAATGACGTGGGACTTCGATCACGTGCCTTTGTCGGTGGTAGTAATCCCGAGGTCAACGTTACTCAGTAAGTGAGCCCTCAATCATGGCCGGTGGACATCTGGATCATTTGTTTTTGGGTTCAAATCTGTCAGGGGCATGTTGGTCTCACCAACGAGCATGAATACCCAAAAGAAAAAAGAACATAAAAGAAGAAGAAGAAGAGGGATTCAGGCGGACGTCAAGAGGTGAAGTAGCAATGATTGGAGACAACCATGAAAATGCCGTCAGGTAGCTGGAACACTCATGCAAATTCTTGGTAGCTCCCAGCCATCCCGTAGCTGCTTAGCTTTTTTGGGATTAGTGGGGGGTTCCATTTATCCCACTAAAAACTAAACTTTGAGCGCGGGATCTGAGGGCATCCCAGGATTGATTCCAGCTTTGTGTTACCCCCTACTTTGCTTGACTCCCCCAAAAGCAAGGGCCGCTCTCTTGAAGTGATGCAAACCGGGCGGTGAACCACACAATTTGTTTACCACCGCCGCCTCCTCGTTTTTTTGGTTCAACGTTTCATTTTGTAAGCGCCAGATGAAACCGCACCTAGGTCCCCCAGTAGCACCTAGTGCCCTTCAACCCTTTTTTGGTGGAGGGTCCCCTACTAAAATAGACTGAGCTCAAACTACTGGAGGACCTAGAACATCCGGGGCAAACTTGGCCTTGGACTCCGCCTTCGGCCAGGCCACCTCGGAGGTGCGGCGGTGGCTGCTGGGGCAGACCTCGGGGCAGCAGTGCTCGCAGGCGCTCCGATCGATGGGCGCTCGGCGATCGGCGCGGGCCACTCCGGGCGGGGGCGGTCGGCGCTCGGCGCTCGGCGCTCGGCGGTCGGCTTTGGCCACTTGGGGGGGGGGTGGGTGGCTGGGTGGGGAAGGAGCAAGAGCCAAAAGGTTTTTGCAGCTGGAATCAGGTGGGATCAGGTGGTACTTGGGGATCCGATTCGGGATGTTCAGCTTTTGGAAGTGTGATGTTTTTTGCTGGACGGATCTGCGGCGTCAAGACTGATCAGGTCCCGGGTCCCTCATTTCGGGGGGGGTGATTGTAGCCGGGATGATATTTTTCACGTAATGTCACAGAAATGGAATGTCAAATTTGAACTGCGAAAGGTCAGACAGTCCCCGGGCGAATTCGAGCTTCGGTTTTCCTTTTCGCTTCCCTTCAGCACCTCCAAAAGGGGTACGCTCCAAAAAGACGAGCATTGATTGGGTTGGCCCAGATGGCGCCTGAGAATTGTGCCTGGTTGCAGGTTGCCTTGAAACGTCGGGCTTGTGCCCTGTTCTCACATGGAAAGGTGTTTTGACTTGCGGGATCATTTTCTGGGCGTGTGTAAAGGAGGCAGGGGGATGGTCAAAATGCTGCCAGCTTGAGGGACCAAGGGTGCTTCAAGATTCAAGGACTTTCTGCGCGGAAGAATGTTGCAGCTCGGCCTTGGATGGCCACAGCGCAGAATTGCAGAACATTGCTAAATCGCTTTCTTCGGTTTTTCTCTGCCAGGGAGTCTCCACAAACAACCCAAGAGGTGTTTATTGAAGGTATCGATTTCTGTGGTGGTTTGCTTTGGTTGTGAGTTTCCATGGTGGTTTTCGTGGTTTTGAGTTTCCATGGGGTTTTCCTTTGGTTTCGAGTTTTTTCCGGTGCATGGTGTCCTTTGTTTCCGCCTTTCCCCCCCCCCCCCCCAAGCACCGATGTTCGAAGTGCACTAGACATATTTTTGGACAAAAAACACTTCTTCTGAATTAATCAAAAACATTTCATTTTTGCTAAGCAAACAAGGATGGTCAAGCAAGGGATATGGGTGTGGCTCAAAATTAAACAGGAGGGGTTACCCAGGTGTTGGCCTTTGTTTCCACTTACGAAGGTTCCATTTTGGTACCGGTTTTTTGAGCCACGGCCATATGGGCGTGTGTGAAAAAGGCGTTGGAAACATTGGTTGGAAAGAGTCAGGTGATCCTGGACCGTGCACTCACGGTGCTGTCCAACTTCAAGTTGGCCAGCTGGACGCCCGAGGTCTCTCCAGGGTTCTTGACCGCTTTTGGGCAACGGATCTTTAGACTTTAACTTGTTGGGAAGTAAAGGTGTTTTCCACTAAACCCCCAAAAAGTTAAAAACTTTTTGCAGGGGGGTCAGCAACCAAAAGGTAAGTTGGACTATTCAGCACTTCCGAGGCATTTCCCATTTTGGAGCGGCAGTTTGAAGGGACAATACCAGAAAATTGCAACTTTCGATTTGGGAATTCGGTGGCCCCTGCGGTTGGGCAGTTGGATGGTCCCAAAGGAATTGGCCCTAAAGGCCATCCAGAGGGCTCATTTTTTTGACGGTTTTTAGGGATTGTCAAAGTCAGACGGTTGTTTTGTTTACAGTTTGCTACCACTCAGGGGGTGATGTTGACTAGGGAAATTATTGGGGCCTGTCGCTTTCAAGCAGTTGGCTGATGCAAAAGGTTCCAGTGGACATCTGCGCGGAACGCATCGCAGGGCAGGTTTTTTCTTGGCATTCATCGAGCATACGGGCAAATCAGCGTGAAGTTTTGGGGTCCGGGGAGTGCACCAAAATTGGGGGCAACCACTCGTTGCGGATGGATCAGGGGTTCCTATATGGCTGTGGGTCAAAAACAGCTA